>JAMPIV010009945.1:852500-1012196 GCA_024509875.1 Oreohelix idahoensis | reverse complement strand
CAGAAAGTAAATGCAACCACATCGAATTTTTCTCCAGGAAGCTGTAAAAAAAGCATGAAATTTATACACTAATATACATGGATATGTCATGTAAACATCTGGTATTATTCAACATAATCCCCATCAACTTGTACGGCTTTATGCCAGCGCGAAACAAGTGCATGTATTCCTAGCCCGTACCAGATTTTGTCTTGATCATGTAGCCATTTCTTCGCTGCATGAATCACTCCCTTCATCATCTTCAAAACCTTGTCCACGGAGTGCATCTTTAAGAGGAACAAATAGATGAAAATCAGAGGGTGCCAAATCGGGACTATAGGGTGGATGGGGTAGTACAGTCCAACCCAATTTGGTGATTGCTTCCCGTGTTGCCAGACTTGTGTGAGGTCGCGCATTGTCGTGAAGGAGAAGCAGGTCTGCTGGATTCTTGTGCGGCCGAACTCTGCAAAAACGTTGATTGAGTTTTTTCAATGTCTTAATGTAAGCTTGCGAATTGATTGTCTCTCCTCTTGGCATAACGTCCACAAGAATCACACCTTCAATGTCCCAAAAGACAGTGATCAAGACCTTTCCAGCTGAAAGAAGTGTCTTGAATTTCTTTTTTCGTGGTGATTGCGGATGATGCCACTCCATTGACTGTCTTTTTTTGTCTCAGGTTCAAAATGATGTGCCCAGGTTTCGTCACCTGTAACGATCTTAGCCAAAAAGTTCTCTCCATCAGCATTGAAACGCTCCAACAATTCAGAAGAAATTGCTTTCCTTTGCAATCGGTGGTCATTTGTGAGACTTCGAGGAACCCATCTTGCGCAAACCTTAGAAAAACCGAGAGTTTTTATAACTGCATTTGCACTACCAATGCTGACTGACAGCTGTAAGGCCAATTGTTGAGTAGTGATTCGCCTATCAGTAAGAATAATGCCCTCAGCGCATTTCAACATTTCTGCGTTGGTGGCTGTTGCAGGACGTCCACAGCGCGGCCGATCAAGCAGCTCCGTATCTCCACTTCCTGATTCTTTGATTCTCTGAACCCAGCGACTGACTGTACTCCTGTCGACTGCAAAACTTCCATACACATCACATAGAGGACGCTTGTGAATATTCACAACAGTTTCCTTCTCTGCAACGAGAAATTCTATCACAATTCGCTGTTTATAACCAAGTTGCTAACACGCTCCATTTCAACGGTTTAGGGCAGCCGTATTAATTTGGCCGGTTGCGGTGCCAATTTGGTGCACACAATTGGCACATTGCCATATTTGAAGTGTGCAAAACTGTAATGCTTCTATCTTCAATATTACCTGAGAAAAACGAGTGCATTACTTTCTGAACCGCCCCTAAGGTGATGGATTATAATCAAAACGACAAGGTGAGCGAGCAGTAAACATGAACGATCTTTGAAAATTATTAGTGGTAATAGTTATTTATTTTTTAGAAATCAGATAGAAAAAAAAATGAAAACTACAGTTTCTGAAAAACTAAATTTTTGTCTTGACGGAGAGGAAACGAAACGAACGAAACGAAGGCACTTTAATTCCTTAATAGGCTGAGGAATGGCACGAATCTGTTCAACATTTACCCTTTAGGAGGTGATAATGGGAAACTCTACTGCTGACTTTTGTCAGTTATTTCATAGTTTATTATTGTAGTTTTCATTAGTTTACTTCTTGTCAGTTATCTCATAGTTTAATTCTTGTGCAGTTATTCATTGTTTACTTGTGTCAGTTTATTCATAGTTTACTTCCTGTCGTTATTCATAGGTTTTACTTCTTGTCAGTTTATTCATAGTTTTACTTTTTATTCGCAAAAACAAAAAGGAAATGTAGTCCCAAAAGCAGGTACGACCAATAGGGGAGTAAAGGGTTATAAAAACTTCACTTTCACTGACTGGCACCTGCTGGGTGGTTCCTTGTAATCGGGTCTACATAATTAGTGATAGTTGTCACGCCCATTTCAATCTGTCCAGTCTACACATTCACCCCCTTTTATGAACAGTCTACTATGGTCTTGGTTGTTGATCTACATGTTTCAGTGCCTATACAATAGGACTGACTTGACATTTGAGTGAGGATTCTGATTTTGTTGTTGGAATTGGCCTTCCTATCATCTTTCTATCTAATTCCAATGCAGTGATAACTACTGTCGCCTTTTGTTATTTTGTGTTTTGAGATTACTGTTGGTCCGTCAACTTTGTAAGGCCCCCTTAAGATGTTTGGATAATTCTTCTTCTGCCTTCGTTCCGCCACTCTGATCTTACATTTAATGATTTTAATTAAACGGCAGTAGTCTAGCTCAAGGTCTTCCTGACATCTCCAAACAGTTTTTCGTGGAGAAGTTGTAGGTTGTATGCCATATGCACTCCCATTCCACTTGTGTCAGTTGGGCAGGACTGCCGCAGATGTTCGGCTTGTCACGGGGCTGGTGCCGCATGAGCAGAGGTTCTGTTAGACCAGGGGTCGGGCTACTTTTTTGGGTATTACCCTAAAATCTATTTGTGTTAAACGATATTACCCCCCAGACATCAAAGTAAACAATAATAAAGTAACTTGCTCGTAAAATGAAGAATAAATGCTCATCACAGTCCAAGAAATTAATTAAAGGACTTAAAAAAGCCCCCACATGCCTGTCATAAAAATAGCACACATACACAACTTAATACAAAGGATTGAAGAACTTGAAACACACAATTTCATTCAAAACATCGCCTCACTTCAGGTTTTGGAAAAATTGATGCAGTCTCCATATTAGATTATAAACACAACATCCATATCAACGGCTTTTTGATGTAGGACAAACTTGGATGCTGTTCTTCAGGGGTCAACGACTTTCTGTACTTTTTTTCAAGTTCAATACGTAGTAGAAAATCCTTGTTCCTAAGGTAAGGTTGTTGCACAAAACGGCAGCATCATTTTGTTGCTTCTAACATGTGTATCTTTATAAAGACCTTTGCAGTTTTTTGGTACACTACTAAAAGATGAGCAGTTTCTGGTCTGGTTCTGAATGTCCCTGCGTGCTTCAATCTATTTTTTTTTTTTTTTTTATTTTTTTAGCCTTCATTACACCCAAAAATATTCATTTTTACCCCATTTGGGGATCAATTTACCCGCTGTTCTCCCGACCCCTGTTGGCCTTGCAGCAGAGCATATCCTGTACTTTTTGTCGATATGGATTGGGACCTCAACCCGATCTGCTGACCAGTATCGGTAAGCGGAAAACGATGACCTAGGTCTCGCCTAGTATAGACTTATGAGAAAGGATATCATCATATTTTGTGTGACCTGGGGTGTTCTCCTCGTACCTATTTGGACATTGCTGAATATGGGATATTATAGTTTTTTGGTTAAGCCAATTTCATACGTTTTGTCTTTATTATCGTTTTGTTTGCAGAAGCTCCCTTCTTTTGCAAGTTTATCTGCCCTCTTCGTTGCATAGAATGTTTGCAAAAGGAGATGTTTCTTCAAGTGCCAATCTAGCTTATCATTTACTGAATATATTTCTCATTAATCTTTCTGCATAGCACGCAACAGTAGATAACAACATTCAAATATTAAACTAGTACTCCTCGTTGAATCCAATATTCTTTTGGGGAGGAAAAGACAGCTTTTCGTTTACTCAACATGTCAATTACCGCCCTTGAACTTTTTTTACATGGGGTCAGTGAGTTTTATCTGAGTTGGGTGGTCGACATTGGTTGGGGTGTAGGTGTCACAGGGAGTGGAATTTATATAGTTACGTAGTTCTAGCTCTGCGAGCTCGGTGGGAAAGATGCAAAAACTACGAGACAGGCAAGGATGTTCTATTTAGAAGCAATTTCAGACAGCGACAAAAACCAAAAAGGTAATCGCTGTTAATTTCAAAGGGATTATTTTAAAAATCGTAACTCTGCTTTAGGATTGAACATAGAGATACGATATTTTCAGCTGCACGAGCGCGTATCCAAAGATGAGAAAAAGAGATAAATAAATAGAAAAAAGAGAATGAAAAAAGAATAGATGAAATAGAGGGCGATAAACATGATGATGACGATGGCTATGAATGCGTAAGAGGTTGGGAGGGAATTTGTGAAATATCTGTGTTCCGCTAACGTTAATAACAAAAAGGAGGGAGTGAGACAGCAAAGAAATAGGAACGGAAGGAAGTTGATAGAGGAGAGTTGAATTATAAGGAGAAAGGAAAATGTAACAGTTTTACAGTGTGATTGAAAAAGAAAAATAAGGGACAGGAACAGTGTAAGAGACTGGTGGATAAGCACTTCAGGTAGAGAAGCGTGAAAGCAAGAATAAAAGAGTAGTAGGCAACGAGAAAAGTAGCGGTGAGTGAGAAAGTCGGAGTGTGAGTGGGAACAAAGAGTAAGAGACGGGAGAATGCAGAAAGCATATATATTGAGAAAACTATAGTAAGATACTGAAGATTCCGGACGCAGACAGATTGAGATATATCTCAATATATATATAATACTGAAAACAGCAGGATGCAGATATACTGGACAAGAGAAAGCAGGAGTAAATGAAAGAAAAGTGAAATATAATGAGAGATAATTCTTTCCTTTTTTCACTTTCTAAACAAGTGGGAAAAAAAGAAAATAGATATGGAGATAGTGAAAAGAAATAATGTAACACGTCTGTTCTACTGAGCGAATAAACTGTAGAGCCTGGCTTAAAACGCGGACATTATAGTGATAAGGTAATATGGGAACTCATGTTCGCGCCAAATGCCAACTGGTTCCAGGATGTGAGAAATGAAGGCGTTCCCAACCTCCCACAAGCCAACTGATCATGCCAATCTCACTTCTAAGATCCTTCCGTCGGACGGGCTATTGTAGTCTACAGGAAGTCAACTGATGTATTTGGGGGGTGGGGCCAGTAGTTACAGATGTCGGCCCGCTATTAGAATACCAGGAGGCATATTTTTAATCAAGCCGTATAACAGTAATAAAAACTCAGGATTTGTTCCTCACGAAAATTAAACATAACACTCGTAAAAATAGTGGTCCATGGCAAACAAGGTCCAATCTCTACATCTACTAGCACAGATCTCAGAGTGTAGGTCTTTTGGTCGATCATTACGTGATAGACCTGGTGATGGGAGGAAATAATTAGAAGAGTTTTTAAGTTGAGGAAAATCTTGGGACTCTCCCGGCCGGCGTTTCAAAGCGCGGAATTCCCCAGGGCTTCAATCGTGCTGTTTAACCCTTCCCGTTCACAGTGGCGAAACAACTCAAAACGTTGAAAAACAGACAGGATGTGGATTTTAAAAAAAAAAAAGCTAGTAGCATCGCTTTAGGAGCGACCAGTGAGTTCATAAAGTAGATCTCTAACAAACCTCTTGGGTTGCCTACGCGCTGTAGTACAACTCATGAAAGAAAATAGTTACTTTGCTTTAGAAAAAAATACTTGCAACCTTTCGGAACTTAATAATGATTACCTTGAAAGAAGGCAAAACTTAGTGAGAAAATGACACACGCTAATTTTAATAAGTACGTAAAGTAATATTATGAAATTTCTTATCATCGGGACACAGATCCTGCTGCAGCAGCGCTAAATCAAGCTAGTTAGGGCCAGCAGCGAGACAGCTGCTACACTTATATAACGCGAAAGACACAGCTGAAATATCATTGACATAGTAACGCTTTAAATGTTACAATGTCTAATCCCCTTTACAGCTAGTGCTTAATTAACTAACTAAGAAAGAAAAACTCAAATGCTGGGCGCAATAAGTCATTAGAAGCAGGACAAAAACATAATGGACTCTCAACATTTCATAGACAGACGCAAAACATAGTGCTGATAGCTACGAAAGAATAGTTAATATGTATATATGTTACAATGCCATATCGTAGAAGAGAGTAAAATTTCTTTAAACAGCAGACAAATTTGCTTTCTACAGAGCTGTCATAATCCAGTACTGAAAAAAGACCATAGATCACACACGTTAGAACAACAGGACGAGTAAGTAAACAGGGAGAGCCACGGTCGAGTAGGTCTGACACTGTGGCTCGACTGTCAGCACCCCATCAAGCTTACGCCTCGACCGCAGCGGAGCGAGGACTTGTTCAACAGTGTTACTCGGTTTGAATCTGCACTGTAGACTCGCAGTTTCAGAATATCACACATTTTCTCTTAAAAATACACACTAAAAACATTGATGGGACCTAGTGGGTATCACACAAAAAACTTCGTGCTATCTTTGCGAACATTTTTATTTCAAATGTGTGGTATATTTTTTTAGGCAGTCATGTCGCTAATATAAATTTGTTTTTTAAGTTGGACAGCACAGTTTCAGTATTTTAACTGCTTTTTTCGGCGAATCTGGCGTGGGAATATAATAACATTGGAAGTGTCACATAGTGGAAATTAAACAGGTTGAAATAGCTTCAACAACTTGGACTGTCGAAAGAGCAATCGGTTTTCATCAGACTTTGTGAGCGCATATTTGAAAAAAAAAATAATCATTTTCATCTGACCTGCATCTTTTGAGATAGATAGCCACACATTTGAGTTTGATGAATCCTTTCCTCGTTTGCGCATCGCAGAATGTCCACATTAATGACTCGAATAAAACGCGGTAGTCTAGCTGCATGGTTGCCTGGTCATCTCCAATGTTTATGGGATTTCCTAACTTCGAAAACTCTTAAACTTATTCTAAACACTGTCTACGTGTGGGCGACTTATATTGGATGGCATAGCAAGAACCCGTCCCTAATGATCTTCATTTCAAACCACATGGACGTTCAGTTACGTTCGAAAACTTACCTTAAGAGAAACTCTCGAAAGTTACTGTGTGGTTTCGTCACCAAAGCAGCTATTGGCCTCCGCATGCAAAGACATCGGAATGGGAATTAGGAGGTTTTTATAGGCGTAAATCCTCTAATCGACTACACATGTTTAACATGGTGCGCCGAATCGTTATGTTTTAGTTCCTTCAACTGGTTTCCATGATTTGGATTTAGTATTTAATTAGGTCTCTAAAACCAATGTAAACATAATTCTGGCATAAAAATTGAGAAAATTGGAAAACCTACCAACACATAAATTGTTATATAGATTGTGGGATCTCCTGTATACAAAAATTATGGTTCACCTGTGCTGGTGGTACGGAGTTTCGTTGCAATGTGCTGAGATCCTCCTTGTAAAAAACTAAGGGTGGAGATTAAAGCACTGATGGACAGTTGTCCGTGTGCAATAAACGATGGTCCTGTGTTGTTCGAACATCCCATAGTGCTGAATGCATACATCTACTCTTGGCACAGACCAAATGCATTCTTAAAAAAAGTGCAAAGGTTTTACTGCAATTGCTTTTAATGTTCAATATAGGTCGTGTGGTGGACTGTCGAGGTGGTCTGTAAAAGTTTTTTCCTGGCGTTTGTGAGTGATGGACACCCATGAGGGAGGTGTCTGGGTGTTTCATAGGGATGAGGAAGAGTGGTTACACATGGGTAGGTGCTGAGGGTTGATACGGTTTTGATGGCTATTCGACCCTCTGGCGTTTATCCTGTTCGGACTGAAAGATAAGCACTTTGGTTTCTACTGCTGAGTCTTTGTTTTATGTTGTCATTGTATTTGGGGGCTGGTCAATTTCATTAAAGAAATAACTTCGGCCCAGTCGGCCCGTTAACCCATCTGTTCAGCCAGAGTTCTTGTGTTGTTTTGAGATATACAGTTTGACTTGTTCTCCATGACTGCCAAGGGTCCGGTCCCTTTTGCTGTTTAGCGGGCTTCCTGCTTTTGCAAGTCTATCAGCTGTCTCTCTTCTCCAGTTAGTTCCATTGTGTCCAAGAGCGATCCACCGGGTTAGGGTTAAATGATGGAGTAGGCTGTGATCAAGGTTGTGAACGCCACTCTTCATATATAACGAAAAATGTTTATTTGTTTTCACTCAGGAAGTCCTGGGTTTCAAGTGCTTCCAGAACAGGACATGGAGTCACTGTAAATCCACTACATCTGATGGCTTTCGTTCCTTAAGCGTCAAACTGTTGGTGTTTGTATATTAATGGCTGTCTGATGACCTCAGCTTCAGCTTCATAATTGAACAAAATTTTCTCACCACAGGAGTCAACAGAAACTCATAAGAGGAATCCAATCCAGGTACTATATGGCAGACGCCGTATACCTGCAAAAGAGGTGGTATTGAAAGACTGAACCCATCTGTGTGGCACTGTATTTGCTGACGTTGGGTAAGCTGTTTATGGTCTCCAAGGCACACGTCTTCAAGGATTTGTGGGTTAGTGTTTACCTTGTTGCGTTGTTATCGAATACAGTTGTGTTTTCATCTGACCGCATCTTTTGAGATTAGAAGCACCACCCATTTTTTTGACTTTCTTATGGATCTTTCCTCGTTTGCCTTCAGACTTACAACCCATTATTCGAATCTAATAAACGCGGTAGTCAGCACAAGGTTCTTGAATACATCTCCAATTTATGGATCCTAAACTCGAAACCTAAACCTTATCCTAACACTGTCTATTTGGGCCTACGTATAAGTGGAATCGAATGAAGAAAAACACCGTCCTACTGTTCTTTATTTCAACCACTATGGAACGTTCAGTACATTCAAAATGTTACCTAAGAGAAACTCTCGAATAGTACTGTGGTTTGCGTCACCAAAGCAGCTATGGCATCCGCATGCAAGACAACGGAAATGGGAAATTCGGTGTTTTAATTTAGTCAATCCTCCTATCGAACCAAGTTAAATGGTGGGCACAATCGTTATGTTTTAGTCTCCTTCAACCGTGGTTTCCTTTGGTTAGTATAATAATGTCTCTAACAAATGTAATCACAATTCTAGGCAAAATTGAGAAAATTCATGAAAACCCTACCCACCACAAAATTGTTTATAGTTTGTGTGATTCCTGTATACACAAATTGGGGATCTCGCTGGTGGTTCCGGAGTTCGTGCAATGTGCTGAGATCCTCCTTGTAAAAACTAAGGGAGGAGATTAAAGCTACTGATGGGTTGGTCCGTGGTGCAATTAAAGATTGTCCTTAAAACCCAAACTCAACAAATCTCTAACAATTCACTCCTACGGTCGGCCTTAAATTTGAAGTCAGGCGTTTTCACTCCGATATTTTTTTTTTTCTTTCAATTCTGGGGTAAAGTTTCATTTTTCTTGCGAGCTCTTCTATGTTCCTATCCTTGAAGTGACGCCACAAGCATAAAGCTTACGGCGACGTTCTATTTGCTGTCATGTAGTATCATCTTTCGTTCTTGAGTGATACGTCCATTGCCAAGGTGACCTTCGGCTGCAATGTCTGGCGCCTTTTGATATAAAACGCAAACTGCAAGGGTGTCCACAAAGTCGCCGCAATCATGAAAAACACGATATCTGTAATAGCTGCTAACACATTACCAAATTATCTACTGGTATCACTGAATTCTTTTTTGAGGACGTACTCGAACCCATACGGTCTAATTTCCTTCATTTCAACCCGGCCCGGATCTTGTAAAATGTGCAAGACAGCGTATATGGTATGGCATTTTAAAATATAACTTTATTTCAATTTTCTGTTCACTGTTTCTTTGCTGTTCGTTTTGATTCTTAGTGATTTGTTAATCGTTTTTAATGTCATTCAATACTTTCTTTCTAGTCCTAATTAAAGTAGGGCTGCAACCGGAAAAGTTGTTTATATTATTCGCCGAATGCGAATCGAGGCTCCTTTACATCTTTGGCAAAGAATTACGAATAGTTGAGATAAACGCATTGGCATAAATAAGTTGTGTATTCTAGGATTTTACTGACATTTATTACATAATTATAAAGTAATCAACAACAAACACTATGGACGTTTCAAAGTGTCTAAGGCGTTACAAAAATAGGGCACATTTATTGGAACTAGTTTAATGCTACTAACCTAAAAAAAAATCGTTTCTAAATTCAGCTCAAAATGCCATTCTGCCTGCCTTGGATGCATGCATTCGCTTTAAAAAAAAAAAAAAGAGTCTCCTCACATTCTCTGCCAAAAGCCGTTTTCTGTCTGTCTGAACACACGGTGCTGACCTATTCGTATTCGGGATTGCAGCGTACTATTCGGCCGACATACGAATAGTTCATTTGGAATTGTACTATTCGGCACCGAATCGATATACGATTCGAATATTCGGTGCACCCCTACTATTAAGTAACACGTTCAAAAATGACGGGAACGATTTTGTTGTGCTCTTTCTGCTTCATGATGAGGGCGCGGATTTATTTCCTATTGCATTCAGGTTTTTACCAATATAACGGTGTACACTCTATTTACCAGCCGACCAGAAACCTTTACCACCAAAGACACAATCGGCAAAACAAATACGCGCGGTAAAACAGCGCTAAATACGATAACAAATAAAGAGAAGCAATACAAAAACAAAAAACCACTTTTAAAAATACCTTAATCAAAAGCTGTCGAAGCTTGTTTTCGTGTTTTCTTAAAATGTCTAGGGGGTTCTACCGGCGCCCATGCTAAATACTCCTTAGTCGCTTATTAGACTTGCAGGGTTTGGGTTTTTTTTTTATTAATAAATTAGTAAAAAATTCAATAAAACAATAAAAGTAATTAACCAGGTACTTCAGTTGGACTTAAAGGATGACACCAGACACACAGAAAAAGATTCCATATTAAAGGACTAGTCTTAACCTGGGGAATGAACCTAGGAACAACCACAAACGGCGCCATCGCCTTGCTGTGACAAGTACACTAGTGAAAAGGACTTTGTTACAGTGTTACTATTCTGATATTCCCCTTTCGGGTCCCCCGGAAAAACACGCGGTGTTAATTTAAACCATGCTACCGAAATCTCACTAAATGGGTGCATTGAGTAGATTATTAGGATTGAGAATCGAGATACTAAACACTTTATGGACAAGAATCTAGTATGTGGCGCAAATGTAAACAAGTGATGAGAAGAAGACGCTCGGTGATGACTAGGACAACACCACTGAGTAAACCTGTTGGTAGCATTACAGTGCCAGTCCTTGCTCTGGTCTGCCAGGAGTAAGAGAGGCATAGGGAGACCGTTAAAAAAAACACATAGAGGAAGAGAACTGGAGAGAGTGACTATAAAGTGATGAGGGGAATACACAGAAGAAAACTGAGCTCGATGACACGTGACAGGGAGAACGTTGCATGGGTTTTATAAAAGAGCATTTTGTGTCGTGAATACCTACATCCACACTACCTATAAATTCTTAAAAGTTAATTGAAAAAGACTAAACGAATCTAATTCTCATTAAAAAGGGATAATGAGGAATGGTAATGAAACAGCTGCTGTCTACAATTGACTGTACTCACGAGTATACCCTTTTTTCTAATCTCCGTCTGCTAGTGTCAACGCTTTTAAAGTTTGATAGTAAATGCCTATTGCAATCGGCAGACCCTGCGTTTTCCACAAAAACAAAAAACGTGCTTTACTGTATTTCTAGGACAAAAACCTTGAGTTTACGCAAGCTGAGTCTATGTCCTAGTTTAATACTTCCATTAATTCCATTTTCACTTACACTACGTTAAAATAAACGGAGAGGACAGATGGCTCGGGAATTTAGGATAAGAGAGGAGGTGAGGGTGAAAGCAGGAACGCATGCAAACACTAACGCGTTCGCCGATATACACTTAAATGCCACCCAAACGCGAAAGGCAATGAAGCACCTACTAGCTTTTTTTTTCAATGGCAACAGTGAGCAATCCTAACAGCACTACCCATACGAGGAGTTAGGTTTACAAAACCTGGAAAAATGCTTATTAGGAAATATTGACCATTATACTGGTTTACGTTTGAAAGGCCTGACAGTACCCAGACACCACAATCAGTATCGAAGTGAACCGGGAGGTAGAAGAAAAATGCATATTTTGAACGCAGCCCTTAGCCCATTAAACTTATATATTGGGTTCCCTTAGGATCTTGCTGACAAAGGCATATGTTAAGTGTTACGCAATTAGTCTAGGAATTAAACAAAATTATTAGCACAAAAGAAAATAGTAGAGGGTGTAAAGACAACACCAAATAATAATCGCACAGTGGCATGTTTTGAAACCACCATTTTACGGGAAATAGGCCACCATGTTAAATCCTATTTGATTGGATAGAAGTAAATGTAAGGCGAAACCCGATTAGTCGGACTACAAATACTAACTTTTGGTGTTAAGCCAGGGAAATGTGAGTAGGGGTTTCTTTTTGAAAAGCTGTGTAAACATGGCCCGATTGGTTAGACACGCCTTTATAGTCAAAATTAGGTGCGTCTGTTCGAGTGCAACATTTTAAATATAAAACTTACTAAGAAACAGTGCGTGAGAACCAAGATCATACTTTTTCTAAATAAAAAGTCTGGGACAGAGGCAGATCGAGAAAATTTGTGTGCCAAGATATTCCTCATGTCACCGTTTGTAAACGTATCTGTGTATTATTCGCCCATGACTTGTTGTTTGGGAAGCGTTTGATATATTCGATATCTTTTTTAATGATAAATTTGAATGTATAAATTGATTTGTATTTTCATGTCTGTAATACTGTGACGTAGGTGTCAGTGTATGCCTATAACATGACGGCATGGCGCCTAACGATATTGCTTCCTGTACATGAGCATACAGGGCGTTGGTCGGAGACAAAGTATAACAGCATGGACATGGCACGCGAATAACAGTACACTGACAACCTATCTTATTGAATAGAAGGAAATAATGCTGGAATTGCAGAGGCGTTGTAACCATCTAGGAGAGGCAGTATATGATTATGGTGTGAAATTGTTTCTAGCAGTGGAAGCTGAGCAGGTTGGTCCCATAACGCTCTGAGTACTCAGTGTTTTGTTCTGTGTAGATTAGTGATTTTCCAGTGTGCGAAATAGATTAATATAAATTAGATTATGAACGTAGGAGGCTACAATCCTTCTCTGTCATCAGGGACTGTGGTTCCTATGTTACTTGAGATGCAGCACCCTGGTCTGACCTTTTGATGCTAATCCTAGAGGCTGACAGCATACTCCTTGGTCCAGTGTTAGCGATTTCAGGTGAGGTGTCATCCAGACATGTCATACAGGATGCAAATCGAGCTAGAGGGATGTCCACTTTTCTGTGCACGCCATCACGAAAGTAGCTAAGCTTCTGTGGCCAGCGTAGCTCAACACTTATGTGCCCCCCCCCCCCCCTCAAAACATTGAATTTTATATTGTATACACAGATGGACAATATAGAATGTGGTTCAAATTGACTGGTAACTGTGAACTTTTGTCTCAATACTATATGCCATACGATATTTCAAACACTTGATGTCATGATGAAAAAACAAGACAACCAAAGCTTTGAACTGAATCAATCCTAGTTCTCTCTTATACCTTCGTGATTATTACTACTTCACAAAATTTACACACTTAGAATAATAATAATAAAATCTATGTCTCGCAATACAAAGTTAATTATTTAAACTGCTGTTATACATACTACTTGTAATTACATTTGATTGTGATTTATGGTTCACTGTGTAGTTGAATCAGGATACCATTATTGATAAGAATTAATACATATATTTTTAAACTTTAAAGTGACACTTGACATATTTAAGATAGTCTCTATAGTGTGTGTTATATGTGTTTGTGAGTGTCACTGTGGTGTAAAGTGTTGTGGAATAAATTAAATTGTTTATCTGTCTGTTGTTGTTGTGACTTACACTTCATCATTTTCATAACCCTAGACATTCAACGTAGTCATCACAATATTCCAGAATATATCTGACAGTATGGTTTTAAATGTAGGTAGCAAGGTAAGGTCATCTGTAATAACACTTCACTTATTCGATACAGAGACCTTCACAGCTCGATCTCAGGTCTGTAACTAAGTACCCCTATAAAATAATATTCCAATATACATCCCACCTTTCACCACACAATTTGATCCTTGCGGGATGAAGTTAAAATGTATTGATATTTGAAAAAGTTAAAGCATTTGTATGCGACCTGAGGAACAAAAATGAACGGATAATAGTTAGCATTGTGCGATACTGAAGGTAAAAATTGATAGCGGAAAAGTTAGCGGGTTATTTGTTGCGAACCTGAATACGAAAAAATTGAGGTACCATATAAGTTGGGCATTATGTTGCGACATGTAACTCTGTAAAAAATTGAAGGAAAAAGGTTAATTCTGAGAACTGTAAACTCTGAGAAGCTATTAGGAATTTTTAACAATCATGTCGCAGGGAAAGAAATGAGTAAGCAGAAATTAATAAACAGTACTGGAAACAGGTTATGTTGGGGAATCTCCCCCCTTAGACCACGCTTGGATATCTATTCTTACTAGTGTGGGGTTTGTAGAAAGTGATTTGTGTTGTAATTGGTGTCTGTGTGGAAATATGAACTAGAAACTCAATGCAACGTAGCACTGGTGCATAATGAATATCACTGGTGCCATGACAAACAGGAATAAACATATGGGGTATTGCTAGAAATCGTACGTAAAATGGTACAACTACAAGGTAAATTGAAACATGTTTTTCCTAATTACAAATTGACGATATCCTTCACAATGCATGGCATAGGCATCGTAGTAAATGAACATGAATGTTATATAATTCTCCACAGTCCATGAGATAGCTAACATCAATATTCATATCTAGCCGCTGTAATTGTTGTTGTTGCCTATGAAGTTGTAATTTTTGTAATGTTGTTGTTGGGGGGTGGTGCATTAACTATCGAAGTTTTGAACTTCTCCTTGTAAATACGGAGGCCTTCTACCATAAGTTGAAGAACTCCTTGCGTTGGTTATCTACAAGTGGTTTGCCTTCGAAGGTGTTTTTTCACATGGGTGGTTTTTCCTCGCCATTCCGATATTCGGTGAAGCTGAAAATGAAGGTGGGTTGGGGGGGTCCTAGTTTTCCAGCTTGTGCTGGCGATTACAATTAACGAAAGTGACCTTCGTCACAACTGTGTTGTTAGCAGTAAGAATTTTGGGGTTTTGGTGCAGAACTGGGGTGGATTTCCGTCACCATCCCAAGGGGCTCCTAGGTGTAACGTGAGTTAACAATACTACTGTATTCTGGTTTTTTTTGTGGGGTGGTACCCAAGAATTGAGGCTGCAATGGGGGGGTGAAGTGAGCGTGGGGGCGATTAACACGTTGACTAGCTTGCATTAGGGGTGGGCGTAGATTAGAGCTGACTAATAGACCCTAAGTTGTCAAACATGCACGTTGGTTTTGTTTTTAATGTTTTTATCTTTCACACCTATGCACAGGACAGTCATGGCTTTCGGGAGTAGGAGATCGCAGAGGGAATGGTTCATTTTTAACCCCGGTCCCAAATATGATTGCTGTAAAAGTAGGATGTGTCGACCGAAAATCTGCAGATTATCCAAAGCTTCCGGCCGGTAATGCAGGACACAACGCAACCTTTACGTCCTTTTGGAAATGCTCGAGGACGAACGAGGAGGGAAGAAGGTCGTATCATTGTAATCACATTTCTCAAGTATTTTCCTGTGCTTATCGCATGGAGTTCCGTAGTTAAAATTTCCCTTGATCATTTTCACATTCAGTATGAGAAGTAACCAATGCTCATGCAGAATTGGTCAAGGCTCTGCCTCTCTTGTTCCTGGAGGTTGTGCTCCATGGCAAGCGACCAATTGCTGGGATTTTTCTGAAAATGACATGCTTTCACCTCAGGGAAATGGAGATAGACATGATTGAAGGGTCTGATGATGATGAAACTTCAAACAGCCCATTTGATGATCACTTTGTTTTTAGCCTCGCAATAGGAAGCTTTTTCCTTTGGCACCGTATCTTCTTATTTGATTCAAGCATATGTGAATAGACGAATTTGTTTTGATAAAAACTCAATGGACGTTACATAGAGATGTGAGCCTAAACATTGGGCTGCCCAATGCTATATGCATTTTCGGACGTATATTTTATGTCAAGAACAAATGTTTTCAGAGACATTACGTAACTCTAAAAAATTGGTCCAAAATACTGATTACATGCAGGGCTTTTCAGCATATCTTTAAATGATTCTATTGAGCTTTTTTCCGAATTTTTAACGGTGTTGGTACATCTGATTATAACATCAAATAGTTTGTTCAGAATGTAACGCCTTTTTTATGACAGGCAAAAAGGGTGATCCGATTCCCCCCATAATCCGTTATATCGAATTGTGGTATTTGGCTTAATGAAAAATCATAGTTATTACGAATCATTTAAACTCTCTTGCCAACTGAACTTGGAGCTAATTGAAAACAATTCACAGCCCGAATAACACATTTGGGTCTGCAATTTGGTTCTAGTAGGCAATGGAGTTTACGGGCATTTTTTAAATTTGTGTTGTTCTCCCCCAAAAATAACACTGTGCAGCAAAAATGGGGTTACCTTTTTTTCTCGTCTTACATCCAAAAGTGTAGGGAAGGTCAAAATTCAATGCGCTAGGATTTTTTTTCAAATTACATGAAATCTTCTGCTCCGTTATCTCGAGGTGTAATTGGGTTTATGTGCACAAGGCATTGGTTAATTGAAATATGATTGGCTTTAATTGTTTATTCCATTGTTTAATTATCATATTCAGTTTTACTATTGAATTCCTTAACATTCAAAAAAGGTTAATAAAATGCAAAATAAGGAAATTGTTACTTCGTCACGTATATGTCTATAACAATTGGTTACCCATGTTACGACGTACAAAATAAACCTGCTCAATCCCCCACCTATTTCATCAGTTACTGTATTTTGAAATTACCAATGTTAGAGGCCATGCTATGGAGTACATATGCCGGAAGTACACAGGAAAGTTTGGTGGGATCAAAGATTGTTACTGTGCAGGTTTGTAATCAGGATTATTTTAGCCTTTCGGACTCCCATGGAGCAAAGGAACCTTAAAATAAACTTAGTAGTCAAGTGCAGAAATTCCATCTGCCAAGTCTCAATGCATTGAATCACTCAAGGTTGTTGACATGTGTTTTCGATTGCAAACATGCCATATGCTAATCCGCTTCCACTGCCTGGAAGGAAAACTGCACTGTCTGCAATGTGTGCAAAAGGCATGTCCTCTACCATCTGTTTGGTCATGATCGCCACGGAGCAGTAAGTGTCGATGGACATTTTTAGGTAATTGAAATTTCGATTCTCAACTAACCAAAAACTTGTACATCGAAGCGGAAATAACAGGTGAAACTGGTACTGCTAGCATCACACGCTGGTGATTGAACTTCTGTGAGTTTGACAAACATCCAGTTGCGTGTTCACTGGAAGTCCACAAGACTAGGAGCCGTATGCGGCCAACATAGATGAGAGATTTAATCCAAATATTCAATCTAGTTGATCGTATACCATAGGACACTGAGCTTCCAGGAAATAAGTGCATTATACAATATGCACCGGGCTCCCTGTCCTTGGGTGGTCCTCGGTAGGAGCTTACCACCTTTAACCAGCGTTTCCGGGAGTCTGATATCGGTAAAGTAGAACCATAGTCAGACAGGATAGGGGGAGTAACTTTACGTCTGCCTTGTGAAGAAAACTTCACTGGACTAGGACTTAGCTTTTTGCAGTGTAAGACCGGTCCCATCTCCTCCATTGCTAATGTTCAGCTTGCTAAAACTCATATAGCAGAATAAAGGTATGCTTTTCATGATCTAAGGGAGTGAAGGGTTATGACCAGAAGGATTACGAACTGTCGGGTAATCCATTGGTGGGCGTACTTGCAGGAAAATCACTCGTTCCTCTCTGCCAGGTTCCTTCCCTTCAACTGGAGCATTATATAATGACATCATCTGACTGTCAAATATGGGAAAAAAGATTCACAGTTATAACCCCATCTACCAAGCTACCTAAATCGAGGATGGACCGAACTTGTATTGCTCTAAAATATTTATTCACCCGGACTATTAATATAATGAGATTCATCGTTTACAATTTATCATAATTCACTACCAAGTCATTAATCATTGTCGTTGTGCCGCTCAATCCGTTGAGGGTAATTGATGCTTTCCTTTAATTAAACAATTTCTCATTTCCATTTTAATGTTTCAGTATGTCTTGACTCATTAATAATCACAGGTATACATTCGAGGGTACTCCTATAAAAAAAAACAAAAACGTAAATCTCTGGGACATGTAAGGGAGCTGTTAGAAAAATATTTTTTTAAAACAAAACGGGAGGTATTAATTGATGTAAGGCAATTTTAATTCCCAATCACTTCTTTACTGTGAGGTGAGTTGGAGTTTGAGTCCCAGATGTTTAATTTAGTGAAAAAATTAATAATCACTGTGTTTCTTTCCGAGGGAAATAAAAGATTTTATTTTTTTTAATTCTGAAAGGGGGTGATGCTATGAGATTATTTAAAGTTCTATCCCCTTATCCCACTGGAGGATTAGTTCCCTTTCTTTGAGATTTCTCTAGGTCAGAATTTGTATGAATACATTTCACAGTCATTTGGTGACAATGTTGCTTAGGCAGGGATGTATTTGAGTGTGTGTATAAAATGATTGTACATGATTTGTTAATCTGTTTTCCAGTATATCAATTAGGCACTGACATTCGAAAGGTCCTGGTATTCATGAGGCTTACTAGGATTGCCTTACATGAGGTACATAATAAGTTGTACATAGAGGAAGGTTCGTGAGGTTGGCAAACTCGCTCATCATGTAAACAATTAATGGATACAGAAAGATCATCGGAATAGAGGTGAGGGTTTTGATAAACATGGCGGCATGTGCAGCTAAACTTAGTGTCGCCTACGATGACTGATAGGAGGTAGATATATAGAATATATTTATATAATCCCTATAATGAGTATATAGAAACGCATATTTATATATAATAACTTTTTTGATAAAGTATTTGACATAATTAATTAAACATACAAGATGTATACTGGAGCTTTGATCACTAGAAAATTGACGTAATTAATTCAACATACCAGATGTATACTTTAGCTCTGACCACCAGAAAATTGACGTAATTAATTCAACATACGAGATGTATACTTTAGCTCTGACCACCAGAAAATTGACGTAATTAATTCAAGATACTGGAGAATTATTCACCAGACAAAAGGACATATCTCACGGCATGAAAAAGTATGACTGTGACGAATCAGTGGTGCACTTTTATAAATTTCATCCTCTCTGGCAGTATCACTTTTTTTCTTCATTTTCCTCACCGAGCGTCCTATTATTTGGCACATTTTATGCCCTACATGTTTGCATTGAGCCGCTCCCAGACTTGTTTACATTTCGCCCTGTGAATCGTCGTAAGCTATTTAGACAGGTCAGCTGATAATACTTTTATCATGTAGTCGTCTCTCCACCTTTAATGGAGTCGATCTTTATTGACACAAGGTGGTAGCGCACGATCGATGAAAAGAAAGCCATATTGTCTGTCTGAGAAACCCGTCTGGCGGATGCACGAAAACACAGGTGATTTTGCGTAATCGTTTCCGCTGGACATCTTTGTATCAATATTACCGATAAACTGTCCGGGGAGACAATATTGTGGGAAAGTAGCTAGACAGGAAATAAGTTCACAGATTTGTTTGTGAGTTTGCATAAAGATGAAATAGGAAGTATTACTGCTTATTAGAAAGAGGTCACGCGTTGAAATTTTAAAATTTGATATTTTAAAACATGCGGGGGATATTATGATTTAACTCCCCGACCCATATAGTACTAAAGAGCTTACCATTGGCTTAATGTGAGAGCCGGAATAGACTTTGACTTTCATTGGCAAATTCGTCGGAAGTACAATCTAGGATTTGAACTGAGAAATGGAAATATAATCTAGCAAAATCTGAGTCACCAATCAGACTGCATCGCCACTTCAAGCTAGCAATTCACTAGAGCCAGAGAGAAGGATCGGACAAAGGATTCCAAAATTATAAGTGACAGATCGAAGTATTTGAGCAACTTTGAAACTTAAAAGTAAACCCGCATTTTAAATACAAAGACTGGAGACCTAAGGAATCATATCACCCATCATAAGAGGAATACTAAAATTTCCCAGACCTAGTGATTCGAAAGCATCAACGTGCTATATCCATTCTAACTGTGCCAGGAGATTGTGTTCCCAAAAGTTACTTTGGGGTAAGTGTAAACATTTATTTTACCATGTGAATTTGACATGTTTTCCTTGCTAAGTGGTTATATATGAGGCTGGCAACTCAACATATGAAAATAGTTTATTCATAAACCACTACAGCAAGCGCTGGTATTATTTTATGCTAATTCGCTCAGAAACTCGAAAGCAGCAACTCCAGACTCCGAATGGAGCAGTGATGAGTGATGATTACATCCCATGTGCAACAAGTGTATAGTATCTATCTGTGAGATATATGTACCTTATTAATTGTAATTCAGGCACGCCATTGTCCTCGCGCTGTCCAAGCACATATTTTCCCAGTTTAATACCCAGAAGAATATTGGTGATTTCGAATCATCTTCCCTGAGTTACGCTGTGAATACTCAAGAATATAATTATTCAGAGAGGCTGACATTGGTGGGTTGACAGCGAGACAATGAGCCTGTTAATCTTCCAACCCAGTGTACTTAGCAGAGGCATTTGTTCTTTTTATTTTGCCTCAAGTTCGTGGAACGAAGAATTCACACTGTCTATGGTACGAAGCTGGAAGACAAAAGTCGGCGCCACTAGCTGTGAGTTAAAAGCAGGGAATCAGCACTAACAACCTAAATTGGTGTCATAAAATTAACAAGTGATACAACGTAAAAATATCTCCAAAGGATAAAATGTAGGGATAAAAAGAATGCGTAAGTTACTAGAAGGCATGATCGCCCACGCCGCGGGTCATCACCCGCCATGGAAATTAAATTGCTGAAACGGTTACCATTTGAACGGGATGAGAACGGCGGATCAAAAGGAAAAAAAAAATATGACTGAAAAAATTGCGTGAGACTAGCAAGGCTTAGAAGATGCAATTGGGGGGGGGGGGGGGGGGGGGGGGGGGGAACGGAGGAAAAGTCACGTCCCCAAATTGACACGAGGTACGGAAAGGGACGCTTATGCGATACCAAGCCTTTTATTTGAATTCAGCGGCAAAAGCATTACAACGCAGATGCTTGAAATATTACAAAATTAAAAAAGTAACTTTTTCTTAATACTAATGTTAGGAATATAAAAATTAGCTGGCCGGATGGCCCATTTTGAGCAGTGAAATAATATGCTTTTATTTATACAGACGGATAGATAATAATGAAGACATTGACAAAAGACTGTGTTGTTCACATCAGCGAAAGACTGCATTGAATCAAACATGTCACTAATTTGCACAAAAACCGCGACCTTGATACTCAAGTGTCCAAATCTAGTTAGAATGAAAGAGAGAGGGTGTTAAGGAGAATTGTGGCTAAAAATAACTTTTCAGGCAAATTTGTAGAGGGGACGGATAGGTTGGTTCAAAAACCAAGTACGTTTTGGTGAAAACGCAAGTAGAGACGGACGGACTAACAGATAAAAATCCATACTTGACTGAAGCATGACTGAAATGACTTTAGTGTAGGAAATTTGAATTTGAAAAAAAACACAAGGCATTGATTGGCCACAGACAATCATATTATCAGCGCTCAGACGCGCTTTTTTTTTGCCATTCCTCAATAGTTGTCCAGTGATAGACACAGTAAATTTTAAGTGTGGTGATTTCCAATGAAGTAAATTGAAATAAGTTCAGGGACGCCATACTATAGCCAGCAGCTCAGCTGAGTTTTGCTAGCATTTCTGTGTTCTTTATTCATAATCTGGTAAGATTGAAATTATTTCTTTGTATATTTTAAATATTGTTTAATGTTTCGAGTGATTTGATACTGCCATATCGAAATCTAGCCTTACAACAAGTAAGGATTTGCTCTAGACCCCCCGCCCTAGTTCAGGGTCTAGGGACAAACAATATATATATAAACTCCAGCAAGGATTAGGAAGGACAGATCAAGTTTTGAGATCAGTGGAACATATCACCTATCCTATCCTATGGCAAGAAGCTAATAAACATATTTCGGAATATGTAGTCTGGGAGAACTTATCCTATGTGAAACCAACTTGGTAAGATGTGTTGTATGGTCAGAGAGATCTGACCCTGTCTAAGTGGTGTTATTGTAAATTGTTACGTGTAGAAGTGGCTCCTTAGGTAAGGTTCTGAACCTAAACCAATACTTTATTTCAGAGCTGTGAGTTTTTTATGTTGACACCAAAAGGTGGTGTCAAATGCTGGGTAAATAATTGACAGTGAGGACCCGTGCAGTGTCGCATCTCGGCAGAACAGCCTTGTATTGCCCCCAAGCACGGAGAGGTGGGGCCACCCGATATATTGCCCCAAGCACGGAGAGGTGGGGCCACCAGATTCCAGCACCAGAACTACTCTTTCAAAGTTACGTAAGCAGGCTGGTCTGCTGGATTTACACCAACTTCATAGACATAGCACCCAAAGTGAATTACTACTAAAACATCCCATTTCTTTCCATCATTAATGGACAATGTTTGGTAGGCATAGACAGGGAGGGATGAAGCCACCCCAACAGCACATCTATTCATCGTTCTCCCAGGGAAAATAAAAATTATGAACTGTAGAAATATTAACTAATCGTGAAAATTGTATACGTACACACCTTTTATTTATCATGCCATTTATTCATGCCATTCACTCATAAATTTCAAAATCTTTCATATGTTCTGGCCAAAATAAAACCTTGGTTCAGAACAAATAAATTTAAAAAAGATTTACTTTTCTAAAATTTCACCAGCTGAATTTAGTTCATTGTGTTCTAAATTTTATTGATAATATTATATTATTTAATATCTGTGTGTGTGTGTTTGTATATGTCAATACAACACATTACATTCAGTACCCTAGATTTTAACGTAGCCACATTCATTAGAAAAAAAGATAGGTGTGAGGTCGTAGTGGTAGCAAGAAAGGCCTTCTGAAAATTCACAGCTACATTTTATCTCAGGAGCCTTCACAGCTGACCTCATACATCACACTTAGTAATATCACCATCATACAATACCATCAAAACCACTACATATATTGGGGGTCTTGTCCAGGGATAATTAGCATAAACAGTAATATAAGGATCTCCTGGTGGGAGAAATAAAATTAGGGGAACAAAATTGTAAAATTCCCTTAAAATTAAAAGTGTCCCTTTAAATTAAAAGGGCAATTAGAAGTTGGTGAATCTTCACAGCCAGTGTTAGTTAATTAATTAGTTAGAATTATTTTAGTCTAGAGTAATTATAAGTACTTTAGGGTTGGAAATTTTACTTTGCTTATTGCTAGATTTGTTTAAAAAGTATGGCGGAGCTGGCAAAATTTAGATCAGCTGCTGTGCTGACCGCAAAGGAGATGGGAATGGATGGTCAGATTTTAATTCAATACGTAACGGCTGAATGTGATAAGTATATTGAACGGGAAGAAAGAAGATTAGAAAAAGACGCTGAAAGAAAATTAGAGTCTGAAAGGTTGGCTGAAGAGAAGAGGTTAGAGGCTGATAGAGAAATTAAGAGGCTGCAGATTGAGGCAGAAGACAAACGACAGCAAAGGGAGGCAGAAGATAAAAAGGCCGAAAGGGAGGCAGAAGAAAAAAGATTGACTGCCGAAAGGGAAGCAGAAGATAAAAAGGCCGAAAGGGAGGCAGAAGAAAAAAGATTGACTGCCGAAAGGGAGGCAGAAGATAGAAGGTTGCAAAGGGAGCACGAATTACGACTAAGGGAGCTGGAATTACAAGGCCAGGCTCCTGAAAATGGTGCCAGCCCTTTTGCCTCAGATGCTACGCCCAGTCTGGGAGCCTCAAACTCAGCTATGGGGTTTCATTTAGACCATTTTGTTGAAAAAAGACGATGACATAGAGGGGTACCTAGGACGTTTTGAGTTATTAGCTACTTCTTCTTGTTGAGGTGATCACTGGCCCAAGACAGTTTACATGTTGTTAGATGTGTAGTGCGAGCGTATGATGAGTTGAGTGTGGGTGCGAATGAAGACGCGAATGTGTTTAGGCTCGTATAGATGTAGATCCTGCAACCCATACTCTCACATGCAGTAATCAAGGATGCTTTGACACTGCAGGCATGTTTCAAGACATTTATTGACGGGAACACACATAATATCAACAGGAACAGTCAGTGTAACAAGGTCATGCTGACCTGACATCGATAGGTATACATTTGGCATTCAAAAAGGTAAACATCAGAATAGACGTGCATGGTCAATAGCAAAGTTCTTCAATAATGACAGTTCGTAGCGTCGCCCTTGGCGTCTCTGACTAAACGCGTCAGATGCCTTAGTTACCTTGACACATGTAAGTATAGCAACTTGGCACTCCCTGCCAATTGCACATATCAGGCTGTAGTATAATAGCCGGAAGCACAGGCCTCGTCCTAACGTCGGCCGTGTACTTCTGTTAAATAGGTTATCACCAACCCTGCAGTAATACTTATTGTAGATAGAAGTTCCGCCAATCTGCGGCTCCCACAATATATCTTCGTGACTGGATTTCTGGACAATATAAGACTAACAGTCTTGGATGGCTACCTCGAGCACAAATATATAAGTTCTGAAATGGCGGATCCGTGAACTGCTGTTCACCCTAGGTAATCCTTTACATGTTCTGCCACCGAAAAGCGTAATAATGCATAAAGGTCGGTATTACCTGGTAAATGAATCCTCAGAACTACACAAGGAATTCTGTCGTCATCCCGACGCACAGAGATTCACTGGGGAAAACTGCCATAGCAGTTACTTCGAAGATTCTCCCCGAAAAACAATGGACTCTTGGTCCCTTCAGAAAACAGGACCTCCCGGCTTCCCGGAAGTATATCTCACTCCCGCTTAAAAAACCTTCCCATAGGCCCACGCCGAACTGTCAACCTCTGACCCTAAAGGTCAAACACAATGAATGAATAAACAAGGGAAGACAACCCCTAATCAACCTGACATCGCAGGTAAAGACACAATTATACTTATGATACAAACATAAGCAAATAACTTGACAGATGACTCCGTCGAAAATGACAGCAACAGAGGTGGAGTTTAAAGCTATCACAGGGACTGAGAGGTACTTCTTATGAAGTCTTTGCTAAAATGAACAGGGAAGACCAAGACAATTATGACATGTTAAAGCAGGCTTTGTTATTATGGTACGAGAAGAATGGTGAATTTTATCGTAAGAAATTTAGAAATGCCAAACTGTTGTCTGGGGAGACATACCACCAATTCTCTGCTAGATTGGAAACCTATTTGGAGAAATGGACTGCTCTGGGGAAGACCCAAGATCTTAAAGAAATGATCATGATTGAGCAATTGAGAGAGTCCATGGCTCCAGACATGAGAAAATTCCTCATGGAACAAGGTGCAGAGAAATTGGGAGAGGTTTTAAATGTCGCTGAAAGGTACCAGGCAGCCCAGGCAGAGGTAAGTGGTGCTAAAAAGAAGCACATAGATAATTTTAAAGCTCCACAGCCATTTAATAAATTTGACAATAGAGAACAGGGTAATAGAGGTAGGACAAACTTTGAACGGCCAAGAAATGACTACCGAGACAGAAACTCACAGTTCAATGACCAAAAATTCAATGAAAGAAAACCGTTGAACCAAGGAAAAAGATGGTGTAAATGGTGCAAGAAAGATAACCATAACACCGAATTTTGTAGAAGGAAACCTTCAAACATTGCTGCAATGAAGTCGGGGACGCAAAGATTAAAGGTTAATCCTAATGGACAACAGGAACCTTATCACCCCCCAGTTTGTGAGGATGTTATTTGTAATGGGGTCACCATAAGGTGCCTTTATGATACAGGTTTGGATTATGATTGAGTTGTGAAGTCTAGCCTAGTGGACCCAAGTCAGTATACCACAGAAACAGTGGAAATACAAGGGGCGACTAAGGACATACCACTCATGACACTTCCCATCGCAAGGATAACGGTGAAAACTCGCTATGTGGAAGGAGAAATCAGAGCAGCAGTGATAGATGAACCAATCTACCCTCTGATATTGGGGTGTAGATACGTCTTCTTGGGGAATCCCGAGAGGCCTGTGATCATGGCGACAGTGCAGACCAGGTCACAGAAGAAGGAGGAAGAAGGTGAACCTAAAAATGCTCATCCAGAGGAGATGAGGAAGGCGCAGGCTGAGGATAGGACACTCAAGCCATGTTTTAAAAAATTGCCCAAATGCCACACACCTCCGAGCAAGGGAGAATATTTCATGAAGAACAAACTATTATACAGGAAGGCCGGAACTGGAACAAATGGTCACAACCAGCTGGTTCTTCCCACTTCATATAGAGATAAAGTGATGGAACTCGGGCATGCGATTCCCTTCAGTGGTCACATGGGGATCAGCGCCACAGGACAGCGTATAGCTTGTCATTACTTCTGGCCAGGGATAACGGAGGATATAAAAAGATATGTCAAATCCTGCCCAGAATGTCAAAGGGTAGCTCCAAAGCATTGGACTGCTCCTGCAACTCTAGGGGAAATGCCCATAGTGGGAACACCTTTTGAGAGGGTTGCAGTGGATATTGTGGGACCTCTCACTCGGACCAAGAGGAGGAACAGTTACATCCTTACTCTGGTGGACACTTGTTCTATGTGGGGAGAGGCGGTAGCCCTGCCATCAATTGATTCAAAACATGTAGCAGAGGCACTACTTACAATATTTACCCGATTAGGATTCCCGCATCAAATCTTGACGGATAATGGTTCTCAGTTCAAGGGGAAACTAACGGAAGAAGTTTTTAAGCTATTTCAAGCCAGACACTTTCATTGTAGTCCGTACCATCCACAAGGGAACGGCCAGGTAGAGAGGTTCAACGGGACTCTCATTTCTATCCTGAGAAAGCTGGCACACGAAAAAAACCGGATCTGTGGGATCAATTCCTGCCCGCCGCATTGTTTGCGTATCGGGAGGTACCACATAGTTCAACCGGGATGGCTCCCGCAACTCTGCTATTTGGGAGGCCAATAAAAGGTCCATTAGAAGCTTTATTAAGGACCTGGACAGATGAGAAGGCGGAAGAGACTGTTACCTCATCTTATCAATACGTGAACGAACTGACCACTCGTTTGAAAGCTGGATGGAAACTGGCAAATGATAATTTGAAACAAGCCAGGAAGAAACATGCAGCATATTTTAATAGGAAGGCAAAGGACAGAGAACTAGCTGTGGGAGAGAAGGTGCTGCTTCTACTACCCGGTAGCCAGAATAAATTACAAATTGGATGGCAAGGTCCATATACGGTTCTAGAGAAGGTGTCTAGAACAAACTATAAAATTGACAAAAAGGGGAAGGAGAAAGTTTATCACGTAAACCTGTTAAAGAAGTATCTGGACAGACCACTCCAGGAAAGCACCCCCTTACTGACCTTAGCTATCGCAACTCAAATGCAAAAGGAACCACTCACCTCACATGAATACCCATTACATCCTTGTGAAACAGCAGCACAGGTAAAAGTCAGTAAGCACCTGACTAAAAACCAGAGGGAGAGAGTTCAACAGGTTCTGGAGGAACATACAGATGTATTAACAGATAAACCAGGCCATACAAATTTGCTACAGTATGACATGAAACTGGTAGACTCAAACCCAATCTGTATGAGAGCCTATTCTATTCCGTTCGCGAAGGAGAAGGCATTGAACGAAGAAATAGATTATTTGTTGAAGGAGGGGATTATTTCGCACAGTGAATCACCCTTTAGTTCTAGTGTCGTTTTGTTGAGAAAACCGTCTGGGGAACACAGACTGTGCATAGATTACAGGAAACTGAATGCTGTCACAGAAGGACAAGTGGATCCATTACCAGACACAAAACAGTTATTTGCCAGACTGAACAAGGCAAAATACTTTTCAAAGGTGGATCTTAGTAAAGGCTATTACCAGATCCCAGTGAAGCCTGAAGTGAGACCTTATTTGGCTTTTAGCACTTCGGATGGACATTATGAATTCAATATGCTACCATTCGGACTGAAAAATGCTCCGAGTGTATTTTCAAGGATGATGCGCAAATTGTTGGATCCCCTGAATAACCCATGTATCACGAATTTCATGGATGATATTCTCGTCGCCACAGAGACATTTGAAGAACACATTGAAGCTCTAGAGATGTTATTTAATAGACTTAGGGAGGCGAACTTAACTGCTAGGCCAACAAAATGTTGTATTGGATGCAAAGAGTTGGAATTCTTGGGACACACTGTATATCAGGGTAACATGACCCCTGATTCCAAGAACTTGGAAAAACTGCAGAGAGCACCTAGACCACAAACAAAAAAGGACGTGCGATCATTCGTGTCGTTATGCGGATTTTATCAGCAATACATCAAAAATTTTAACGCTATTTGTGCTCCTCTGACTGATCTGACTCGCAAGGGACTTCCAGATAAAATTATTTGGACTGCACAATGTGAACTAGCGTTCCAAGAGTTAAAGGAAAAACTCACTAGCAAGCCTATTCTCAAACTGCCTGATTTGACACAGGACTTTGTCTTAAGAACCGATGCAAGTAATGTAGGACTCGGAGGGGCTTTGTTGCAAAGATCATCTTCACCTGATGGGGAACTGAAACCAGTCGCTTATGCAAGCCGCAAATTGAATAAGGCGAAACAAGGATACTCCACAAGCGAAAAAGAATGTTTAGCGTTAATCTGGGCAATAAAGAAGTTTCAAATCTATCTGTATGGTAGGACTTTTGTGGTCGAGACGGATCATCAGCCTCTCGTATTCTTATCTCAGGCTAAGCATGAAAACGCAAGATTGCTGAGGTGGTCTTTATTGCTTCAACCTTATCAGTTTAGTATCCAATATATCCCAGGCAAATTGAATGTCGGTGCAGATTTCCTCAGTCGGCACCCCTGTGATCAAAATTAGAGTAATGGCAGGCGTGAGGAGAGATTTTATCTATGTGTATCACTGGTTTTAGAACTTGCCGTAGGCATGTTTTCAAGTGGGGAGATGTGTCATAAAATTAACAGTGATACAACGTAAAAATATCTCCAAAGGATAAAATGTAGGGATAAAAAGAATGCGTAAGTTACTAGAAGGCATGATCGCCCACGCCGCGGGTCATCACCCGCCATGGAAATTAAATTGCTGAAACGGTTACCATTTGAACGGGATGAGAACGGCGGATCAAAAGGAAAAAAAATATGACTGAAAAATTGCGTGAGACTAGCAAGGCTAGAAGATGCAATTGGGGGGGGGGGGGGGGGAGGGGCCGGGAGAACGGAGGAAAAGTCACGTCCCCAAATTGACACGAGGTACGGAAAGGGACGCTTATGCGATACCAAGCCTTTTATTTGAATTCAGCGGCAAAAGCATTACAACGCAGATGCTTGAAATATTACAAAATTTAAAAAGTAACTTTTTCTTAATACTAATGTTAGGAATATAAAAATTAGCTGGCCGGATGGCCCATTTTGAGCAGTGAAATAATATGCTTTTATTTATACAGACGGATAGATAATAATGAAGACATTGACAAAAGACTGTGTTGTTCACATCAGCGAAAGACTGCATTGAATCAAACATGTCACTAATTTGCACAAAAACCGCGACCTTGAGACTCAAGTGTCCAAATCTAGTTAGAATGAAAGAGAGGGACATTGGTGGGAGCTGTGGCTAAAAATAACTTTAAGACAAAATTTGTAGAGGGGACGGATAGGTTGGTTCAAAAACCAAGTACGTTTTTTGTGAAAACGCAAGTAGAGACGGACGGACTAACAGATAAAAATCCATACTTGACTGAAGCATGACTGAAATGACTTTAGTGTAGGAAATTTGAATTTGAAAAAAAACAAGGCATTGATTGGCCACAGACAATCATATTATCAGCGCTCAGACGCGCTTTTTTTGCCATTCCTCAATAGTTGTCCAGTGATAGACACAGTAAATTTTAAGTGTGGTGATTTCCAATGAAGTAAATTGAAATAAGTTCAGGGACGCCATACTATAGCCAGCAGCTCAGCTGAGTTTTTTGCTAGCATTTCTGTGTTCTTTATTCATAATCTGGTAAGATTGAAATTATTTCTTTGTATATTTTAAAATATTGTTTAATGTTTCGAGTGATTTGATACTGCCATATCGAAATCTAGCCTTACAACAAGTAAGGATTTGCTCTAGACCCCCCGCCCTAGTTCAGGGTCTAGGGACAAACAATATATATAAACTCCAGCAAGGATTAGGAAGGACAGATCAAGTGTTGAGATCAGTGGAACATATCACCTATCCTATCCTATGGCAAGAAGCTAATAAACATATTTCGGAATATGTAGTCTGGGAGAACTTATCCTATGTGAAACCAACTTGGTAAGATGTGTTGTATGGTCAGAGAGATCTGACCCTGTCTAAGTGGTGTTATTGTAAATTGTTACGTGTAGAAGTGGCTCCTTAGGTAAGGTTCTGAACCTAAACCAATACTTTATTTCAGAGCTGTGAGTTTTTTTGTGTTGGTACAACAGAAGAACCACTTTGTGGCTCACAGTCCAAATTAATGAATGAACCTCCCCTGGATCCAACAGACAATGAGGAGAAGGGTCAGAGGATAATCAACACATCTTACCAAGTTGGTTTCACATAGGATAAGTTCTCCCAGACTACATATTCCGAAATATGTTTATTAGCTTCTTGCCATAGGATAGGATAGGTGATATGTTCCACTGATCTCAACACTTGATCTGTCCTTCCTAATCCTTGCTGGAGTTTATATATATTGTTTGTCCCTAGACCCTGAACTAGGGCGGGGGGTCTAGAGCAAATCCTTACTTGTTGTAAGGCTAGATTTCGATATGGCAGTATCAAATCACTCGAAACATTAAACAATATTTAAAATATACAAAGAAATAATTTCAATCTTACCAGATTATGAATAAAGAACACAGAAATGCTAGCAAAACTCAGCTGAGCTGCTGGCTATAGTATGGCGTCCCTGAACTTATTTCAATTTACTTCATTGGAAATCACCACACTTAAAATTTACTGTGGCTATCACTGGACAACTATTGAGGAACGGCAAAAACAACGCGTCTGAGCGCTGATAATATGATTGTCTGTGGCCAATCAATGCCTTGTGTTTTTTCAAAGTCAAATTTCCTACACTAAAGAAATTTCGGTCATGCTTCAGTCAAGTATGGATTTTTATCTGTTAGTCCGTCCGTCTCTACTTGCGTTTTCACAAAAACCGTACTTGGTTTTTGAACCAACCTATCCGTCCCCTCTACAAATTTTTTGCCTGAAAAGTTATTTTTAGCCACAATTCTCCTTTACCAACACCCTCTCTCTTTCATTCTAACTAGATTTGGACACTTGAGTATCAAGGTCGCGGTTTTTGTGCAAATTAGTGACATGTTTGATTCAATGCAGTCTTTCGCTGATGTGAACAACACAGTCTTTTGTCAATGTCTTCATTATTATCTATCCGTCTGTATAAATAAAAAGCATATTATTTCACTGCTCAAAATGGGCCATCCGGCCAGCTAATTTTTATATTCCTAACATTAGTATTAAGAAAAAGTTACTTTTTTAATTTTGTAATATTTCAAGCATCTGCGTTGTAATGCTTTTGCCGCTGAATTCAAATAAAAGGCTTGGTATCGCATAAGCGTCCCTTTCCGTACCTCGTGTCAATTTGGGGACGTGACTTTTCCTCCGTTCTCCCCCCCCCCCTCCCCCCAATTGCATCTTCTTAGCCTTGCTAGTCTCACGCAATTTTTCAGTCATATTTTTTTTTTCCTTTTGATCCGCCGTTCTCATCCCGTTCAAATGGTAACCGTTTCAGCAATTTAATTTCCATGGCGGGTGATGACCCGCGGCGTGGGCGATCATGCCTTCTAGTAACTTACGCATTCTTTTTATCCCTACATTTTATCCTTTGGAGATATTTTTACGTTGTATCACTGTTAATTTTATGACACATCTCCCCACTTGAAAACATGCCTACGGCAAGTTCTAAAACCAGTGATACACATAGATAAAAATCTCTCCTCACGCCTGCCATTACTCTAATTTTGATCACAGGGGTGCCGACTGAGGAAATCTGCACCGACATTCAATTTGCCTGGGATATATTGGATACTAAACTGATAAGGTTGAAGCAATAAAGACCACCTCAGCAATCTTGCGTTTTCATGCTTAGCCTGAGATAAGAATACGAGAGGCTGATGATCCGTCTCGACCACAAAAGTCCTACCATACAGATAGATTTGAAACTTCTTTATTGCCCAGATTAACGCTAAACATTCTTTTTCGCTTGTGGAGTATCCTTGTTCCGCCTTATTCAATTTGCGGCTTGCATAAGCGACTGGTTTCAGTTCCCCATCAGGTGAAGATGATCTTTGCAACAAAGCCCCTCCGAGTCCTACATTACTGCATCGGTTCTTAAGACAAAGTCCTGTGTCAAATCAGGCAGTTTGAGAATAGGCTTGCTAGTGAGTTTTTCCTTTAACTCTTGGAACGCTAGTTCACATTGTGCAGTCCAAATAATTTTATCTGGAAGTCCCTTGCGAGTCAGATCAGTCAGAGGAGCACAAATAGCGTTAAAATTTTTGATGTATTTTTGATAAAATCCGCATAACGACACGAATGATCGCACGTCCTTTTTTGTTTGTGGTCTAGGTGCTCTCTGCAGTTTTTCCAAGTTCTTGGGATCAGGGGTCATGTTACCCTGATATACAGTGTGTCCCAAGAATTCCAACTCTTTGCATCCAATACAACATTTTGTTGGCCTAGCAGTTAAGTTCGCCTCCCTAAGTCTATTAAATAACATCTCTAGAGCTTCAATGTGTTCTTCAAATGTCTCTGTGGCGACGAGAATATCATCCATGAAATTCGTGATACATGGGTTATTCAGGGGATCCAACAATTTGCGCATCAACCTTGAAAATACACTCGGAGCATTTTTCAGTCCGAATGGTAGCATATTGAATTCATAATGTCCATCCGAAGTGCTAAAAGCCAAATAAGGTCTCACTTCAGGCTTCACTGGGATCTGGTAATAGCCTTTACTAAGATCCACCTTTGAAAAGTATTTTGCCTTGTTCAGTCTGGCAAATAACTGTTTTGTGTCTGGTAAGGGATCCACTTGTCCTTCTGTGACAGCATTCAGTTTCCTGTAATCTATGCACAGTCTGTGTTCCCCAGACGGTTTTCTCAACAAAACGACACTAGAACTAAAAGATGATTCACTGTGCGAAATAATCCCATCCTTCAACAAATAATCTATTTCTTCCTTCAATGCCTTCTCCTTCGCGAACGGAATAGAATAGGCTCTCATACAGATTGGGTTTGAGTCTACCAGTTTCATGTCATACTGTAGCAAATTTGTATGGCCTGGTTGATCTGTTAATACATCTGTATGTTCCTCCAGAACCTGTTGAACTCTCTCCCTCTGGTTTTTAGTCAGGTGCTTACTGACTTTTACCTGTGCTGCTGTTTCACAAGGATGTAATGGGTATTCATGTGAGGTGAGTGGTTCCTTTTGCATTTGAGTTGCGATAGCTAAGGTCAGTAAGGGGGTGCTTTCCTGGAGTGGTCTGTCCAGATACTTCTTTAACAGGTTTACGTGATAAACTTTCTCCTTCCCCTTTTTGTCAATTTTATAGTTTGTTCTAGACACCTTCTCTAGAACCGTATATGGACCTTGCCATCCAATTTGTAATTTATTCTGGCTACCGGGTAGTAGAAGCAGCACCTTCTCTCCCACAGCTAGTTCTCTGTCCTTTGCCTTCCTATTAAAATATGCTGCATGTTTCTTCCTGGCTTGTTTCAAATTATCATTTGCCAGTTTCCATCCAGCTTTCAAACGAGTGGTCAGTTCGTTCACGTATTGATAAGATGAGGTAACAGTCTCTTCCGCCTTCTCATCTGTCCAGGTCCTTAATAAAGCTTCTAATGGACCTTTTATTGGCCTCCCGAATAGCAGAGTTGCGGGAGCCATCCCGGTTGAACTATGTGGTACCTCCCGATACGCAAACAATGCGGCGGGCAGGAATTGATCCCACAGATCCGGTTTTTCGTGTGCCAGCTTTCTCAGGATAGAAATGAGAGTCCCGTTGAACCTCTCTACCTGGCCGTTCCCTTGCGGATGGTACGGACTACAATGAAAGTGTCTGGCTTGAAATAGCTTAAAAACTTCTTCCGTTAGTTTCCCCTTGAACTGAGAACCATTATCCGTCAAGATTTGATGCGGGAATCCTAATCGGGTAAATATTGTAAGTAGTGCCTCTGCTACATGTTTTGAATCAATTGATGGCAGGGCTACCGCCTCTCCCCACATAGAACAAGTGTCCACCAGAGTAAGGATGTAACTGTTCCTCCTCTTGGTCCGAGTGAGAGGTCCCACAATATCCACTGCAACCCTCTCAAAAGGTGTTCCCACTATGGGCATTTCCCCTAGAGTTGCAGGAGCAGTCCAATGCTTTGGAGCTACCCTTTGACATTCTGGGCAGGATTTGACATATCTTTTTATATCCTCCGTTATCCCTGGCCAGAAGTAATGACAAGCTATACGCTGTCCTGTGGCGCTGATCCCCATGTGACCACTGAAGGGAATCGCATGCCCGAGTTCCATCACTTTATCTCTATATGAAGTGGGAAGAACCAGCTGGTTGTGACCATTTGTTCCAGTTCCGGCCTTCCTGTATAATAGTTTGTTCTTCATGAAATATTCTCCCTTGCTCGGAGGTGTGTGGCATTTGGGCAATTTTTTAAAACATGGCTTGAGTGTCCTATCCTCAGCCTGCGCCTTCCTCATCTCCTCTGGATGAGCATTTATAGGTTCACCTTCTTCCTCCTTCTTCTGTGACCTGGTCTGCACTGTCGCCATGATCACAGGCCTCTCGGGATTCCCCAAGAAGACGTATCTACACCCCAATATCAGAGGGTAGATTGGTTCATCTATCACTGCTGCTCTGATTTCTTCTTCCACATAGCGAGTTTTCACCGTTATCCTTGCGATGGGAAGTGTCATGAGTGGTATGTCCTTAGTCGCCCCTTGTATTTCCACTGTTTCTGTGGTATACTGACTTGGGTCCACTAGGCTAGACTTCACAACTGAATCATAATCCAAACCTGTATCATAAAGGCACCTTATGGTGACCCCATTACAAATAACATCCTCACAAACTGGGGGGTGATAAGGTTCCTGTTGTCCATTAGGATTAACCTTTAATCTTTGCGTCCCCGACTTCATTGCAGCAATGTTTGAAGGTTTCCTTCTACAAAATTCGGTGTTATGGTTATCTTTCTTGCACCATTTACACCATCTTTTTCCTTGGTTCAACGGTTTTCTTTCATTGAATTTTTGGTCATTGAACTGTGAGTTTCTGTCTCGGTAGTCATTTCTTGGCCGTTCAAAGTTTGTCCTACCTCTATTACCCTGTTCTCTATTGTCAAATTTATTAAATGGCTGTGGAGCTTTAAAATTGTCTATGTGCTTCTTTTTAGCACCACTTACCTCTGCCTGGGCTGCCTGGTACCTCTCAGCAACATTTAAAATTTCCCCCAACTTCTCTGCACCTTGTTCCATGAGAAATTTTCTCATGTCTGGAGCCATGGACTCTCTCAATTGCTCAATCATGATCATTTCTTTAAGATCTTGGGTCTTCCCCAGAGCAGTCCATTTCTCCAAATAGGTTTCCAATCTGGCAGAGAATTGGTGGTATGTCTCCCCAGACAACAGTTTGGCATTTCTAAATTTCTTACGATAAAATTCACCATTCTTCTCGTACCATAATAACAGAGCCTGCTTTAACATGTCATAATTGTCTTGGTCTTCCCTGTTCATTTTAGCAAAGACTTCATAAGAAGTACCTCTCAGTCCCTGTGATAGCTTTAAACTCCACCTCTGTTGCTGTCATTTTCGACGGAGTCATCTGTCAAGTTATTTGCTTATGTTTGTATCATAAGTATAATTGTGTCTTTACCTGCGATGTCAGGTTGATTAGGGGTTGTCTTCCCTTGTTTATTCATTCATTGTGTTTGACCTTTAGGGTCAGAGGTTGACAGTTCGGCGTGGGCCTATGGGAAGGTTTTTTAAGCGGGAGTGAGATATACTTCCGGGAAGCCGGGAGGTCCTGTTTTTTCTGAAGGGACCAAGAGTCCATTGTTTTTTCGGGGAGAATCTTCGAAGTAACTGCTATGGCAGTTTTCCCCAGTGAATCTCTGTGCGTCGGGATGACGACAGAATTCCTTGTGTAGTTCTGAGGATTCATTTACCAGGTAATACCGACCTTTATGCATTATTACGCTTTTCGGTGGCAGAACATGTAAAGGATTACCTAGGGTGAACAGCAGTTCACGGATCCGCCATTTCAGAACTTATATATTTGTGCTCGAGGTAGCCATCCAAGACTGTTAGTCTTATATTGTCCAGAAATCCAGTCACGAAGATATATTGTGGGAGCCGCAGATTGGCGGAACTTCTATCTACAATAAGTATTACTGCAGGGTTGATGATAACCTATTTAACAGAAGTACACGGCCGACGTTAGGACGAGGCCTGTGCTTCCGGCTATTATACTACAGCCTGATATGTGCAATTGGCAGGGAGTGCCAAGTTGCACCTGTGTGTCAAGGTAACTAAGGCATCTGACGCGTTTAGTCAGAGACGCCAAGGGCGACGCTACGAACTGTCATTATTGAAGAACTTTGCTATTGACCATGCACGTCTATTCTGATGTTTACCTTTTTGAATGCCAAATGTATACCTATCGATGTCAGGTCAGCATGACCTTGTTACACTGACTGTTCCTGTTGATATTTATGTGTGTTCCCGTCAATAAATGTCTTGAAACATGCCTGCAGTGTCAAAGCATCCTTGATTACTGCATGTGAGAGTATGGGTTGCAGGATCTACATCTATACGAGCCTAAACACATTCGCGTCTTCATTCGCACCCACACTCAACTCATCATACGCTCGCACTACACATCTAACAACATGTAAACTGTCTTGGGCCAGTGATCACCTCAACAAGAAGAAGTAGCTAATAACTCAAAACGTCCTAGGTACCCCTCTATGTCATCGTCTTTTTCAACAAAATGGTCTAAATGAAACCCCATAGCTGAGTTTGAGGCTCCCAGACTGGGCGTAGCATCTGAGGCAAAAGGGCTGGCACCATTTTCAGGAGCCTGGCCTTGTAATTCCAGCTCCCTTAGTCGTAATTCGTGCTCCCTTTGCAACCTTCTATCTTCTGCCTCCCTTTCGGCAGTCAATCTTTTTTCTTCTGCCTCCCTTTCGGCCTTTTTATCTTCTGCCTCCCTTTCGGCAGTCAATCTTTTTTCTTCTGCCTCCCTTTCGGCCTTTTTATCTTCTGCCTCCCTTTGCTGTCGTTTGTCTTCTGCCTCAATCTGCAGCCTCTTAATTTCTCTATCAGCCTCTAACCTCTTCTCTTCAGCCAACCTTTCAGACTCTAATTTTCTTTCAGCGTCTTTTTCTAATCTTCTTTCTTCCCGTTCAATATACTTATCACATTCAGCCGTTACGTATTGAATTAAAATCTGACCATCCATTCCCATCTCCTTTGCGGTCAGCACAGCAGCTGATCTAAATTTTGCCAGCTCCGCCATACTTTTTAAACAAATCTAGCAATAAGCAAAGTAAAATTTCCAACCCTAAAGTACTTATAATTACTCTAGACTAAAATAATTCTAACTAATTAATTAACTAACACTGGCTGTGAAGATTCACCAACTTCTAATTGCCCTTTTAATTTAAAGGGACACTTTTAATTTTAAGGGAATTTTACAATTTTGTTCCCCTAATTTTATTTCTCCCACCAGGAGATCCTTATATTACTGTTTATGCTAATTATCCCGGACAAGACCCCAATATATGTAGTGGTTTTGATGGTATTGTATGATGGTGATATTACTAAGTGTGATGTATGAGGTCAGCTGTGAAGGCTCCTGAGATAAAATGTAGCTGTGAATTTTCAGAAGGCCTTTCTTGCTACCACTACGACCTCACACCTATCTTTTTTTCTAATGAATGTGGCTACGTTAAAATCTAGGGTACTGAATGTAATGTGTTGTATTGACATATACAAACACACACACACAGATATTAAATAATATAATATTATCAATAAAATTTAGAACACAATGAACTAAATTCAGCTGGTGAAATTTTAGAAAAGTAAATCTTTTTTAAATTTATTTGTTCTGAACCAAGGTTTTATTTTGGCCAGAACATATGAAAGATTTTGAAATTTATGAGTGAATGGCATGAATAAATGGCATGATAAATAAAAGGTGTGTACGTATACAATTTTCACGATTAGTTAATATTTCTACAGTTCATAATTTTATTTTCCCTGGGAGAACGATGAATAGATGTGCTGTTGGGGTGGCTTCATCCCTCCCTGTCTATGCCTACCAAACATTGTCCATTAATGATGGAAAGAAATGGGATGTTTTAGTAGTAATTCACTTTGGGTGCTATGTCTATGAAGTTGGTGTAAATCCAGCAGACCAGCCTGCTTACGTAACTTTGAAAGAGTAGTTCTGGTGCTGGAATCTGGTGGCCCCACCTCTCCGTGCTTGGGGGCAATATATCGGGTGGCCCCACCTCTCCGTGCTTGGGGGCAATACAAGGCTGTTCTGCCGAGATGCGACACTGCACGGGTCCTCACTGTCAATTATTTACCCAGCATTTGACACCACCTTTTGGTGTCAACATAAAAAAACTCACAGCTCTGAAATAAAGTATTGGTTTAGGTTCAGAACCTTACCTAAGGAGCCACTTCTACACGTAACAATTTACAATAACACCACTTAGACAGGGTCAGATCTCTCTGACCATACAACACATCTTACCAAGTTGGTTTCACATAGGATAAGTTCTCCCAGACTACATATTCCGAAATATGTTTATTAGCTTCTTGCCATAGGATAGGATAGGTGATATGTTCCACTGATCTCAAAACTTGATCTGTCCTTCCTAATCCTTGCTGGAGTTTATATATATTGTTTGTCCCTAGACCCTGAACTAGGGCGGGGGGTCTAGAGCAAATCCTTACTTGTTGTAAGGCTAGATTTCGATATGGCAGTATCAAATCACTCGAAACATTAAACAATATTTAAAATATACAAAGAAATAATTTCAATCTTACCAGATTATGAATAAAGAACACAGAAATGCTAGCAAAACTCAGCTGAGCTGCTGGCTATAGTATGGCGTCCCTGAACTTATTTCAATTTACTTCATTGGAAATCACCACACTTAAAATTTACTGTGTCTATCACTGGACAACTATTGAGGAATGGCAAAAAAAGCGCGTCTGAGCGCTGATAATATGATTGTATGTGGCCAATCAATGCCTTGTGTTTTTTTTCAAATTCAAATTTCCTACACTAAAGTCATTTCAGTCATGCTTCAGTCAAGTATGGATTTTTATCTGTTAGTCCGTCCGTCTCTACTTGCGTTTTCACAAAACCGTACTTGGTTTTTGAACCAACCTATCCGTCCCCTCTACAAATTTGCCTGAAAAGTTATTTTTAGCCACAATTCTCCTTAACACCCTCTCTCTTTCATTCTAACTAGATTTGGACACTTGAGTATCAAGGTCGCGGTTTTTGTGCAAATTAGTGACATGTTTGATTCAATGCAGTCTTTCGCTGATGTGAACAACACAGTCTTTTGTCAATGTCTTCATTATTATCTATCCGTCTGTATAAATAAAAGCATATTATTTCACTGCTCAAAATGGGCCATCCGGCCAGCTAATTTTTATATTCCTAACATTAGTATTAAGAAAAAGTTACTTTTTTAATTTTGTAATATTTCAAGCATCTGCGTTGTAATGCTTTTGCCGCTGAATTCAAATAAAAGGCTTGGTATCGCATAAGCGTCCCTTTCCGTACCTCGTGTCAATTTGGGGACGTGACTTTTCCTCCGTTTCCCCCCCCCCCCCCCCCCCCCCCCCCCCCCCCCCCAATTGCATCTTCTAAGCCTTGCTAGTCTCACGCAATTTTTCAGTCATATTTTTTTTTCCTTTTGATCCGCCGTTCTCATCCCGTTCAAATGGTAACCGTTTCAGCAATTTAATTTCCATGGCGGGTGATGACCCGCGGCGTGGGCGATCATGCCTTCTAGTAACTTACGCATTCTTTTTATCCCTACATTTTATCCTTTGGAGATATTTTTACGTTGTATCACTTGTTAATTTTATGACACCAATTTAGGTTGTTAGTGCTGATTCCCTGCTTTTAACTCACAGCTAGTGGCGCCGACTTTTGTCTTCCAGCTTCGTACCATAGACAGTGTGAATTCTTCGTTCCACGAACTTGAGGCAAAATAAAAAGAACAAATGCCTCTGCTAAGTACACTGGGTTGGAAGATTAACAGGCTCATTGTCTCGCTGTCAACCCACCAATGTCAGCCTCTCTGAATAATTATATTCTTGAGTATTCACAGCGTAACTCAGGGAAGATGATTCGAAATCACCAATATTCTTCTGGGTATTAAACTGGGAAAATATGTGCTTGGACAGCGCGAGGACAATGGCGTGCCTGAATTACAATTAATAAGGTACATATATCTCACAGATAGATACTATACACTTGTTGCACATGGGATGTAATCATCACTCATCACTGCTCCATTCGGAGTCTGGAGTTGCTGCTTTCGAGTTTCTGAGCGAATTAGCATAAAATAATACCAGCGCTTGCTGTAGTGGTTTATGAATAAACTATTTTCATATGTTGAGTTGCCAGCCTCATATATAACCACTTAGCAAGGAAAACATGTCAAATTCACATGGTAAAATAAATGTTTACACTTACCCCAAAGTAACTTTTGGGAACACAATCTCCTGGCACAGTTAGAATGGATATAGCACGTTGATGCTTTCGAATCACTAGGTCTGGGAAATTTTAGTATTCCTCTTATGATGGGTGATATGATTCCTTAGGTCTCCAGTCTTTGTATTTAAAATGCGGGTTTACTTTTAAGTTTCAAAGTTGCTCAAATACTTCGATCTGTCACTTATAATTTTGGAATCCTTTGTCCGATCCTTCTCTCTGGCTCTAGTGAATTGCTAGCTTGAAGTGGCGATGCAGTCTGATTGGTGACTCAGATTTTGCTAGATTATATTTCCATTTCTCAGTTCAAATCCTAGATTGTACTTCCGACGAATTTGCCAATGAAAGTCAAAGTCTATTCCGGCTCTCACATTAAGCCAATGGTAAGCTCTTTAGTACTATATGGGTCGGGGAGTTAAATCATAATATCCCCCGCATGTTTTAAAATATCAAATTTTAAAATTTCAACGCGTGACCTCTTTCTAATAAGCAGTAATACTTCCTATTTCATCTTTATGCAAACTCACAAACAAATCTGTGAACTTATTTCCTGTCTAGCTACTTTCCCACAATATTGTCTCCCCGGACAGTTTATCGGTAATATTGATACAAAGATGTCCAGCGGAAACGATTACGCAAAATCACCTGTGTTTTCGTGCATCCGCCAGACGGGTTTCTCAGACAGACAATATGGCTTTCTTTTCATCGATAGTGCGCTACAACCTTATGTCAATAAAGATCGACTCAATTAATGGTGGCTAGACGACTTACGTGATACAAGTATTATCCGCTGACCCGTCTAAATAGCTTACGACGATTCACAGGGCGAAACGTAAACAAGTCTGGGAGCGGCTCAGAGCAAAAATGTAGGGCACAAAATATGCCAAATAATAGGACGATCGGTGAGGAAAATGAAGAAAAGAAGTGATACTGCTGGAGAGGATGAAAGTTTTAAAAGTGCACAACTGATTCGTCACAGTCATACTTTTTCATGCCGTGAGATATGTCCTTTTGTCTGGTGAATAATTCTCCAGTATCTTGAATTAATTACGTCAATTTTCTGGTGGTCAGAGCTAAAGTATACATCTCGTATGTTGAATTAATTACGTCAATTTTCTGGTGGTCAGAGCTAAAGTATACATCTGGTATGTTGAATTAATTACGTCAATTTTCTAGTGATCAAAGCTCCAGTATACATCTTGTATGTTTAATTAATTATGTCAATGTTATGTTTCTCAAAGTTCCAGTATAAATCTGTAACCTTTAATTAATTATTCCATTTTCTGGCGCTCAAAGCTCTAGAACACATCTTATATTGCGAATTAATTATGCCCATTTTTTCGCTGATAGTCAAAGTTCAAGTATACATCTAGTATCCTGAGTTAATTACGTCAATTTTCTGGCACTGAAAGCTCTAGTATACAAGTATAATGCCTAAAGAGATGTTTGTCAGCGTTTTATTCCGACATAGCGAAAGAGCTGTTTGTCAGTGTGTTATTCCGACGTAGCCAAAGAGCTGTTTGTCAGCGTGTTATTCTGGCTTTCATCATCATCCCTGGGGACTTACTTCATCGACAAAATTTCTCGCTGCCTATCTCGAATTCTGTAAGCCTTTAAGAACTACATTTTTTAGTTGTGACTCTCTCTCTCTCTCTCTCTCTCTCTCTATATATATATATATATATATATATATATATATATATATATATATATATATATATATATATATATACTGGCACACAAGCATACGTTGGTAAGTGATTGCAATAAACTTAGAAAACGTGGTTCCATGGTCTCATTATATCTGTATAACCAGTTAATATATAACATTAATGAGGAGCTCTCAGAGCTTCTGCTCGTCACATTTACTTGATTAAGAAAGTAAACTTTGAATACAGGAGCTTCTCGCAGTCAGCCGCTGATATACGTGGCAACGAGAATACGAATATTTTTATCTTTTATACACACACACAGAGGGGAAGACAGAACGAGTCAGGAGAGACAAAAAAGTATTCATGAAGAAACCGCGAGGGAGAGAAAGAAAGAGGTTCCGAGAGTGAAAGGGAGAGAACGAGAAAACAAGTCAGAGAATCTTTAGAGAGAAAAACAATAAAATATGTGGGGTGAGCGTCGGAAAGAATACGAGAAATAGAATGAGAAACAATGTGACTCAAACAACACGGCAGAAAGAGAAGGAAACTCAGTGAGAGAAAAAGAGTTTTGAGAGAAAAATAGAGAAAGTGTTATAGAGAGAGAGTTTGCTGTCTAAACTAGTACCCCTAATGTAAGAGAGGTAGACAGAGACAGAAAGAGAACAGAAGACAGAAATGAAAGGGTTAAAGGAGACATCAAATAATCTTCAGCGGACGGCACAAGACAAGAAAACTTGGAGTGAATTTGTTGAAGGTATATGCTTTTTTTTTAGATTGGTTGAGTGGTTAGAGCGCTGGTCTCTCGCGGCAAAGGTGCTGGGTTCGAATCAGGGTAACCACACGCTCCAGCCTACCCAACTGTAAATGGGTCCCTGACTCTGCTCTTTGAGTAAGGGAAGGAAAAGGCAGCGAGGAAGGGAACTGGTTACCCCACCAATGGATACTGGACATAGTATGGTGAGGTCTCTAACACTTCACTCCCTTACTGATATTGCACTACCTTTACCTGATATATGTGTTTTTAGGAAGCTGGAGGATTAGAATGGAGGGATGGGAGGGGTATGACAATATTGATAGTGTGGAACTGGTGACAAGAGCCTGACCGGTGACGACGGAACAAGCGATGATTAAAAAAAAACGAGCTGGATATTGATAGGACACACATTGAGGACAGGGAGCCGCGGTAGCATAGTGGTTAGTGCACTGGCTTCCTAGCTCAGTGGTCTATGGTTCGATCCCCAGATGAGGTGGGATTTTTTTTTTAAGCCGCAAACGGCTCCTGGGTCGACCCAGCCCCAACTGGGTACCAGAGCAACTCTGGGAAGGTTAAGGCGGCCGGCGTGATGCTGACCACATCACCTCTAGTGTGCCGATGGTCAAGAAAATATGGGCCTAACACCATATTCCCAATATGCCTCAATGGACGTGTAACGGGATCCTTGACCTTGACCTACACATTGAGGACACCTTTTGACAGCATTACCAGACAGTCCATGTTCTGGTGTCCATTTGGTAAGTTAGGTAGTGGGAGATCAATGAACACATGGAGAAGACATGGAAAGACATTGAGCTGATGGCACGTGACAGGAAGACTTGGCATAAGTTTGTTGAAGGCCTTTGCTCCTTGGGGAGCCGAAAGGTGGAATTCCTGTGTACGTAACTGGGTAACAATTCCCGTGTACGTAACTGGGTAACCAGTTCTTGTGTACATAACTGGGCAACCAATTCCTGTGTACATAGCTAGGTTAGCAGTTTTTGTGTACGTAACTGGGTAACCAATTGTTGTGTACATAACTGGGTAACAATTCCTGTGTACGTGACTGGGTAACCAATTATAATGTACACAATTGTGTAACCAATTCTTGTGTAAACAACTGGGTAACAATTCTTACGTTTTGACCAATTTCCCCATGACCTATTTAATATACGAGAGGCAGTGATGATTCAGTATTTGGGGTCGGCCAGAATCGTGCCATCACCCTACACAATTAAGAAAGGAGAATGTGGAACAGTTTGTGGGTGCGTTATTCTACAGGGGGGTTGAAAAGTTATTTTGTATTTTTAAATTGTCATTTCTTCACTTCTATCCAACTAATTTATGTGAAATAAATACCACAACATATAATTAGATGTCATTTTACTAACATAACGTAACATAACATAACATGTTATATCAGATTAACATCACCGTTTAATGTGAGATCCGGTTTTGCTCAACACATCATTTCATAGTGGCCAGTAGTTTTTGCTCTCTGTTGTAACTTCAGTATTTTGGCCAATTTAGATCGTATGTTGTTTTATTTTGTTCTTGTAAATAAATAAAAATTACGAGAAAATTATTAATTGGCAGCTATGCATGGAGGCATATCTATAGTCATCTTTATATGACCACCAGCTATTCACAATGCTTCAATATACGTACGTGAAAGTGAACCTATGTCTGTGAGGCTAATTACATCCTCATTGACTCTTGAAATCATCCACACACTTCCAGGGATTCCCCCTGTGGTGAAACATGTTGAGAACCCAGCATTGCACGCTAAGCTTGGAGAAGTCACTTGAGCCCCAGGCGTAATTCTCATGCTTTGACTTGGCTGACTGCATGCAGAAGGATCTCACTGTGGACCCAGTGATAGGCAGGGGAAGCTGAGAAGTGGCTCTTTGCAGGACATCTTCTTCTTCTTCTTCGTTCGTCCTGAAAAGGACGTTGGTTGCGTTGTGTCTGTTTACGCCGGAGCTGTGATATCTGCACCTTTCGGTCGACACATCCGACTTCAACACATCAGATTTGGGACCGGGTTTGCCTTCCCTCTGCGATCCCTACTCTCTCAGCCAGACTGCAGTGATGCAGACTGTTTCCAGGACCACGTGGAGGTGGAGTAGGGTCTTAGTCAGCTCTGGTTCGCTGACTCTGATGCAAGCAGTCAAGCTATGGGTCGCTGACTGCATTCTCTATTGCTGCATCAATTCCTTGGGAGAGCCCAGAACCAGAATACAGTATTTTAGCTCTGCGTAGTTGGAGAGCCCCCTTGGATGGTGGGGAATGCACAGTATGCCACGCAATTCTTACTCCTATCTTGGGACCAGATGTGACGATCCTTTAAATGCTAGCCAAGCTGGAGAAACTGGAGCTCATGACTTCATTTCAACACGTTTCGGAATGGCAGAAAAGCCACAGGAAAAGCCTAGATCTACAGTGTAGATAATACCAAGGAGTCTTCAACTTGGTATTGGCTGCTAAAGAGCGAGAAGTTCAGCAGTTCTAGTTTACAAACAACAACAACAACAACAACAACAACAACAACAACAACAACAACAACAACAACAACAACAACAACAACAACAATTGGCTGTTAATTCTCATGGTTTTGACATTATTTTCGTGTTTATCAAATGGATACAGGTGAAGATATAAACATTTGAAAATAGGAAGTGGTGTTTCAATTACCTTGTAGTTTCCTGTTCGTCGATTCTAGGCATACACCATCTGTCTTTACTCTTGTCAATGTACCAGTGTGTAATGCACCAGTGCTACGTTCTTTGTCTAGTATATTCCACACACACACCACCACACACACAAACACACGCACACTGAAGAAGAGATATCTATCAGGTCGATTAAAATAACAAGAGTAGATAATTCCTGTTACAGAGTTACAGAGCGACAGGGTGACAGAGTTACAGGGTGACAGAGTTACAGGTGACAGAATAACATAGTTACAGAGTTACAGGTGACATAATTAGATTGTCAGGGGCGTTTATTAAAATACCGGCACCTCTGATATATTTCGTGTATGAAGCTTCTTTGTTCGTTTTTTGTTTGTTTGTGATACAGCTTTTCAATCAATACATTTTAACTCCCCCCAAGGAGCATATTGTGGTAAAGTGGGATGATATAAATATTTATAGGGGACTTAGTGTACTGACTGAGATCAGCTGTGAAGGTATCTGTATCTAATAAGTGTAGTGTTTTACAGATGACCTTACTTGCTACCACATTTATACCTCAGTCAGAATTATTCTGGAATATTGTGATGACTACGTTAAATGTCTAGGGTTATGAAAATGATGAAGTGTAAGTCACAACAACAACAGACAGATAAACAATTTAATTTATTCCACAACACTTTACAACACTGTGACACTCACACACATATAACACCCTATAAGACTATCTTAAATGAGTCAAGTGTTTAAGTTTAAAAATATATGTATTAATTCTTTCAATAATGGGTATCCTGATTCAACTACACAGTGAACCAGGAATCACAATCAAATGTAATTACAAGTAGTATGTACACAGTTTATATATATGAACTTTGTATTGACATATTTTATTATTATTATTATATGTGTGTAATTTGTGAAGTAGTAATATGAGGTAATACTGGTTTTGTTCAAGCTTGGTTGTTGTTTTTCATCATGACTTCAAGTGTTTGATTATCGTGGAAATAGTATTGGGAAAAGTTCACAGTTCCTGTCATTTGAACCAATTTATTGTCCCTCTGTGTTAAATATACTGTCAATTTTTGAGGGGGGGGGGGGGGGCACATAATGTTGAGCTACTCTGGCCACAGAAGCTTATCTTTCGTGATGGCGGCAGGAAAAGACTCCTCTGCTCGATTGCTTCCTGTGTTCTGGAGACACCTCACTGGTCGCTATCTGGACCAAGGAGTATGCTGTCAGCCTCTGGATTCAGCAAAACTCAGACCAGGTGCTGCTTCAATAACTTAGGACCACGGTCCCTGAAACAAGAAGGTTGTACCTCCTACTTCAGATCTAATTTATAATCTATTTCCACACTGAACACAATACATAACAAACACTGAGTTCAGAGCGGTAGGCCAACTGCTAGCTTCATCTGAAACAATTTACACCAGTATACTCCTCCCTAATGGTTACTACGCCTCTGCAATTCCAGCATTATTTCCTTCTAGTCAATAAGATAGGTGTCAGTGTACTATTTGGCAATTCCATGCAGTTTTCTTTTCTTTGACACGTTATGCTCAGGTTGGAGCACTATCTAGGCCTTGCCTCATGTTCGCTACTGAACCACGCACATATACAGACATAAATTATCAATTTACATTCAATTTTCATTAAAAAGATATCGAATATGTCAAGCTTACCACAATTCATGGAAATAATACACAAATACGTTGACTGGCGATGAATAATGGCACAAATTCCGATCTGCCTCTGTCCCAGACTTTTATTTAGAAAAATATGATCTGGTTCTCAACGCACTGTTTCTTAGTAAGTTTATTTTAAAATGTGGCACTGAACAGACGCTCCTAATTGACTATATTGGCGGGTCTAACCAATCGGGCCATGTTTACACAGCTTGCGTTCAAAATGCATTTCAGCCCTCCCGTCACTCTCTCTATCCTAATTCCATCTGTCCTTCCGTTTATGTTAACGTAGTGTATAAAATGAAATTAATGGAAGTATTAAACTAGGTCATAACTCAGCTTGCGTATCTCAAGGTTTTCCTAGAAATACAGTACACGTTTTATTGTTTTGTGGAAACGCGTGTATGCTGCTATAGGCTTTACTATCAAACGTGAAAGCGTTACACTATGCAGACGAAGTAGAAAAAGGGGATTCTCGAGTACAGTCATTGTGACAGCACTGTTCTTTACCATTCCTCTTTCCTTTTATTGAATTAATTCGTTAGGCTTTTCATTTACTTTTTAATTTATATATGTGGATGTAGTATTTCACGACACAAATGCTTTTATAAAACCCATGCAACGTTCTCCTGTCACGTGTCATCAGCTCAGGTTACTTCTGTGTATTCCTCATCACTTTCACTTCTCTCCAGTTCTCTTCTCTATGTGGTTTTTACGGTCTCCCTATGCCTCTCTTACCCTGGGCAGTCCAGAGCAAGGACTGCACTGTAATGCTACCAACAGGTTTACTCAGTGTGTGTCCTATTCATCACCAGCGTCTTCTTCTCATCACTTGTTTCATTGGCACATATCTAATTCTTGTCATAAGTTTTTATCTCTCGATTTCAATCCTATTAATCTACGCATGCACCCATTTATGAGATTCGGTAGCATGTTAAATTAACACCCGCGTGTTACCGGGGGACCCGAAAGGGGAATACAGAATAGTAACACTGTAACAAAGTCCTTTCACGATGTACTGTCACAGCAAGGCGATGGCGCCGTTTGGTTGGTCCTAGGTTCGATTCCCAGTAAGCCTATCACTTATATTTTCTTTTCTGTTGTCTGGTGTCATCCTTTATGTCCAACTAGTACCTGTTAATTACTTTTATTTATTTATTTACTAATTTATTAACAAACCCTGCATGTCGTAATAAGCGACTAAGGAGTATTTAGCATGGCGCCGGTAGAACCCCCGAGACATTTTAAAACACGAAAACTTCGACAGCTTTTGTTAAGGTATTTTTAAAAGTGGTTTTTTGTTTTTGTATTGCTTCTTTAGTTTTGTCGTATTTAGCGCTGTTTTACCGCGGCGTTTTGTTTTGCCATTGTGTCTTTGGTGGAAAGGTTTCTGTCGGCGGGTAAATTGTGTACACGTTATTGTAAAACTGAATGCAAGAGAAATTATGCCGCCCTCATCATGAAGCAGAAAGAGCACAACAAAATCGTTCCCGTCATTTTTTGAACGTGTTACTTAATAGTAGGGGTGCACCGAATATTCGATTCGTATTCGATTCGGTGCCGAATAGTACAATTCAATGAACTATTCGTATTCGGCCGAATAGTACGCTGCAATCGAATACGAATAGTCAGCAACGTGTTTTCAGACAACAGATATCGTCTTTTGGCAGAGAATGTTGAGAGACTCTTTTTTTTTTTTTTAAAGCGAATGCATGCATCATGCAGCAATGGCTTTTGAGCTGAATTTAGAAACCGATTTGTGTTTAGTTAGTAGCATTAAATAGTTCCAAGAAATGTGCCCCATTTTTGTAACGCCGTAACACTTTGAAACGTCAAGTGTTTGTTGTTGATTACTTTATAATTAATAAAAATGTCAGTAGACCTATAGAATACAACTTTTTATGCCAATCGTTTACTCACTATTCGTATTCGTCCAAAATGTTAAAGGCCTCTATTCGCATTCGGCCGAATAATAAAAACAACTTTTCGGTGCAGCCCTACTTAATAGGACTAAAAGAAAGTATTGAATGACAGTAAAACATTAACAAATAACTAAATCAAAACGAACAGCAAAGAAACAGTGACAGAAAATTGATTAAAGTTGTATATTTTAAAATGCCATAACATATACGCTGTCTGCACTTTACAAGATCCGGGCGGGTTGAAATGAAGAAATTAGACCGTATGTTCGATACGGCCTCAAAAAAGAATTCAGTGATACCAGTAATAATTGGTAAGGGTTAGGCAATATTACAGATATCTGTTTTCATGATGCGCGACTTTGTGGACACCCTGTGCATTTTGCGTGTATATCAAAGGCGCCAGACATTGCAGCCGAGGTCACCTTGGCATGACGTATCACTTAAGAACAAAGATATATCTACATGACAGCAAATAGACTCGCCGTAACGTTTATGCTGTGGCAGCACGTCCAAGGATAGGAACATAGAAGACTGCAAGAAAATGAAACTTTACCCACAGAATTGAAAGAAAAAAAATATCGAGTTGAAAACGCCGTGACTTCAAATTAAGGCTGCCGTAGGGAGTGAATTGTTAGAGATTTGTTGTGGTTTGGTTTTAAGGACAATCTTTATTGCACACGGACAACTCCATCAGTGCTTTAATCTCCTCCCTTAGTTTTTACAAGGAGGATCTCAGCACATTGCACGAACTCCGTACCACCAGCGAGGATCCCAATTTGTGTATACAGGAATCACACAATCTATAAACATTTTTGTGGTGGGTAGGTTTCATAATTTCTCAATTTTGCCAGAATTTGTTTACATTGTTAGAGACATTATTATACTAGACCAAAGGAAACCACGTTGAAGGAACTAAAACATAACGATTGGGCGCACCATTAACTTGGTTCGATTAGAGGATTAGACTATAAAAACTCTAATTCCCATTCCGTTGTCTTGCATGCGGAGGCCAATAGCTGCTTTGGTGACGAAACCACAGTACTTTCGAGAGTTCTCTTAGGTAACTTTTTGAATGTACTGAACGTCATGTGGTTGAAATAAAGAACAGTAGGACGGGTTCTTCTATGCCATCCAAATACGTAGCCCAAATAGACAGTGTTAGGATTAAGTTTAGGGTTTCGAAGTTTAGGATCCATAAATTGGAGATGTCAGAAACCTTGAGCTGACTACCGCGTTTATTAGAGTCATTAATGTGGAAGTCTGAAGGCAAACGAGGAAAGATCCATAAAAATCAAATGTGTGCTTCTAATCTCAAAAGATGCTGGTCAGATGAAAACACAACTGATAGATAAAACGGCCAACAAGGAAACACTACCCACAATCTTGAAGACGTGTGCCTTGGAGACCATAAACAGCTACCCAACGTCAGCAATACAGGCCTACACAGATGGTTCAGCTTTCAAGACCACCTCTTTTGCAGGATACGGCGTCTGCATATAGTACCTGGATGGATCCTCTTATGAGTTCTGTGACTCCTGTGGTGAGAATTGTTCAAATTATGAAGCGGAGGCTGAGGTCATCAAGACAGCCATTGAATTACTACACCAACAGTTTGACCTTATGGAACGAAAGCCATCAGATGTAGTGATTTTCAGTGACTCCATGTCTGTTCTGGAAGCACTTAAACAGACTCCATATGAAAACAAAGACATTTTTCTTATAGGAAGAGTGGTTCACAACTTGATCACAGCCTACTCCATCAGTTTAACCCTACAGTGGATCCCTGGACACAATGATCTAACTGGAAATGAGACAGCTGATAGACTTGCAAAAGCAGGAGCCTCTAAACAACAAAAGGACAGACCCTGCAGCATGAGAACAGTCAAACTGATTCTCAGAAACAACACAAGGGAAATCTGGCTGAACAGATGGGTTAACGGGCCGACTGGCCGATATGTCTTTAATGAAATGACCTGCCCAAAATACAATGACAACATAAACAGACTCAGCAGTAGAAACCAAAGTCTTATCTTTCAGTTCCGAACAGGATACGCCAGAGTCAATAGCCATCTAAACCGTATCAACCCTCAGCACCTACCCATGTGTAGACACTGCTCTCATCCCTATGAAACAACCAGACACCTCCTCATGGAGTGTCCATCACTCACAAACGCCAGGAAAAAACTTTTACAGACACCTCTGACAGTCACCAACTCACTATATGGAACATTAAAACAATTGCAGAAAACCTGCACTTTTTTAAGAATGGCATTGGGCTGCCAAGAGTAGATATGCTCAGCAGCTATGGGATGTCGACAACAAGGACCATCTTTATTGCACACGGACAACTCCATCAGTGCTTTAATCTCCACCCTTAGTTTTTACAAGGAGGATCTCAGCACATTGCACGAACTCCGTACCACCAGCGAGGATCCCAATTTGTGTATACAGGAATCACACAATCTATAAACATTTTTGTGGTTGGTAGGTTTCCTAATTTCTCAATTTTGCCAGAATTTGTTTACATTGTTAGAGACATTATTATACTAGACCAATCTTTGGAAACCAGGTTGAAGGAACTAAAACATAACGATTCGGCGCACCATTTAACTTGGTTCGATTAGAGGATTAGACTATAAAAACTCTAATTCCCATTCCGTTGTCTTGCATGCGGAGGCCAATAGCTGCTTTGGTGACGAAACCACAGTACTTTCGAGAGTTCTCTTAGGTAACTTTTCGAACGTACTGAACGTCATGTGGTTGAAATGAAGAACAGTAGGACGGGTTCTTCTATGCCATCCAAATAAGTAGCCCAAGTAGACAGTGTTAGGATTAAGTTTAGAGTTTCGAAGTTTAGGATCCATAAATTGGAGATGTCAGGAACCTTGAGCTGACTACCGCGTTTATTAGAGTCATTAATGTGGAAGTCTGAATGCAAACGAGGAAAGATTCATAAAAATCAAATGTGTGCTTCTAATCTCAAAAGATGCTGGTCAGATGAAAATATTTTTTTTTTTTCAAATAGCGCTCAACATAGCTGATGAAACCGATGCTCTTTCACAGTCATGTTTTGAGATATTTCAAACCTGTTAATTTCACTAAGTACACTTCCGATGTTATTCCCACGCAGATTGCGAAAATAGCAGGTTTAAAATACTGAACTGTGCTGTCAACTTAAAAACAAATTATATTAGCGACAAGACTGCCTAAATAAATACCACATTTGAATAAAAATGTTCGCAAAGATGCACGAGTTTGTGGATACCCTGTAGGTCCATATTGTTTTACGTTTGTATTTTAAGAGAAAATTGTGATATTTGAAACTGCGAGTCTAAGTGCAGATAACCGAGTAACTTAACATGTCTCGCTCCTGAGGTCGAGGCGAAGCTGTGGGGTGTGAAGTCGCCAAGTGCAGACCTCTCACGTGCTCTCCTGTTTCTTCTGTTGTTTAAGTGTGTGATTTGTCTTTCCAGTACTGATTATACACCTGTAGAAGCAATTGTCTGCTGTTAAAAAATTTTACTCTCTTACGATTGGCATGTACATATACATATACTTTCTTTCGTGCTATCGCATTGTTTGCGTCTTCTATGAAATGTGAGAGTCATTATGTTTGTCTGCTTCTATGACTTATTGCCAGCATTTGAGTTTTTTTCTTAGTTTAACCACTAGCGAAAGGGATTAAATGTAACATGTAAAGCGTTACTAGGCAGATATTCCGCTTGTCTTCGCGTTTATAAGTGTAGCCGTGTCTCGCTGCTGCACTTACAGCTTATTAGCTGCGCTGCAGGATCTGTGTCCAATAAGATAATTTCATAATATTACTTTACTTATTTTAAAATTAGCGTGTGTCATTTTCTCATAAGTTTGCTTCTTCAAGGAAAGCATATAAGTCGAAAGGTTGCAAGTATTTTTTTAAACTAAGTAACTATTTCTTTCATGAGTTGTACAACAGCGGTAGGCAACCCAGAGTTGTAGAGATCTACTTTAGAAGCACTGGGCGCTCTAAAGATCTACTATGCTTTTTTTTTTTAAAAGTCATGTCTGTTTTCAAGTTTGAGTTTTCCACTGGGAACGGAGGTAAAAGCACATTAAGCCTGGGGAATTCCGCGCTTTGAAACGCCGGCCGGAGAGTCCAAGATTTTCCTATCTTAAAAACTCTTTATTCCTCCCTCCCATTCTATCACGTAATGATCTACCAAAGACCTACCTGAGATCTGCTAGTAGATTAAGATTGACTTGTTGCCGACCACTATTTTACAGTGTTATTTTCATTTCGTGAGAACAAATCCTGGTTTTATACTTATACGGCTTGATTAAAAATATGCTCCTGGTATCTAAAGCGGCCACATCTTAACTGGCATACATCAGGTGACTTCTGAAGACTAATAGCCCTCGACGGAAGGATCTTAGAAGTGATTGGCATGTTCAGTTGGCTTGTGGGAGTTGGACGCCTTCATTTCTCACTCCTGGAACCAGTTGGCATTTGCGCGAACTGTTCCATTACCTTATCTCTATATCTGCGTTAAGCCTGCTAGTTTATTCGCTCAGTAGAACAGACGTGTTACATTATTTCTTTTCACTATCTCCATATCTATTTTCTTTTTTTCCCACTTGTCGCTCGTGCAGCTGAAAATATCGTATCTCTATGTTCAATCCTAAAGCAGAGTTACGATTTTTAAAATAATCCCTTTGAAATTAACAGCGATTACCTTTTTGGTTTTTGTCGCTGTCTGAAATTGCTTCTAAATAGAACATCCTTGCCTGTCTCGTAGTTTTTGCATCTTTCCCACCGAGCTGCAGAGCTAGAACTACGAAACTATAAAAATGCACACCTGTACACCTACACCAATGTCGCCACCCACTCAAGATAACTCCTGACCCAGTGTAAAAAATTCAAGGGCGGTAATTACATGTTGAGTAAAGAAAAGCTGTTTTCCCCAAAAAATATTGGATTCAACGGGAGTAGCTGTTATATGTGAATGTTTACTGTGCGTGTATGCAGAAGATTATGAGAATATATTCAGTAAATGATAGCTAGATTGCACTTGAAGAAACATCCCTTTTGCAACATTCTAGGCAACGAAGAGGCAGATAAACTTGCAAAAGAAGGGGAGCTCTGCAACAAAACGATATAAAGACAACTTATGAAATGGCTACAAAAACTATAATATCCATATTCAAGTCCAAATAGGACAGAGAACACCCAGGTCACACAAAATATGATGATACCTATCACGAGCTATCTAGGCGAGACCAGGTCATCGTTTTCCGCTTACGTACTGGTCACAGTCGGTTGAGGTACCATCCATATCACAAAAGTACAGGATTGCTCTAACACAGGGGTCGGGGAACAGCGGTAAATTACCCCAAATGGGGTAAAAATGAATATTTTGGGTGTAATGAAGGCTAAAAAAAAAAAAAAAAAAAAAATAACTGAAGCACGCATGGAATTTCAGAACAAGACAGACCTCTCATCTTTTTAGATGTCAAAAACTGCAAAGGCTTTTAAAATAGCACATGTAGAAGCAACAAAAATGCTGCTGCCTTTTGCAACAACCTACCTTTGTGAACAAGGATTTTCTACACTTATGAACTTGAAAACAAAGTACAGAAATCGGTTGGACCCCGAAGACAGCATCCAAGTTGCTCTGACATCAAAAAGCCTTGATATGGATGTTGTTTTATCTAATATGGAACAGCATCATTTTTCCAAAACCTGAAGTGGAGATGTTTTGAATGAAATTGTTCAGTTCTTCAATCCTTTGTATTAATTGTGTATGTGTGCTATTTTTATGACAGCATGTGTGGCTTTTTAAGTCTTTTATTAATTCTTGACTGTGAGAGCAGTTTATTCTTCATTTTAAGAGCAATTAGCTTATTTTTGTTTACTTTGAAGTCTGGGGGGTAATATCATTTAACACAAATAGATTTTGGGTAATACCCAAAAAAGTAGCCCGACCCCTGGTCTAACAGACCTCTGCTCATGCGGCACCAGCCCCGTGACAGCCGAACATCTGCGGCAGTCCTGCCGAACTGACAGCAGTGAATGGAGTGGCATATGGCAACAACCTACTTCTCTCCACGAAAAACTGTTTGGAGATGTCAGGAACCTTGAGCTGACTACTGCCTTTATTAGAATCATTAATGTAGAGGTCTGAGTGCGAACGAAGCAGAAGAAGAATTATCCAAACATCTTAAGAGCCATACAAAGTTGACGGACCAGACAGTAATCTCGAAAAACATAATACAAAAGGCGACAGGAGTTTTCACTGCATTGGGATATAGATAGAAATGATAGGAAGGCAATTCCAACACAAAATCAGAATCCTCAACTCAAATGTCAAGTCAGTCCTATTGTAAGGCACTGAAACATGTAGATCAACAACCAAGACATAGTAGACTTTCATAAATGGGTGAATGTGTAGACTGGACAGATTGAAATGGCGTGACAAGATCACTAATATGTAGACCCGATGACAAGAACCCAGCAGGTGCCAGCAGTAAAGTGAAGTTTTTAACACTTTACTCCCCTATGGGCGTACCTGCTTTGGGACTACATTTCCTTTTTGTTTTGCGAATAAGAAGTAAACTATGAATAACTGACAAGAAGTAAACTATGAATAACTGACAAGAAGTAAACTATGAATAACTGACAAGAAGTAAACTATGAATAACTGACAAGAAGTAAACTATGAATAACTGACAAGAAGTAAACTATGAATAACTGACAAGAAGTAAACTATGAATAACTGACAAGAAGTCAGCAGTAAGTTTCCAGTATCACCTTCCTAAAGGGTAAAATGTTGAACAGATTCGTGTCCAATTCTCAGCCATATTAAGAATAAAGTGCGTTCGTTCGTTCGTTCGTTCCTCTCCTCGATGACAGAAGAATTTGAGTTTTCAGAAACTGTAGTTTTCATTTTTTTTTTCTACCTGATTCTAAAAAATAAAATAACAATTACCGACTAATAATTTCAAAGATCGTTCATGTTTACTGCTCGCTCACCTTTGTCGTTTGATTATAATCCATCACCTTAGGGGCGTTCAGAAAGTAATGCACCACATCGTTTTTCTCAGGTAATAATGAAGATAGAAGCATGAAAGTTTGCACACTTCAAATATGGCATGTGCCAATTGTGTGCATTAGATTGCACTGCAACCGGCCAAATAATACGGCTGCCCTAAACCGTTGAAATGGAGCGCGTTAGCAACTTGCGTTATAAACAGCGAATTGTGATAGAATTTCTCGTTGCAGAGAAGGAAACTGTTGTGAATATTCACAGGCGTCTATGTGATGTGTATGTAAGTTTTGCAGTCGACAGGAGTACAGTCAGTCGCTGGGTTCAGAGAGTCAAAGAATCAGGAAGTGGAGATACGGAGCTGCTTCATCGGCCGCGCTGTGGACGTCCTGCCACAACCACCAACGCAGAAATGTTGAAATGCGCTGAGGGCATTATTCTTACTGATAGGCGAATCACTACTAAACAATTAGCCTTACAGCTGTCAGTCAGCATTGGTAGTGCAAATGCAGTTATAAAAACTCTCGGATTTTCTAAGGTTTGCGCAAGACGGGTTCCTCGAAGTCTCACAAATGACCACCGATTGCAAAGGAAAGCAATTTCTTCTGAATTGTTGGAGCGTTTTAATGCTGATGGAGAGAACTTTTTGGCTAAGATCGTTACAGGTGACGAAACCTGGGCACATCATTTTGAACCTGAGACAAAAAGACAGTCAATGGAGTGGCATCATCCGCAATCACCAAGAAGAAAGAAATTCAAGACAATTCCTTCAGCTGGAAAGGTCATGATCACTGTCTTTTGGGACATTGAAGGTGTGACTCTTGTGGGTGGACGTTATGCCAAGAGGAGAGACAATCAATTCGCAAGCTTACATTAAGACATTGAAAAAACTCAATCAACGTTTTCGCAGAGTTCGGCCGCACAAGCATCCAGCAGACCTGCTTCTCCTTCACGACAATGCGCGCCCTCACACAAGTCTGGCAACACGGGAAGCAATCACCAAATTGGGTTGGACTGTACTACCCCATCCACCCTATAGTCCCGATTTGGCACCCTCTGATTTTCATCTATTTGTTCTACTTAAAGATGCACTCCATGGGACAAGGTTTGAAGATGATGGAGTGATTCATGCAGCGAAGAAATGGCTACATGATCAAGACAAAATCTGGTACGGGCTAGGAATACATGCACTTGTTTCGCGCTGGCATAAAGCCGTACAAGTTGATGGGGATTATGTTGAATAATACCGATGTTTACATGACATATCCATGTATATTGTGTATAAATTTCATGCTTTTACAGCTACTGAGAAAAACGATGTGGTGCATTACTTTCTGAACGCCCCTCGTATTTTATATTTTAAACTTAAAGGAATTATACAATTGTTATGTCTCTCTATCGATCAATCTTTCTGTCACTTTTCTTTTTATTCGAATCTTGAATTCCCACTCTCCACCCCACCCAAATCCCCTCCCCAATAAATGAATAAATTAATTAAAAATTAATAAATATAAATCGTAAAATAATGAAAGTTTCAGTTTTGACATTCAAACAGTTTGTAATAGCAAAAACAGAAAATGTATAAGTTTGGAAAAGTTTTTAGAACTCACATTAATTTCTATTTTTTAATTTGTTGTGCAATTTTTTTTTTTTTTTTTGTTGACAAGACTGGTATGAGGAAAACGGTAAGAAAAATTGCATCGGTGCATGTCTTTTACATTTTGGTCAGGGATTCTAAAAGTAGAGATCGATTTAAATAAAATGTAATGTAGGAATTTAGTTTCTTCTTATGGATTATGGAATTACAATATATAAAGATATATATGCGCGCACACGGCACATACGTGCACACACACTCACACGCACACGCGCGCACACGCACACGCACGCACATATACATATACACACATATACATATACACACATATACATATACACACATATACATATACACACATATACATATACACACATATACATATACACACATATACATATACATACATGTATATAATAAAGAAAACTTAATTCGGTACAGTAGAGAAGAAAATTTTTGAGTATGATAACTTACTGAATGTTTATCAAAACACAATCAAATAAAATGAGAGACCCTGGACTATGTTTCTCGTCAATCAGCAATTTTATTCTTAGTACAGTTTTTCAAAGAGCTACTTCTTCATCTCGGATCATTAGCCCTTGACTGACAAATCAGTCAGTGACCATTACGCCTAGTGACGTCTTGTAGGGCAGCAACAAACTGTCTCCGCTTTGCTCGATCAGTGATCACTTTTCTCGCAGTGCCCTAACTCTGATTCATGCTTTGCATTTTGGCCTAAAAGAGATACCCTCACATTATATTCAGTTTTTACTTTGTGTCATGCTTTGGAACTAATTGAGAACTTGACTCCGCCGTTCACTCTCTTCAATCCACAACTTTTGTCTTTAACGCTTTAGGGATATTTCAATAGGATAATGTAGTTATTTACAAAATATCCACGTACTATCTAGACAGGCCTCTCATTACCTTCTGGGGGTCTCGTACTCCAGGTTGGGAAGACCCTGATTTAGAGAATTGGTTGCGTTAATTGTAAAATATTCTAAGGCTTAAGAAAAACAAATTGTAGTCTCCTCTTAAACTTCATTTTTTATAATTGTTAGAGAGTGTTACCCTCGACTGAAAGACACCTCAAGGCAAAAGAAAAGCAGTTAATCCTCTATTTGTTTTTTCAACCTTGTTGAAAGGTTCCTTTTTTTTTTAGCTTTAAACGAGGAAGGAATATCGAGGCTTTTGGGAAAAGTCTTCTTCTTCTTTGATCCTTAGCCGCCGACCGTCAAAGCAGTCAGTGGCCATCACGCCTAGTGGCGTCTTGTAGGGCAACAACAAATTGATTCCACTTTGCTCGGTCGGTGGCCATCCTTCGTACAGTGCCCCAACTCTGGTTCATTCTTTGCATCTCAGCCTCCACAGTCCTCCGCCAAGTTGTTTTTGGTCGGCCTCTCTTTCGTTTTCCTTCAGGGGTCCAAAGCATAGCTGTTCTTGTGATGGCATCGGGGTCTCTTCTGAGGACATGGCCAACCCAGCTCCAGCGTCTGCCAGCTATGATGGTGTGCATGTCCTCTTGCTTGCTCCGAGTAAGCAGATCTTGGTTGGTGATGGTATTCGGCCAAAAGATTCGGTGAATTGTTCTTAGGCATGTTGTGTGAAAAGAGGACAATTTCGACATTTCCTTCTCTGTAACTCTCCAGCATTCCGCACCATAGAGAAGCACAGAAAGCACACAGCTCTGATATAATCTTAATTTTGGGAAAAGTGCAAGGATCTAAAGTTTTGGAAGAACATCATATCCCCGTCGAAGGTAGCAGGAAACCTGTTGCAAAAGACAAAAATCTGAGAGTAACTTGAAGGAGGCGCTTAACAACGCATTGTTTTGGAATATTCTTAAAGTAGTGAGTCAGCCATGTTAATCTAGTGAGGAGGGAACACGACGAGGAGGGATTGGGGGAAATAAACAGGAGTGTTGTATTTTTTAGCATTGGAAAATGTGAAAGAGAATTGACGAAATGGTCTACCTTAAACAGCCGTGGTCGCGATGGTAAGAATAAAAAGATTGCATACAGGTAGGCAGTATTTTCTTCTTGGGAAGTCTGGAAAATGTTTGAACTCTTGCACAAGTTTTGCAAGCGTGAGAGAGGGAGAGTAGTTAGAGCAATTACTTCTTGCGGCAAAGGGACCTGGATTGAAACCAGATTATGTCACACTGTGGTCTATCCAAATGTAAAAAAAAAAAGAAATGGTCTGCCCTGAAGTTGGGGAAGACAAATGAAGCGATTAAGGGAAATGGTCTCATTGTCTCATAATGCTGAGACCAAGTATGCTTGAAGTCTTCAGTAATTCACTGCCCTACTATATTATTTGCTGTGGGACTACTTTTTAAGATGTAATCTCAGAGTTTACACGTGTCTTAACCAGTGTTGAACCCTTGGGTGGTGAATGAGTGCCACCGCACATGGCGCAGTCTTGTCAAGTGGCTCCGAAATGTATTAAAAAAATTAAAATATTAAAAGAGCAAGAAAAATAAAACAGAAAATTTCAAAGTAAAAATGGTTCAATCACGGTGGGAAGCTAGATCACGGGCTCAACAAATGGGGCAGTTTGAGTTTTTACTTGCAAGTGTGGTTTTGTACGACATTTTGTTCCAAGTCACTATTGTAAGTAAGGCTATGTGGTTTGAATTTAGGGATATGCCAAATTATAATTGAATTAAAATATATCTACCATAAGATATTAAAAACATTATGTTTTTGTAAAATGGTGCAGTGAACATCACTTGCGGAATTTAGCGTGGTCCAATTCAATAGCAAGAAACTGAATCTCGTAAGAATACAATACTGTACGATATCTTATGGCTCTTGCTTGAAAAATACCTCGGACAGGCTCTGGTCGTAACTCGACGACATTAGATATTTTCCACTCTGGCACTAGAGGTATCTCAACGCTTGGTTAGATAAAAGATTTATAAACTCAGTATCCGATATTACAGGTATCCAAACTCGGTTAAAAAAATAGAAATTTCCCACCTTATAGGGGTGTTGTGTTTCTTGTTTATCTTTTCACATTGTTTCAATTTTCATATCAAAGAGATTTAACTTGGAAATAAATGATTGAACATTTTAACAAAAATTAAGGCACACTCTTCTAAATTGTTTTTCTTGTTGTTCATAGTCGACATCATAGCACTTCGGACTAACCCACAGCGGCTGTCTCCCTCAGCAAACGTCGAAGGGTAGGATTACTGATTGTTTCAATTACCCTTTGGTTGTATGCTCGCCCGATGCATACTCTCGTACGGAAATCCGTGCTAGCCTTACGTCGGAAGTGATATAAAGACTTACTTAATTACCCTGGGATGTAGAGATTTGCCAGAGAGAGAGCGCCATACTATCTATGTGTATATTTGAGAAAGACGATGTCCAGCCTTCTGTGGAATGTGTCCAAATAATTCAGAAGTGTTTCTATGAGGTTTATATGGAATATGTCTCGCCTGAGACCAGAAGGATCTTACATTAGTCGGTAGATGTTTGAAGGATCGAACCAATTATGAGTGTATGTTATAATTGTTGATTATCAGTGGACTTGTCGTAGAAATTATACATAATTGTATTCATGGGTTTAGAAGCATTAATATGGATGTTCGGTGTTTGAATGAATCGCAAATATTCTAACAAAGCAACGGCAATTGTGATTATGGAAATTATATATGAAGAAGTCAGTTGATGTATTAAAATATGGTATGGTTGATCTCAGAATTTAATGGAATTGTTGATCACATTATATTTGGTCGTGTTCCTATGAAGTATTATAATATTGTTTCTCAAATTCCTCATCACACCATATCTTCTTCTTCTTCTTCTCGTTCGCTGTTGTTTAGAAATGTCTACACAAGAAGTCCGGTTTTCTGGATGTATGTTGCTGTGGTTGAAAGTTCTTCAAGACTCCCAAACAGCTTTGTGTGGATGTGCGTCTCTGTGGGCCAATGTTCAGTTCGCAATTGACTAAGCATGTGGCAGTCTTGCAGGATGTGTTCGGCTGTCTGTGCTGCCTGTCCACACGTACATAGGGGTGATGGGACCAATCTCAGTCTGTATAAGTGACTGTTCAGTCTGTTGTGTCCTGTTCTCATACGGAACAGGATCACCTGTTTTGCTCGATCAAGATATTGATAGTTGTCTCTTTGTTGATCAATTTTCCTGATGGCCTTGATAAGGGTCTTCTTTTCCTGGAATGTGATTGTTTGTTCTTTTTGTTCCTGTGTTGCTCCCTCTTTTGCTAACATATCTGCTCTCTCATTTCCTGGTATGCCACAGTGTGATGGTATCCACTGTAGCACTACCCTTCTTTTGATATTTACTTCGCATAGGACTTTGTTTAATTCTGGCAGTTTATCACTGTTGAGGGCTTGCAGAACTGACATTGCATCGGTAAGGAATACAACCTGCTGACATTGGCTTATTGTGTTATTTATTATTCCTGCAGCAATGCTTATGGCCTGTACTTCAGCAGCATAGTTTGAACAGAATATTCCAGTAGGTGAACAGGTGGATTCATTTTCTTTGTCTGGATAGACCACATAAACTCCTGCGCCTCCGTTCTTCACTGCTCTGGTTGCAGATCCATCAGTATATACTTGGATCCATGCTTCTCTGGGGTATAGTTCTTCAATCATGTCACATGCTGCTATTTTCCTTTGGAGAGTATTTAGCTCTCCCATGGGGCAGGTGGTAGTTATGGAGGTCTTAATACTGAAATTTTGATGTTGTTCCCATGGGGTTGGGAGGAGTGTGGGAGTTATTTCCTTAGTGATGTCTGGTAGTTCATCCTTGTATGTTCTAATTAGTTTTTTGGACCGATGCACAAAACTGCTTCTCTTCAACCTCCCACTGGCTAAATCTCCAAATCTAGTTTTCATTGGATGTGCGGGCATGTTCTTGTACTTTTCTGCTTGGATCAGGGTCTTAGTGTCTCGTCTGTATAATAAAGGTGGAATGCCTGTGATTTTTTCCATTTCATTTATTGGTGTGGTCTTCATGGCACCCGTGATCAACCTAAGCGCTTGATTTTGTACTTTATCTAAGGCTTGTAGGTGTGATTTGGCTGCTGTAGACCATGCTGCTGATCCGTACTCTAATATAGGTCTTATTGCACCTGTATACACTTTCTTTAGTGTTGTTTCGTTAGCTCCCCAACTTGATCCAGCTATTTTCCTCAGTATGGAAAGTTTTCTTCTCGCTTTAGCCTCTGTTCTCTCGATGTGGTGCCTCCATGTCATTCTCTTATCTAATGTAATGCCCAAGTACACCGGTTCCTCATCTGTTTGGACATGTATATTTCCAAGTCGTATCTCTCCTGCTTTGTCTTTGTTGGAGAGCGTGAAAAGTGTTGTTGATGATTTTTCAGCGTTGATCTGCACCATCCAATTCTCTGCCCATGCTGCTATGTTGTCTGCTGCCCTTTGTATTCGCTTATTAGCGATAGTTAGATGTTCTTCTACACACCACACCACCAAGTCGTCAGCGTATAGGGCAGCTCTCACACCTTGTGGCAGATCGTGGATGAGGTCATTGATGAATACAAGGAACAGGGTGGGAGACAATACTGAGCCTTGAGGAACTCCATGTTTTAGGAGGATTTTCTTGCTGTTGTGACCTTCCATAGTGACTCTTGCTTTCCGATTGTGTAGGAACGACTGGATCCATTTTCTCATATTACCCTTGATTCCGTTCCTTTGCAGTTTTACTATTAACCCGTCTTTCCATACTTTGTCAAAAGCTTTTTGGAGATCTATCCATAGGGTAAAGACTTTTCTCTTTTCTTGGAAGGCATCTTCAACGATCTGTGACAGGTATGTGATTTGGTCTTCTGTGCTGCTGCACTCTCTAAACCCTGCTTGTTCTGGCACTAAAATTTTCTCGGATTCCAAGTACCATTTCAATCTTCTGTTGATCATCCTCTCCATTGTCTTACATACACAGCTTGTTAGGCTTATTGGTCTGTAGCTGGTGGCCTTCCTGTTGTCTTTTCCTTTCTTTATGATGGGACACATGAGCGCCTCTCTCCATATCTGTGGCACACTGCCTGTCATCCAACTGTAGTTGTATATTTGCAACAGTTTGCTCATTGCTGTATATCCTAGGTGTTTTAGCATTTCGTTGGTTATACCATCCGGGCCTGGTGATTTCCTGTCTTTAAGTTTCCACACGGCTGTTTTTAACTCGTCCATATTGAAAGGTTTGGACATAACGTCCGGACTGTTTCCATTAGTTCTAGTGTGGATTATTTCTTGACGAATGTCTCGTTGTCTGCGTAAATTGACGGAGATGTTACTTTCATTTCTGTAGGATTCCGCAAATATGTCTGCTGCTTGTTTGCCGGTATATAGTTTCCCTGCATCGTCTAGTGTAATGGTTTGTCGTTGAGAATTGTTATCGTCATTCAATTGTTTAGTGAGTTTCCACAACTTTCTCCCTTCCTTTTCAAGGTTTAGTTTATATGTTTTTTCTCTCCAGCTTCTCCTCTGGGCTTCTAGCTTTCCTTTAATGAATTTTGCTTTTGCCTTTTGTAGCATGATATGGTTCTGTTGGGATGGTTGTACTTCTGCAGTGTGCCTTGCTTCATTCATATCTTCATGTAGGTTTTGTAGTGTGTTGGACCAATATGGTACATAGTTCTTCCTCGCTCCTCTCGGTATTGTCTCCTTTGCTGCCTTGAGTACTCCATTATTAAAATCCCAGATGACTCTGTTAATGTCTCTGTCTAGTACCTTAATATCTTTTGTAAGCAGATTTGCTCTGTGTTGATAAATGGACCAATTTGCTTTTTTATAATTCCATCTTGGCTGACTTGGACTTGTATTAATTGTTCTATTAATTTTGATGAATACAGGACGATGATCACTTCCACCGAGTTGTTCTCCTATTTCCCTTTCCACTATCCCAGCCAAATCAGGTGTGCAGAATGCCAGGTCTGGAGTAGAGGTGCTATGCCATCTTCTGGAGTAAAAGGTTGGAGGATCATTAGGGTTGTTTAGAAGGGTTAGTGTTACGCACGGATCATTATTATTTTTCGTTTGTATAAACATTTTTCATATGTATGATCATTTTTTTGACTGAAGTGTGTATTATGTTTTCTATGGTCAAAGGGACATAATCCGAGTTATCGAGACTACAATTTTTTAGGAGTTGCCTTCTCTTGTATAGAGACACGTTCGGTCTATAATTTCTTGAACGAAGCGTGACCACATCTCCTTATTTGGTAGTACCAGTCAACTATGGTAGATGTCTGAAACCTTTCTTAACGCTTCTTTTCATGACCATAAAAGGCGCGACTGTGTAAGACTTTTATCTCGAATGTTCTTAGAATCGTCTTATTGTGAACGGCAACTCAGAGATTGTCGTTCTGCGCATGTCAAAAGCTGGGAGTTCGTTCTGTGTGTTCCGCCCAGTTCGGGCAGTTGAGAAATGGTTTAAGAAGCGAGCAGACGCAACTGCGTCTTGTGATTTTCTGAGGGAAATACATGGTCTTTGTGAGTTAGTTAGCTAACTAGACTATTTCCCAGTATTATTCACGCCTGCCTGGAGGCATATGTTCATGGTTGATTTTCCGAAATAAGGTAATTCCTCTTGTATCGAACTTTATGCTATCATCTAGAGGTTCGTCATTTTGTCGCCTATTTGCTCGCCTGTGTGATGCAAAATGGAGAGGTACTTTGACTAGGATTAAGTCACCGGTATCTGTATACCTGAACTAGTTAAAAATATATATGGGTCGCTCTAGACCAACAAGACTATTGTCTGTGTTCCAGGATTCGTTATATCAGAGATCACGTCCAAGTCAGATGGTTAGACTTAGGAACATTATAAAGGTCGAGCTGACCTGTAGCCCATGTATGCTATTCACGTGCAGACAGTGAACGGACTTATTGTATACAACTGATCTGCTAGCATCAGAATGGGAGCATTTATTATTGTTTATGAACATTGAAGATCTGTAGCTGACACTGTTGCAGAAGTTATAGAAATTATTATTATTTATACAGCTTCACGAACTAGAACTCTATGATTTATGAATTTCTGAATCTATTGAACTGTGATGTCTTATGACGCATATATACAACAGCTGTCATTGCTGACTACAGAAATTGTTTTCAATGTGCCATATCATCTTGCTGAACTCGTTAACTATGTTGATGTCATAAGTATCATGACTGTTTTGTGGCGTGCAATAAATGGAAGAAACTTATACAACGAAGTTACCCTTTCTATGACTCTACACGTCATGTTGCCTGTGTGATAACCCTGTGAACTGTTCCACTACCACATACACAGCAACATCCTAAATCAGAGAAGACACCTACATCTTACACTTTAATACCAGGTGTCGATAAGGGTGGCAAGTTACCACTTCAGCTCAAATCCACCCTTATCATTTTTGGTGGCCAGAGCTGGTTCTATCATCTGATATTTTGGCGCACCATATCATTTTTGGTGGCCATAGGTTGGTTCACTCTGATTCCAGCTATCAAGGGGGTCAGCAAACCCAGACATCATCATCATACTAGATACAACTACAGCATCAACTACCACCTTACAAGAAATTTTATTGAAAGTATCCGGATTTTCTGACAGTTGCTGATTTTGAAACTACCCGGCGCTGCTCGGCAATATTGAAGTTTTTGTAAAATTAGAAGGACAAGTACCGAGCGAATGGATTTCCTGATCTGGTGAAAAGAAGGACAAGTGCCGTAACAACTGTTCCGGTCTCAGGGGTACGGTTGCGGGTTCAGAAGGTCAAGTGCCGGTTAAATCAATTTAGAAGATTCAGAAGGTCAAGTGCCGTAACAACTGTTGCAGTATTAGAAGCTCATTTCCTTCGTCATGGCTGTTTATGGGAGCAGAAGTTAATCAACGTTGGATCATTATCCTCAGAATGCTGATTACATCCTGTTCTGCACCGTGCTGACGCTGGATTTATAGAAGTTAAGTGGCCTGTTTTGTTTGTGAACTGTGCCCTTATGTTCTAACTGAGCCTTCTGTACTTTCACACTTTCTCCTATTGTTTTCATGATACATGTTTATATGTTATATGTTATTTGTTATTTGTATATTTATATGTTTATATTTCAGCGGGTTTTCTCGGTTGGGCGGAGTCTTGCAGTAGAAGATACCACGTCACAGAGGTTCTACTGTTAGCGTTTTCGTTAGGGACTGTGCGAATTTCCTACAGTGAAATTTGCTAGCGACAATCGTTGCTATATCTGTTTAGTTGTGACGAGTTGTGCTTTATTTTTTGTTTCTTGTATATATATTTTTTTTTCTTTTTTCTTTTCTCTCTTTCTTTGTGTTTTTTAGTTTCGATTTCGATTGTTTGTATTTGTAGGTCTCCCCTTTGCTATTATTCAGTTCTTTACGTATATTTTTGTGTATACACTGTAGCGTCATTTGTTAGTCATATCTTCGCATATTTCTTTTTAGTTTTGCTGTTTGTGTATTTGACTTATGCGAATGTTTTCGTATTGTTTGATCTTTGTTGTTGTTTACATTGACTCTGATCTTTGTTATTGTTTACATTGACTCTGATCTTTGTTGTTGTTTACATTGACTCTGATCTTTGTTGTTGTTTACATTGACTTTGATCTTTGTTATTGTTTACATTGTTGGTGACCTTTGTTATTGTTTACATTGTCTTGTTATTGTTTACATAGTTCTTGCATAGTTAGCTTTCACTATTGTTAATATATGCTCATGCACTATTGGTCTATAGTGCACTTATCATAACAAACTGGTGGTTTTTTGCTTATGCACTATTGTAGTGCAGTTATGATAAATAACTGATGGTTATGCACTGATTTGGGTAGTGCACTGATGATTAAGAGGTGACTTGTGATATTATTATACATTTGATAATACAAGTTGGTGTCAACTCCTGTTTCCCACAGAGATTGGGTTCAACATAGAGATTATACAAGCACTTTATTAAGTCTTGTTGCTATTTAACATTGAAATAAGATAATTAATTATTTCAGGTTCTGTACTCACATTTTAGACATCATGTCTACATTTGAGTACTTTATTGAGCAGGGTAAAGCCCTTGCGAAGACAGGTGATAAATTAGAAGAATTTGCGACTGTTCAATATGCCAAGGCATTGAAGTCGGAAGAAAAGAAAATGAAAGAACAAACTGAACAAAAGAGAATAGAGGCTGAAATAGAACAAAAGAAATGGAAGAATACTGTAGCCAGTATGTTACTGCGCATCCGCACATAACCATTAGTAACTCTAAGGTGAAAGAAGGTCTGCCAGTTGCTTCGGCAGCACCTTATGGCCCAAATTTTATGCGTAAATTTCAGGGTAGCCAGAAAAATTTCAATAAAAAGAGTAATCGTAATTATGCCCAGAACCATAGTGATCAATTCCAGGGTGATTCTTCTTCCCAGAACTGGAGACAACCTAATACTACACGTTATTCTACTCCGGTTAACTTTAGAAATTTTCACAAAGGTAATCGGTATAGAGGGAAATATTTTATGCAGAGACCTCAATACCAAGATAATAGAGGTTCTCAACAGCATAGAGATAGTAATGACAGTTATGGAAACTGGAACTCAAACCAGGATAAAAATTACAGTAGGGACTTTAATGATAATTGCAGAGGCAATAATGGTCGCGGTAGATCGCAACATAAGAGAAAAAGATATCAACAGACAAACTCTGTTCAACAAGAATCTCAGGGAGCAGATAAACAGGTTAATAATGATAAAGACCATAATGCTATCGGATGCTCATCTTTTGATTTTGGTAGGGCAAATAAATGTATCCAATGCAGTACTTTATTTGATCCGAAAACCATTAGTACTCTAAGCTGTGGTCATCCTTTGCCCGCTCTTCCTGCTAATGTTGCTCATAATGGGAGAGGTTCTCTTATATTACATAAGGGGCTAGTAAATAGTAATCCAGTCTCAGTGTTGTTTGATTCTGGATGTACTACTGTCGGCGTTAGGCAATCTCTTGTAGATCCATCCTGTGCTACAGGAAAAGTCATCAAATGTGTCACATTTGGTGGCACGTTGGAAAAGTATCCTACTGCTATAATACACATTGCTACTCCTTTCTTCACGGGAGAGGTCCACGCGTGTCTACTTCCAAACCCTATTGCGGACCTTATTATTGGTCGTATTCACGGAGTTAGGGAATGTACCCCACAGCAGATTGCTGTTTGGGAAGAGCAAAACATTGAAGCTACCAATGCGGTGGTCACAAGAGCACATGCTCTGGATCCACCTCAAACTTCATTAACTAATAATGATGAAGTAAATGACCAAGATAGTCACTTGACTATTACACGTGACTCATTTATCAAATTGCAAGAAGAAGATCCTTCTTTACAAAAATTCTTCATTCTAGCAAAAAAAGGTGATCCTAATCAGAACACTAATAGGAAATCTTGGATTTCTATGAAGAACGGCGTACTTGTACGTATTGTACAAGACTCGACTACGTCCACTCATTCACAAATTCTTGTGCCTAAGAGCATGAGATTGCAAATATTGCAACATGCTCATGACTCGCAATGTGCTGGACATATGGGTTTTTTCCCGTACAAAGTCGAGGGTTCTTGCGGCTTTCTTTTGGCCATTTGTGAGCAAGGACATACGAATGTACTGTCGCTCTTGCAAAGTATGTCAGGAGGTCAAATCTAAAGGACCACGACATGCTGCGCCTATCCAGGCTGCTGACATTCCTATTCGCCCTTTTAAAAAAATGGCAATAGATATTATCGGTCCTTTTAGAATTAAGTCGGCTAGAGGACATCAATTTATCCTTACATGTGTCGATATGTGCACACGTTGGCCAGAGGCAATACCTCTCAAGAGCATCTCAACTGCTGATATCGCAGACGCTCTTTGGCTGATATTTTCTCGCTTGGGTTTTCCCGGGAAATATTGTCAGACCATGGCACTCAACTTATATCAGACACTATGTCACAGGTAATGTCTATGCTACACATTAAAAGGTCTCTCAGCAGTATCTATCACCCAATGTCTAATGGGTTGGTCGAACGTTTAAATAGGACTCTGAAAACTTTACTTGGTAAAATAACTGAGGATCATCCTCAGGATTGGGACAGGGTCTTACCCGCGGCTCTCTTTGCGTATAGAGAGGTCCCCAATGAACATACGGGGTTTTCCCCTTTTGAACTTGTCTTTGGCGCGCAACCGCGCGGCCCTATGTCTTTACTTCACGATCTAATCACTGCCGATAATATTAGCGATGAGACTCAATCTTCTTATGAGTACGTCATTGCTCTTAGGCAAAAGATCATCGAGGCATGCAAACTAGCAACTTCGTCTTCAGAATTTGCTAAAGAAAAGGCAAGGCAGTTTGCAAATAAGAATAGATGTCTACGACAACTTTGTCCAGGTGACAAAGCTCTCGTTCTACTTCCTTCAAGGGAGAACAGACTTCTAATTGCATGGAAAGGTCCATATGCAATAGTCTCCAAAATTTCTGATGTTGACTATGTTGTCGATATTGATGGAAAGCATAAAACTTTCCACATAAATATGCTCACGGAATTTTATGAAAGACCTGACTATTTGCAGCCTATTTTCCAGGCTACGGACAATTCACAAGCAACTCATGGTCAGTACTCATCTCTGTCAGTTATACAGGATGAGGAAACTACTTTTTCTGATGTCAATCTTCCTCTTTCTATGGTCCCACTTTATTCTACGGAATCTTGGAAAAACGTGACCGTTTCTCCAAATCTTTCCGCTGAGGAACATCGACAAGTTTCTTCGATGTTGCAAACATTTCAGGATGTTCTTACAGACATCCCGGGACACACACATGTCATAGAACATGACATTGTGCTAACTGATCACAATCCTATCAGAGTCAGACCATATCCAATACCTATCCATTTCCAGTCTCAAGTCGAAAAAGAATTGGATGAAATGATACGTTTGGAAATCATTGAACCATCCACTTCAGCATACTCTTCGTCTATGGTTATTGTTCGAAAGAAGGATAATAACATTCGCATTTGCGTAGATTATCGCAAATTGAACCAAGTTACGAAGTTCGATGCTGAACCTATGCCTTCATTAGAAGAGCTACTCAATAAACTTTCTAATTCTAGATTCTTTACCAAACTAGATTTGTCTAAAGGTTATTGGCAAGTCCCGCTAACTGAACGTGCCAAACCTTTTACAGCTTTTTCTACACCTAGGGGTTTATTCCAATGGAATTTCATGCCTTTTGGTCTTATGAACGCCCCTGCTACATTCGTACGCATGATGCGGCGAATTCTCGCATATCGTACAGATGTCATAGCATACCTAGATGATATCTGTCTATTCAGTGATTCTTGGGAAGATCATTATTTGGGTTTATACGAATTACTGTCTACTCTTCGCGAGTATAACTTGACTGCAAAACCCTCTAAAGCCTTTATAGGATTTAGCGAGATTTCTTTCCTAGGTCATCGGGTTGGTCATGGTCTTTTAAAGACAGAGGACCACAATGTTTCAAAAATACTTAACATTTCGGTCCCTAAGACGAAGAAACAAGTAAGGAGTCTATTAGGTTTGATTCAATTCTACGGACGATTCATTCCGAATCTGTCCTCCATTATGGCACCGCTTTCTACTTTATTGAAGAAAGGGTCGCCTAATCTGATCCGCTGGTCTAAAGAATGTCAATCCTCATTGGACCAGGTTAAAGCCCTATTTTCATCTCCACCTATTCTTAAGTTACCTACTATTGAGAAGACTTTTGTTCTTCGAAGTGACGCCTCGTCAACAGGGATTGGGGCAGCACTAATGCAGGAGTATTCTGATACTTTGCATCCGGTGATGTATATCTCTAGGAAATTAAACGCTGCAGAAAAGAATTACTCGGTTTTAGACCGTGAGTTATTGGCTATGGTATGGTCTATTCTGAAGTTACAAAGATTTCTTCTAGGCGCACATTTCATTGTGGAAACCGACCAGAAAGCGCTTACTGCTATTCAGAGCAAAAACTTGAAGAGCTCGAGGTCCACTCGTTATGCCATAGCTCTTCAACCATTTCATTTCTCGGTTCGAGCTATCCGTGGTTCGGATAATGTAATGGCAGACATTCTGTCCAGATGTCCACACGATTCCACATGATTCTTCTGTCATATATATATATATTTCCTGATATACAGTCCAATGTTATAATGACATGTTAGTAGATTTTGTCTCACTTTTTTTTTGAGGGAAATTTATAACATTGTACCATGTAATTATCTAAGAAGGCTTAGTTAGTGATATACGGGCCAAAAGATCACTCGGCCACATTTAAATAAATTATTTTCAGGATTGTATTAAGAAATTTACCAGTTGTCTTTAAGATTTGTGTTATTGATATTTTCGCAGCACATCATTGAAGTCTGCGAGTTTATGTCCATTGTGGAACTTTGAGGATATCAAGTCCTGTCCTACATTGGGAGCGGATGATGTCCACATCTTCTTCTATTGAATGTTTTATGTCAACGTAGATCAACACATGTATTACTTATTAATTACTGTTACTTTATATAATGTAATAATATAGTGCGGTATATTAGTAAATTACACCGCTATTTGCAACACATTGTATGATAACACATAATATATTTAATTTCATATATTGGTATGAGAATAATTTGATTGTTATTATGTTGTTGCCATCATTGTGGCGTGTGTTGGTGGCACCTTCCGGGAATATATCAGCGTATACTTAGATAAATTTTTTCTCTAAGGATCTGAGATATGATCTCAGTGTCGCTCCATGCGTTGAGCTAATTTGTTAGGTATATATCCACGCATCATACGTGCGTTAGGAGCCTAGATTTTTTCCGGCTCCAGGATTTAAAAAAAAAAATGTTTCATTTTTTTTTCCAGGGAGGGTGCGGTAATGTTACGCACGGATCATTATTATTTTTCGTTTGTATAAACATTTTTCATATGTATGATCATTTTTTTGACTGAAGTGTGTATTATGTTTTCTATGGTCAAAGGGACATAATCCGAGTTATCGAGACTACAATTTTTTAGGAGTTGCCTTCTCTTGTATAGAGACACGTTCGGTCTATAATTTCTTGAACGAAGCGTGACCACATCTCCTTATTTGGTAGTACCAGTCAACTATGGTAGATGTCTGAAACCTTTCTTAACGCTTCTTTTCATGACCATAAAAGGCGCGACTGTGTAAGACTTTTATCTCGAATGTTCTTAGAATCGTCTTATTGTGAACGGCAACTCAGAGATTGTCGTTCTGCGCATGTCAAAAGCTGGGAGTTCGTTCTGTGTGTTCCGCCCAGTTCGGGCAGTTGAGAAATGGTTTAAGAAGCGAGCAGACGCAACTGCGTCTTGTGATTTTCTGAGGGAAATACATGGTCTTTGTGAGTTAGTTAGCTAACTAGACTATTTCCCAGTATTATTCACGCCTGCCTGGAGGCATATGTTCATGGTTGATTTTCCGAAATAAGGTAATTCCTCTTGTATCGAACTTTATGCTATCATCTAGAGGTTCGTCATTTTGTCGCCTATTTGCTCGCCTGTGTGATGCAAAATGGAGAGGTACTTTGACTAGGATTAAGTCACCGGTATCTGTATACCTGAACTAGTTAAATATATATGGGTCGCTCTAGACCAACAAGACTATTGTCTGTGTTCCAGGATTCGTTATATCAGAGATCACGTCCAAGTCAGATGGTTAGACTTAGGAACATTATAAAGGTCGAGCTGACCTGTAGCCCATGTATGCTATTCACGTGCAGACAGTGAACGGACTTATTGTATACAACTGATCTGCTAGCATCAGAATGGGAGCATTTATTATTGTTTATGAACATTGAAGATCTGTAGCTGACACTGTTGCAGAAGTTATAGAAATTATTATTATTTATACAGCTTCACGAACTAGAACTCTATGATTTATGAATTTCTGAATCTATTGAACTGTGATGTCTTATGACGCATATATACAACAGCTGTCATTGCTGACTACAGAAATTGTTTTCAATGTGCCATATCATCTTGCTGAACTCGTTAACTATGTTGATGTCATAAGTATCATGACTGTTTTGTGGCGTGCAATAAATGGAAGAAACTTATACAACGAAGTTACCCTTTCTATGACTCTACACGTCATGTTGCCTGTGTGATAACCCTGTGAACTGTTCCACTACCACATACACAGCAACATCCTAAATCAGAGAAGACACCTACATCTTACACTTTAATACCAGGTGTCGATAAGGGTGGCAAGTTACCACTTCAGCTCAAATCCACCCTTATCAGTTAGGTTATTGTCGTCTTGCCAGTTTTCTATCTCTTCGCCCCTTCTATCTAGCTGGTTGTATCCCCAGCTTTGGGAATGGCTGTTGAAGTCTCCCACCGCTATGAAGTTGCCAATGGGGACATCTATGCTAGTCATGTTCAGTGGTATGTCATTGGGGCAGTAGAAGTTTAGGAGATCCAGTTCCAGAGACCATAACGATAATTTTTTGACATCTGTTGTGTAGACATATTAAACCAAAGCGGGTTGCATGGTACCATGGTTGCTGGTGCGCCTCCTGGCCTGGTACATCTGACTTCAGCACCTGTTTCTTAAGGCAGAGTGTGCTCATGCCTCCCCCTCTGGCTGGGGGATTTGATTTTGCCTTTACCTCGTTTGCTGTCCCATCTTGCCTCCCGCTGGGGTTGATACCCAACCTTCGGCAAGATTACTGGGTATAACGGGGTCCACCACGAGTAGGTGAGGTAGACTTGGGCAGGAGAGGCTAAGAGACATGTTGAGTCTTGTATTGCGCATCACTGCCCCATTTGGACCCCATCACACCATATAACTCCATCCTATCGGATGTCTTCTTCCTGGCCTTGTTCCAGTCTAGTCCTCGGTCCTTCTGAGATTGTCTAATGTTGTCCTCCCAGCGGACTCTGGGTCGACCTGGAGAATTAGATCCCTGGCTCATAGTGATAAAAAGACGCTTAATAAAGCCCTGTCGTTATATCATTTATATTTTATCAGTTTTCATAATTTTATAGCGGTGATCCCATATGTTCCGACTGACCACAAGTTGAGCTTTATTCATTTCTGTAATAAATATTTGTAATTTTGGCTGTGTTTGTGCGTGAATTAGGACTTGGTGATTGTAATCATCCCTTACTGTGTACATGAATTTAACTGCATCTCTGTATAACATGAGAAGATTATCCGTTAGATTCTCTGTCCAGCCAATCAGAATCAATAACGGTTAAAGTAATCCCATAGCAGATTCTGCCGTAGGGGAGTGAGTGTTAGAGACTTCACTTGATTTGGTCCAGCTTTATGAGGTGGCACTACCAGAGTCCCTTTCCTCTCTGCCCTTGCCTTCAAGAGCACAACCTGGTAATTGTTATGATGTCAATACTGTATATACACAATATAAGGACACGTATACTTAGTTTTTCTTCTTTTTCGTTTCACTTCTTATGGGGCGTGGAGCTGATCCCACTGCTGGAAAACAGCATTAAAGTATTTATGTACGCTTGCAGTGGCAGTTCTACCAACATTTCTTGTATATAATGAAGTACCCAGTCCCATACACAACCTCATATTAGTCGGCTCTTACGACACGCAGGAGATAGCAGTAGGCCTATTCTTTTAGTTTCTGGTCTTCTTAGACCCCCTGGAGTCCATGAGAGTACGCATCCGGCGTGTATACAACCAGTGCACAACAGGAACAATTAACATTCATACTTTTCGACACCTGTGGGTTTGCCCGGAGTGCAATGACGTCGATTCTGATTAACAATAACATTAACATTAACATTAACATTAGACCCCCTGGAAACTATATAGAGCGTGTACTTACATGGTGTGCGTGCGTTTTTTTTCTTCCCAAATAATCATTACCAGGATTTACTAAACTGCATGTTTTCTGTAAACATTTAGAAATCGAATATAGGTTGCGGCGATTAAATCATTCTTTACGTCAGGGTTTCTTAACTTTTTTAGTGTCATGCACCTCTTTGATTGTCCTATGAAGGCTATGGGCCCCTTTTATTGTCCGATGAAGGCTATGGGCCCCTTTGACTGTCTAATGAAGGCTAGGGTCCACTTTGATTGTTCGATGAAGGTCATGGACCCTTTTGATTGTCAAATGAAGGCTATGGACCTTTGATTCTTCGGTGACTGCTATGGATTCATTTGATTGTCCGATGAAAGCTATGGGCCCCTTTGATTGACCGATGAAGGCGACGAACCCCTTTGACTGTCCAATAAAGGCTATTGACTCCTTTCAATGTCCAAGGAAGGCTATGGACCACTTTGATTGTCCGATGAAGGCTATTGACACATTTGAATGTCCGATGAAGGCTATGCACCCCTACTTCTAAGAAAAAACAATTTACATAAAAGCATAATTAACAATTTTACATTTAAATTTTAGGTTATTTACACGGAGCCCCTAGAATCCATTCACGGATACACAATGGGGTCCATTGGCCACAGGTTAAGAAACCCTGCGTTACAGGGCTTTAATTTAAAATTACGATTTAAGCTCTTGAACTCCGCCTATGCCGGTCCCAAGCCCGGATGAAAAAGGAGGAGGGCGGCCTGCATGGAGGCCGTAAGGAGGCAGCCCCTCCACCATGCAAAGGCACAACAGGCCAATCACCTGTTTGCTTTAAATCATGATTACACGAACTACAAGAGAGAAAACCGGACTGATTCTAAAGGCGACGAACTGGAACGGACTACGGACTACGACTTATGGAACTTGGAACACAAGAAGTATAAATGGGAAGGAAGAGGAGCTGGTGGAAGAGATGAGGAAAGCAAAACTAGAAATCCTGGCTATAACGGAAACGAAGAAAAAAGGACAAGGAGTCATGGATCTCAATGGCAACACGTTGCTCTACAGTGGTGTACCCATATCTGAAAGAGCTAAAGGGGCCTAGGTTGCATTGTGGCCCAAAATCAAAAAGATAGTATCAAGGGATGGAACTTTGTCTCGGAGCGCATTATGGTTGTAAAACTAAAAGAAGGAGAAACCATAGTCAACCTGGTCATAGTGTATGGGCCAAATGAGGATGAGAGAGCAGAGGTCAAGGAGGAATTCTTCGAGCTGCTTCAAAGGACAGTGGATGACTGCCTAGATGAATTTATTATGCTCGGAGATTTTAATGCCAGAGTTGGAAATGACCATGCTAGATGGGGTGGAGTTATCGGAAGATATGGAGAAGATACTCTCAATGACAATGGAAAGCGACTCCTTAGATTCTGCAGTGAGCAGAATCTGATCATTACAAACACAAAGTTCCCCCATAAGCGCATACATGCATACACTAGATGTGAACCAACCAAGAATGAGAAGTCAGTGATCGACTATGCCATTGTTCGGAGAAGCTCATTCAGATATGTCCGAGATGCAAGAGTCTGGAGGGGGCCAGAGATTGGAAGTGATCACTACCTGCTAACAATCAAACGAACAACTGAAAGAGTTGCTCAGCCTAGGAACTGCCCAACATCACGCAAGAAACCAAGTAAACGAGCAGGAGAAATGAGCATTAGGACCTACAAGCTGAGAGAGCCAGAAATTAAGACCAGATATCAGGGGCTTATTGCTACAGCAGTGAGCAACACAGAAGAACGACCTGATGACTTGGAAACCCTCTGGAATAAATTCAAGGATATCATAAAGACAGCTGCTGCAGAAGCATGCGGTGAAGTCCGACTTGGGAACCAGAGAAAGAGGACACCTTGGTGGACAGAGGAAGTCAAAGAGAAAATAAGAGAGAAGAAAATGGCATGGAAACAATACTTAGGAGCTAAAAACACAACAGGACAAATGGAAAAATATAGAGAATATGTGACACTCAGAACAGAAGCAAAGAACAAAGTGCTAGCAGCAAAACAGAAGTCCTAGGAAGAATTTGGAGAAAAGCTAGAAAAAGATGCACAAGAAAACCAGAAATTGTTCTATAAGACCCTAAAGAACATGAGGAAAGAAAAACAATGCCCTCTCAAATTTATAAAGGACAAGCAAGGCAAATTGCTTACTGCCCCGAAGGAAGTAATGGAAAGATGGAAAGAATATTTCTCAGAACTCCTGGATGGTGAGCATGGTGAAGCATCAGAAATGATAACCACTAGCACAGAAGAGAAAACCAATGATGGTGAAGATGACATAAAGATGGAAGAACTGAGGGCAGCACTAGAGAAAATCAAGATGGGCAAAGCAGCAGGGCATGATGGTATAACACCAGAAATGGTTAAGTACATGGGAGCATCAGGCGACCTATTACTCTTAAAGGTCCTACAGGCAGCATGGTGCAACAAGACCATACCAAAGGATTGGGAGATTGCCATCATAACACCAATTTTCAAAAAGGGTGACAATCGACAATGTGGAAACCATAGAGGCATATCCCTTCTCAGTGTCCCTGGTAAAATCTACTCTAGAATCCTAGAGCAGAGACTCCGACGCCTAGCTGAGCCACAATTGGATGAGGTCCAGTGCGGATTCCGAGCAAACCGAAGTACTCAAGACCTAATCTTCACACTCAGACAGCTGAGTGAAAAGACCCTTGAGTATAAGAGTGAGATCCATCTTTGTTTTTCATAGATCTGGAAAAGGCGTTTGACAGGGTCCTCTGGAGCAAACTTTGGGACTGTTTGGCAAGGAAGAACATTCCAGCACCTCTGATTCATGCTATACAGAGCTTCTACAAGTCTTGCAGAAATTATGTGAGGACAGCAAACCATAAGTCAGAAGAGTTCAGGACCACCACTGGTGTAAGACAAGGTGATATCCTATCACCTTACCTCTTCATACTCCTTATGGACGATGTCATCAAGGCATGTAAGGAGAGAACAAGAAAGTATTCAGTGGGGTACTGGAAGATGAGACAGGTCTATATTTCAGAGCTGGCATTTGCTGATGATGTTGCCCTGATTGCTAAATCAGAGGCACATCTCCAATCCAACCTGCAAGTCTGGAAGGAAGAGCTGGAGAAGAGAGGGATGGTCATTGTCGTGGAATATTCTAATCCACATATATAAATTATTAGGTAAATATGAAGCCTAACAAATAAAATTAATAAAGAAAAGAGCAATGGTAAATAACAGTGCTGTCACAAAGAAGGTACTCGAAATTCCCCTTGTTTTCTGCTTCGTCTGCAAATTGTAACGCTTTCACGTTGATAGTAAAAGCTTACTGTATTATACCCGCTTTCTTCAATGAAACGTGTGCTGTATTCTTGGAAAAACATTGAGAGGCAGACTGCGTAATGACCTAAATTAATCCTAACATTAATTATACTGCGTTACCAAAACGAACGAACAGATGGACTAAAGGATAAAGAGAGAGGGAGGGCTGAAAATCAGGAACGCATGCAACACGCGTCGCGCGATACACAATTACTACTATCACGCGTGTAAGGCTACATGCATTAACTTTTTTTCAGACGGACAGTGATAAATTCACTACCCTTCCCAGAGTTAGGTTTTAAAACCCTGAAAAACGCTTATAAGGAAAGATGACAATAGATGGGTTTACGTTTGAAAACATTACAGTACCCAGACAGCACATCTTCGAAACAGGAGGTAGAAAATACATATGTTGAACGCAGCCACGTAGCTCTTTTAAATTTGGATATTTGGGTTCCTTAGGGCTTGCTGACCAAGAATATGTAAAACGTTACGCAAATAGTCCAGGAATTAATAAATTATACCCAAAATAAAATAGTGGGGATGCCTGACAGCATGGAATCATTTCTGCTCATAAAATTTTTTTATAACGTGTTTGAAAAAAATCTTACGTTACAGAATTAGCCTACCATGTAAACTCCAAATTGATTGGAGCGCAACAAATGAAAGACTAACCACGATTGGTCGGGCTATAAATACTATCTTTCGTTGTTAGGGGAGACGTGAAAAGGTAACATTTTTTCAAACACTTGTCGAAACGTGGCCTCATTGGCTAGACTCGCTGATATACTCACTTAGGGGCGTTAGTTCGAGACCACTAGTGCAAATAATCTTGATAAAGCAACAGTGCGTTGAAGCCAGCTCATATTTGTGTTAAATAAAAGCCTGGAACATAAGCAGATGGGAATTTGTGCCAGTAATTGTGCCAGAATTCATTGCTAATCAACGTATCTGTGTTTATTTCCATGAAATTGTGGTAAGCTTGAACCATTCAGTATCTTTTAATGAAAATTGAATGTAAATTGTTAATTTATGCCTGTATATATATGTGTAGTTCAGTGGCAAACAGGAGATAAAGCCTATAATGCTCCAGCCTGAACAGAGGGTGTCGGAGGGAAATAAAACGGCATGGAATGGCCAAATAGTACACTGACACCTGGATGATTGATTAGACAGAAATAATGCTGGAAGTGCAGAGGCGTGGTAACCATTAAGGAGGTAAATACTGGTATAAAGTATTTCAGATGAAGCTGACAGTTGGCCTAACGCTCTGAACTCAATGTTTGTGTTGTATTGTGCTCAGTGTAGAACTAGAGTATCAATTAGTTATGAAGTAGAAGGTACATCCTTCTTGTTTTCAGGGACCGTGGTCTTGATGGTACTGAGCAGCACCTGGTCAGAGCTTTGCTGAATCCAGAGTCGGACAGCATACTCCTTGGTCTTTTTAGCTATCAGTGAGGTGTCTCCAGAGCCCAGGGGAGAATTCGAGCAGAGGAGTCCTTTCCTGCCGCCATCACGCAAGATAAGCTGATTTGGCCAGCTGAGCTCAACATTATGTCCCCTCATCTTGAAATGACTTTGTAAAAATAATATTCAGAGGGGAATTTAATTGTCTTAATATCAGGAACTGAGAACATCTCCAATACTAGTCCCAAAAGACAAACTATTGAAGTCATGATGACAAATACCAACAGAGCTTGAACAAAACAAAACCAGTATTACCTCATATTACCACTACACAACTGACACACATAGGATATTTTAATAATATATGTCACTACAATATTCATATTGATAAAGTCTGTACATATACTTGTAATTAAAATTGATTGTGATTCCTGGTTCCTTTGTATTTGAATCAGGACACATATACCTTTATGATAACCATGAATACATATTGTTATTTGAAAAGTTATCAGTGACGCCTTAAGATATTCTCATAGAGTGTTATATGTATGTGAGTGTCACAGTGTTGTCAAGAGTAGTGGATTAAATTAAATTGTTTATCTGTCTGTTGTTGTGACTTACACTTCATCATACACATACCCTAGACACCTAACGTAGTCATCACACTATTCCAGAATAATTCTGACTGAGATATATAGATATGTGGTAGCAAGTAAGGTTATCTATAATACACTACTCTTAATAGATATAGATACCTTCACAGCTGATCTCAGTCAGTACACTAAGTCCCCTATAAATATTTATAACATCCCACTTCACCACAGTCATAAGCAGCTCTAAAACAAAATCCATGGTGATATCACGAGAAGAAAGAAAACACCAGATTAAGTTGGGAGAACAGGTCCTGGAGCAGGTCGACCACTTTAAATATCTCGGAGCTATTATAGACCGAAAGGGAGGCATCAAAGAAGAGTTGGCCACTCGAAAAGCAGCGGCTGGGAGACTTTTTCAGACCATAAATCGTGGATTCCTCAGCAAGAAAGAGGTTGGTAAGAAAACGAAGATGGCTGTATACCGCTCCACCTATGTCCCAGTCTTGACATATGGATGCGAGTCGTGGGCAATGACTACAACCCACAAAAGCCAGATCCAAACCTCAGAAATGAGGTATCTGAGGAAAGTGGTTGAAGTAACAAGAAGAGACATGGTCCGCAACCAGACGATCCGTCAAGGCCTAAAATCCCATCCGCTGCAGACCCAAATAGAACAGTCCCAACTAAGATGGTTTTGCCATGTCTGCAGAATGGGAGAAGATCGGCTACCACGACAAGCATGGGAAACAAAGAGCCAGGGATCCAGACCTCCAGGACGACCCAGAGTCCGCTGGGAGGACAACATTAGACAATCTTTGAAGGACCGAGGACTAGAATGGAAACAGGCCAGGAAGAAGACAGCTGATAGAATGGTCTGGCGCTCTCTCTTCCAAACCTCTACACCTCACGGTAGAAGGGGAACGACTAAGTAAGTAAGTAAGTAAGATTTAAGCTCTTGGATTCGCCTACAATGCGATTATCGATTACTGTAGGTCTTTTGGTGTGATAGATTGTGTTATTGTTTTATAAGCTTGAGATTGGTTAATTCTTTCTTGATATGGCTGTAACTGTGTGGCTGATATTGTTTTTATTACGATGGGGCTATTGTTGAGATAGAGAGGTGATGGTGATGTCTGGCATTCTTTCCTTAAGTGGTGACCTATCACCGGCGTAGAATTTGCAGTTTCCATTTGTTTTAATAATTTGGACTTTAAAGCAACAAAACCGACTTTTTATCGGTTTCTCTCTCTCACTCTCTCTTTCTATCTCTCTCTCTCCCTCTCTGTCTCGTTTTCTCTCTCTCTCTCTCCCTCTCTCTCTCTCCATCTCTCTCTCTCTCTCTCTTTAAAAAAAAAGCGAATACATGAATTTGGATTAAAAATACCGGATTCAGTATTTCGGTACCTTTAAAAAGCAACTGCGTGGATTTGTCCGTGTGCAATGTAGAAAGTCCTTAAAATCAAACCAAACTAAAAGGTTTTCCAGAAGTTCCATTCTAAGTTTATGACCCAAGACTTTCGTCCTTCTCAATGAAGTTTTGAATGTTAAACCAGATTGTTCCCACTGCGTCACGTTCTTGGCATGAACTTGTCCAATGTTCGTAGACTTTCACCAAATTGTCCTACTGTCAAATAATGTTCTGCTTTTATTGCTATAATATTAGCCTCCCGATATAGTAACACAATGACATACGCTTGAATCTGCGGTTAAGATAAAATCTGTCTTCGAATTATATGCATTTTCTAGGTAACCATGCAGGGCAGTGGATAATGAAAATAAAAAGAAATTGTTGAGAAATCGAATCGAAACAAATATATTGTTGTACAGTTATTTCATTTGGTGTTAAGCGTGTTTTCTCGTCTTGTTTTCAGAATAAACTGTTTGTCGTGGATTTGATGGTATTGTATGGTTGTGATTTATCTAGTGTGATGCATGAGGTCAGCTGTGAAGGCTCCTGAGATAAATGTAGCTGTGAATTTACAGAAGGCCCTTCTTGCTACCACTTACGGCCTCACACATATATTTTTTTACTAATGAATGTGGCTACGTTAAATTTCTAGGGTACTGATATGTAATGTGTTGTGACAGATTACATACACACACACAGATATTTAATAAGTCTAATAATATTCATAAAATTTAAAACACACTGAACTAACTCAAGCTGTGTAAAATTTTGATAGTAAATTTTCTTTAAATTTATTTGTTCTGAACCAAGGTTTTATTTTGGTCAGAACATATGAAAGGTTTTGAAATTATTAATGATATGCATGAATATATGGCATAATAAATGAAAAGTGTGTACATAGGTATTTTACAAGACTAGTTAATATTACTACTGTTTATAGTTGTAATTTATCTGGGAGAACACTTAATGGATGTGCTGTTGGGGTGACTTCATCACTCCCTGTCTATGGCTACTAAACATTTTCCCTTTATTGATGGAAATATAGTTGGTGTTAGAAAATAAGTTAAGTTAAGTTGGTGAATGTCCAGCAGGCCAGACGCTCACGTATCTTGAATGAGTAGTTCTGGTGCTGGAATCGGGTGGCCCCACCTCTCCGTGCTTGGGGGCAATATCAGGAGTCTGGTGGCCCCACCTCTCCGTGCTTGGGGGCAATATCAGGAGTCTGGTGGCCCCACCTCTCCGTGCTTGGGGGCAATAAAAGGCTGCTCTGACAAAATTACCAGACTGCACTGGTCCACACTTGTATGTTTCAACATAGCATTTGACACCACTTTGGTGCCAAATAAAAAACTCACAGTTCTGAAATAAAAGTATTGGGTCATGTGTCAGAACTCTACCTCCTGAACCACTTCTACACTCAACACTACACAACAACACCACACAGACGGGGTCAGATCTCTCTGACCATACAGCACCTCTTACCAAGTTGGTTTCACATAGTATAAGTTCCCCAGACTACATATTCTGAAATATGTTCATTAGCTTCCTGCCATTGAATAGGATAGGTGATATGTTCCACTGATCTCAACACTTAATCCGCCCTTCATAATCCTTGCTGGCGTTTATGTATTTTGTTTGTCTCTAGACCCTGAACTGGGGCTGGGGATCTAGAGCGAATCCTTACTTGTTGTAAGGGCTAGATTTGATATGGCAGTATCAAATCACTCGAAACATTAAACAATATTAAAATATACAAAGAAATACTTTCAGTCTTACCAGAATTATGAATATAGAACACAGTTATCTGCTAGCAAAACTCAGCTGAGCTGCTGGCTCTAGTATGGCGTCCCTCTAAATATTTCAATTAGCTTTTGGGAAATACACCACTGAAGAATTTCTGTGTCTACTACTTGGACAGTTTATGTTAAATGGCAAAAATGCGCGTCTGAGCGCCGGTAATATGATTATCGGTGGCCAATCACCGCCCTTCCCCTTTTCAAATTCAAACCTCCTACCAAAAGTCAATTCAGTCATACCTCAGTCAAGTATGTATTATTGTCTGTTGGTCCGTCTGTCTCTACTTGCGTTTTCACAAAAAACACACTTATTTTTTTGAACCAACTCTGCCGTCCCCTACACAATTTTGCCTTTAAAGTTATTTTTAGCCACAACCGTCCACTAATTCCCCTACTCTTCATTCTAACTAGATTTTAGCACTTGAGTCTCAAGGCCGCGATTTTTTGAAAATTAGTGACATTTTTTGTTTCAATGCAGTCGCTCGTTGATATGAACAACACAGTCTTTTGTCAATATCTTCAGTATTATCTATCCGTCTGTATAAATGAAAGCATATTATTTCTCTGCTCAAGATGGGCCATCAGGCCAGCTAAGTTTTATATTCCCAACATTATTATTAAGAAAAAGTTACTTTTCAAGGTTAGTTGTTTTTTTTAAAATATGTTCGAGCATGTGTTTGCCGCTGAATTCAAATAAAGGACGAAGTGTCGCAAAAGCGTCCAAGAAATGACTGTTGCGTATAATAGCTAAGGTCCCTTTTGTCCATTTCTTTACCTTTTGTCAACTTGGGGACGTGAATTTTTTTCCTTTCCCCCCCCCCCCCCCCCCCCCGACCCCCCCCCCTCCCCCCAATTGCGTCTTTTTAGCCTTGCTAGTTTCAAGCACGCGTTCAGTCATATTTTTTCCTTTTGATCTCCGTTCTCATCCCGTCTCAAGGGTAAACGTTTTGCCTTCACGTCTAACAAGTTAATTTCCATGGCGGGTGGTGACCCGCGGCGTGGGCGATCATGTCTGCTAGTAACTTACGCATTCTTTTTATCCCTACAGTATTTTTGATAAAATCCGCATAACGACACGAATGATCGCACGTCCTTTTTTGTTTGTGGTCTAGGTGCTCTCTGCAGTTTTTCCAAGTTCTTGGGATCAGGGGTCATGTTACCCTGATATACAGTGTGTCCCAAGAATTCCAACTCTTTGCATCCAATACAACATTTTGTTGGCCTAGCAGTTAAGTTCGCCTCCCTAAGCCTATTAAATAACATTTTTAGAGCGTCAATGTGTTCTTCAAATGTCTCTGTGGCGACGAGAATATCATCCATGAAATTCGTGATACATGGGTTATTCAGGGGATGCAACAATTTGCGCATCATCCTTGAAAATACACTCGTAGCATTTTTCAGTCCGAATGGTAGCATGTTGAATTCATAATGTCCATCCGATGTGCTAAATGCTAAATAAGGTCTCACTTCAGGCTTCACTGGAATCTGGTAATAGCCTTTACTAAGATCCACCTTTGAAAAGTATTTTGCCTTGTTTAATCTGGCAAATAACTGTTTTATGTCTGGTAATGGATCCACTTGTCCTTCTGTGACAGCATTCAGTTTCCTGTAATCTATGCACAGTCTGTGTTCCCCAGACGGTTTTCTCAACAAAACGACACTAGAACTAAAAGATGATTCACTGTGCGAAATAATCCCCTCCTTGAACAAATACTCTATTTCTTCCTTCAATGCCTTCTCCTTCGCGAACGGAATAGAATAGGCTCTCATACAGATTGGGTTTGAGTCTACCAGTTTCATGTCATACTGTAGCAAATTTGTATGTCCTGGTTTATCTGTTAATACATCTGTATGTTCCTCCAGAACCTGTTGAACTCTCTCCCTCTGATTTTTAGTCAGGTGCTTACTGACTTTTATCTGTGCTGTTGTTTCACAAGGATGTAATGGGTATTCATGTGAGGTGAGTGGTTCCTTTTGCATTTGAGTTGCGATAGCCAAGGTCAGTAAGGGGGTGCTTTCCTGAAGTGGTCTGTCCAGATACTTCTTTAACAGGTTTACATGATAAACTTTCTCCTTCCCCTTTTTGTCAATTTTATAGTTTGTTCTAGACACCTTCTCTAGAACCGTATATGGACCTTGCCATCCAATTTGTAATTTATTCTGGCTACCGGGTAGTAGAAGCAGCACCTTCTCTCCCACAGCTAGTTCTCTGTCCTTTGCCTTCCTATTAAAATATGCTGCATGTTTCTTCCTGGCTTGTTTCAAATTACCATTTGCCAGTTTCCATCCAGCTTTCAAACGAGTGGTCAGTTCGTTCACGTATTGATAAGATGAGGTAACAGTCTCTTCCGCCTTCTCATCTGTCCAGGTCCTTAATAGCACTACATCTGGACCTTTAATTTATCATACGTATTTTTCATGGAACCCGTCGGGTCCCGTCCATTAGAAGCGCCATAATGAGGACTTTTCTTCCTAGAATCATCACTCACAAATCGACCACTACCAATTTTTTTCTTGGGTTTATCTCCCCACTTTAGATTGCTTATGAGAGATCTTCGCTCTCTTTTAGTTTCATCCAGTTTATATAATCCTGACCGAGGGATTGTCAGCTTATTCTGGGTTAAATTTCTTCTTTGTACTCGTCGCATAGTGGCCATGTTAATCCATTCAAGTGAAGACTGGGTGTGAAAAGGGGGCTCCCATTGCACTTTGTCTACCTGAGTATAATAATTTTTCTTTCCAGGCCTAAGAGTGCCCCGTGGCGTTTCTAGGTCCTGCACATATTTTCCCTTTGTGGGTGTTCCCTCATGAAATACGCCACATGCTTCTACAAAGTTTTCAATATCGACATTTACGTCGGGCCAATAGTATTTGCGAGCAACTTTTTGGCAGATGGTACCGACTTTTTCATGTTCCCCATCTTTTCCAACATGTAAGCTCCTTATTAAATTTGCCCTATATACCTTGGGAAGAACCAACTGTCCGTGACCAGTGGATCTAGTTCCTGTCTTCCTATATAGCAATCTGTCCTTCATGAAATATTCCCCCTTGCTCGGAGGTGTGTGGCATTTGGGCAATTATTTAAAACATGGCTTGAGTGTCCTATCCTCAGCCTGCGCCTTCCTCATCTCCTCTGGATGAGCATTTATAGGTTCACCTTCTTCCTCCTTCTTCTGTGACCTGGTCTGCACTGTCGCCATGATCACAGGCCTCTCGGGATTCCCCAAGAAGACGTATCTACACCCCAATATCAGAGGGTAGATTGGTTCATCTATCACTGCTGCTCTGATTTCTCCTTCCACATAGCGAGTTTTCACCGTTATCCTTGCGATGGGAAGTGTCATGAGTGGTATGTCCTTAGTCGCCCCTTGTATTTCCACTGTTTCTGTGGTATACTGACTTGGGTCCACTAGGCTAGACTTCACAACTGAATCATAATCCAAACCTGTATCATAAAGGCACCTTATGGTGACCCCATTACAAATAACATCCTCACAAACTGGGGGGTGATAAGGTTCCTGCTGTCCATTAGGATTAACCTTTAATCTTTGAGTCCCCTACTTCATTGCAGCAATGTTTGAAGGTTTCCTTCTACAAAATTCGGTGTTATGGTTATCTTTCTTGCACCATTTACACCATCTTTTTCCTTGGTTCAACGGTTTTCTTTCATTGAATTTTTGGTCATTGAACTGTGATAGTCATTTCTTGGCCGTTCAAAGTTTGTCCTGCTCTTATTACCCTGTTCTCTATTTTCAAATTTATTAAACGGCTGTGGAGCTTTAAAAGTTTCTATATGCTTCTTTTTAGCACCACTTACCTCTGCCTGGGCTGCCTGATACCTCTCAGCGACATTTAAAACCTCCCCCAACTTCTCTGCACCTTGTTCCATGAGAAATGTTCTCATGTCTGGAGCCATGGACTCTCTCAATTGCTCTATCATGATCATCTCCTTAAGATCTTGGGTCTTCCCCAGGGCAGTCCATTTCTCCAAATAGGTTTCCAGTCTGGCAGAGAATTGGTGGTATGTCTCTCCAGACAACAGCTTGGCATTCCTAAATTTCTTACGATAAAATTCACCATTTTTTTTTGTACCTTAATAACAAAGCCTGCTTTAACATGTCATAATTGTCTTGGTCTTCTCTGTTCATTTTTGCGAAGACTTCATAAGAAGTACCTCTCAGTCCCTGTGATAACTTTAAACTCCACCTCTCTCTCTCTCTAGCCCATATGTAGTAGCTAATAACTCAAAACGTCCTAGGTACCCCTCTATGTCATCGTCTTTCTCAACAAAATGGTCTAAATGAAACCCCATAGCTGAGGTTGAGGCTCCCAGACTGGGCGTAGCATCTGAGGCAAAAGGGCTGGCACCATTTTCAGGAGCCTGGCCTTGTAGCTCCAGCTCCCTTAGTCGTAATTCATGCTCCCTTTGCAACCTTCTATCTTCTGCCTCCCTTTCGGCCTTTTTATCTTCTGCTTCCCTTTCGGCCTTTTTATCTTCTGCTTCCCTTTGCTGTCGTTTTTCTTCTGCCTCTAATGCTTTAGCCTCCTTGTCAGCCTCAATTTGTAACCTCTTAGTCTCAGCCTCAATTTGTAGCCTCTTCTCTTCAGCTAATCTTTCAGACTCTAATTTTCTTTCAGCCTCTTTTTCTAATCTTCTTTCTTCCCGTTCAATATACTTATCACATTCAGCCGTTACATATTGAATTAAAACCTGCCCATCCATTCCCATATCCTTTGCCAATAGCACAGCAGCTGATCTGAACTTTGCCAGCTCCGCCATACTTTTTAGACAATTTAGCAATGAGCAAGATAAATCTCTAACCACTAAAGTAATTCTAATTACTATAGTCTAAAGTAATTCTAATTAGTCAGTTAACTAATTAATTATCACTGGCTGTGAAGATTCACCAACTTTTAATTTCACTTTTAATTTTAAGGGACCCTTTTAATTTTTATAATTTGTTCCCTTAATTTAATTCTCCCACCAGGAGATCCTAATATTACTGTTAAGCTAAAATGTAGCTGTGAATTTACAGAAGGCCCTTCTTGCTACCACTTACGGCCTCACACATATCTTTTTTTTACTAATGAATGTGGCTACGTTAAATTTCTAGGGTACTGATATGTAATGTGTTGTGATAGATTACATACACACACACACAGATATTTAATAAGTCTAATAATATTAATAAAATTTAAAACACACTGAACTAACTCAAGCTGTGTAAAATTTTGATAGTAAATTTTCTTTAAATTTATTTGTTCTGAACCAAGGTTTTATTTTGGTCAGAACATATGAAAGGTTTTGAAATTATTAATGATATGCATGAATATATGGCATAATAAATGAAAAGTGTGTACATAGGTATTTTACAAGACTAGTTAATATTACTACTGTTTATAGTTGTAATTTATCTGGGAGAACACTTAATGGATGTGCTGTTGGGGTGACTTCATCACTCCCTGTCTATGGCTACTAAACATTGTCCCTTTATTGATGGAAATATAGTTGGTGTGTTAGAAAATAAGTTAAGTTGGTGAATGTCCAGCAGGCCAGACGCTCACGTATCTTGAATGAGTAGTTCTGGTGCTGGAATCGGGTGGCCCCACCTCTCCGTGCTTGGGGGCAATATCAGGAGTCTGGTGGCCCCCACCTCTCCGTGCTTGGGGGCAATTAAAGGCTGCTCTGACAAAATTACCAGACTGCACTGGTCCACACTTGTATGTTTCAACATAGCATTTGACACCACTTTGGTGCCAAATAAAAAACTCACAGTTCTGAAATAAAAGTATTGGGTCATGTGTCAGAACTCTACCTCCTGAACCACTTCTACACTCAACACTACACAACAACACCACATAGACGGGGTCAGATCTCTCTGACCATACAGCACATCTTACCAAGTTGGTTTCACATAGTATAAGTTTCCCCAGATTACATATTCTGAAATATGTTCATTAGCTTCCTGCCATTGAATAGGATAGGTGATATGTTCCACTGATCTCAACACTTGATCCGCCCTTCATAATCCTTGCTGGCGTTTATGTATTTTGTTTGTCTCTAGACCCTGAACTGGGGCTGGGGATCTAGAGCGAATCCTTACTTGTTGTAAGGGATAGATTTTGATATGGCAGTATCAAATCACTCGAAACATTAAACAATATTAAAATATACAAAGAAATACTTTCAGTCTTACCAGAATTATGAATATAGAACACAGTTATCTGCTAGCAAAACTCAGCTGAGCTGCTGGCTCTAGTATGGCGTCCCTCTAAATATTTCAATTAGCTTTTGGGAAATACACCACTGAAGAATTTCTGTGTCTACTACTTGGACAGTTTATGTTAAATGGCAAAAATGCGCGTCTGAGCGCCGATAATATGATTATCGGTGGCCAATCACCGCCCTTCCCCTTTTCAAATTCAAACCTCCTACCAAAAGTCAATTCAGTCATACCTCAGTCAAGTATGTATTATTGTCTGTTGGTCCGTCTGTCTCTACTTGCGTTTTCACAAAAAACACACTTGTTTTTTTTGAACCAACTCTGCCGTCCCCTACACAATTTTGCCTTTAAAGTTATTTTTAGCCACAACCGTCCACTAATTCCCCTACTCTTCATTCTAACTAGATTTTAGCACTTGAGTCTCAAGGCCGCGATTTTTTGAAAATTAGTGACATTTTTTGTTTCAATGCAGTCGCTCGTTGATATGAACAACACAGTCTTTTGTCAATATCTTCAGTATTATCTATCCGTCTGTATAAATGAAAGCATATTATTTCTCTGCTCAAGATGGGCCATCAGGCCAGCTAGGTTTTATATTCCTAACATTATTATTAAGAAAAAGTTACTTTTCAAGGTTAGTTGTTTTTTAAAAATATGTTCGAGCATCTTCTGTAAGGCGTTTGCCGCTGAATTCAAATAAAGGACGAAGTGTCGCAAAAGCGTCCAAGAAATGACTGTTGCGTATAATAGCTAAGGTCCCTTTTGTCCATTTCTTTACCTTTTGTCAACTTGGGGACGTGAATTTTTTTCCTTTCCCCCCCCCCCCCAATTGCGTCTTTTTAGCCTTGCTAGTTTCAAGCACGCGTTCAGTCATATTTTTTCCTTTTGATCTCCGTTCTCATCCCGTCTCAAGGGTAAACGTTTTGCCTTCACGTCTAACAAGTTAATTTCCATGGCGGGTGGTGACCCGCGGCGTGTTCCTTCAACCTAGACTGAATTCCGTTTGTTATATTCCAGCTCAATAGTTATTAAAAAATAAGTGACCTCTGTCACCTCTAGTACAGTGTTGATAAATACTAACCCATGGAAAGGACTACTAGTTTCTTTCAGCTAGTATGGCGAAGCCCTGAAAAGGGCTAGACCAGAAAAGGACTGCTAGCACTAGCAGCTTTGATAGCTCCTAAGCCCTGAAAAGGACTGACAGTATCTATCTGCTAACATGATGCAGCAATGAACAGGATTATTCGTAAAAAGGGGACTGCTAGCTACGTCGGCGCTGTGTACACAGCCTGGACCCAAACTGGTCACATGGTACGCTAACACAAAATAATTGATAAACTGTTCTTATTTCAGGACCTCAAACATTTACACAGTTCGTCAAGCAAACACTAGTTATTTTTGTTTTATTTGTCGTACGCCCGCTATTACTCAAGGCGAAATCTCCATCTCCGGTTAGTATGTCTATCCTGAAACTGATTTTACGTGAGAATCCCTTTTCCCTGTACGCTGACAGGTGTCCTCTCGCCATTCAGGCAGATACTCGCCGTCTTCGGAGGTACTCATGAGAGCTGGGTCGGCTCAGGAGCCGTTTAGGTTATTCCAGTCCCTGGTCGACGACACTGCTTCAAATGTCTTCGCCAGGGCTCGAATTATTCCAGTCCAAGTCCCGGTCGACGACACCTCTTCAAATGTCTCGCCTGGGCTTGAACCTGGGATCTCCCGATCGCCAGCGCAGTGTCAAACACAAGTAAAACACGAGAGGTATCCTACGGCAACTCAATATTCCATAGGTCAACGATTCTCAACCTTTCTGCCCCCCCCCCCCCCCCCCCCCCCCCCCACACCACCTCTTCTTTTTTGATTATAATCAACTTAATGTTCATTCTCGTCGATCTCCAAATAAATCAATGATTTAGTCAAAACATAATTAAGAAGCTACTGTAGAGATTTAATTTCTAGCCAATTCCTTCCGTTAAAAAGGGCATAGAAGTGTTGCGCTCATCTGCTTTTCTTTACATACAAACATACATTCACAGAGAACTATTTAGTTTGATTCTAAATTTTAAATTGTATGCAGTGATAAAGCTATTGCGATAAATTTTATGTAAGGCACCTCACTCATCCCCTGCATCTCCTTGAGCGGGTCACACCACAGGTTAAGAACCCTTGTCGTAGGTGATGACAAATTAGCAACAGACTTTCGTTTACACCAAAAAAGGGTGGGAGGAGGGGGAGGGAAAGAAACACACACACAAAAAATTCTATAACTTTTTTAAAAAATCACAAATAAATAACAAATGGAATTTCAAGGAGGCACAAGCACAAAAATAACGACCTAGTACAGCGTTTTTCTTTTAGAGCTAAGCCGACTGACGTAAGCGAGGCTACAGCTCTAGAATTTCCCGCTAGTATTTTCTTCTTCGTTGTCAAACTGTTTCCAGGTTCCTGTTGTTTCGCTGCCAGAATTCTCCTTATTTGTGGACTTCACTTACTACTTCTTTTAATTTTACCTACTGTCACAGTTATATCTTAACTACACTCTTCTCAAATCAGCCCTAACGAAATTAGACTGCTTCTTTTTTTAACTGTGTAAGGGCTTTCAGGACAATGTCCATAGATTTCAAGCGTCCTGGGATTCTGAAACATCCATCTTTACTAATACATCTCCTTGCCACGCAGTGACATTGTTGTTTGTTTATTCAGGGTCGAACATTCAGGCCATGTTGAATCGACAATGCAGTGTGTTGCAGACACATCAGAAGATACTGCCCCGTGCAGTTCCGGAGGTGGGTGAGTGGGGGGGGGGGGTGTCTCTGGAGAGATCAAGAACGAATAGGCCAGCTGGCACCCTTAGGCATGTCGTACCAGGCGACTAAAATGATTTTGTGTATGCGGCTGGCAACCTGATCATTTAAAACACACTGCCACAGCAGCCACCGTTACAAGAGCATGTAAATGCTTGGTGCAGGATTCATGCAAACGGACCAGCTCCAGTTGTTGCGCCGTGCTCCATAAGGAGATCAGAAGAAATAATGATGACAAGAAGCAACCAAAAGCAGTAGAGACTGTCTTTTATTACATCGTTCCAAACAAAGAGTACATGACAGCTCCTGGAAAGCCGTAATCCTTGGACAAAATATCTGGGCTGATTGACGGATCGTCGGATTGCCACAGTTGTTTGAACGCTAGCTTCTCGATTCAAAGCAACTGGGTTCGAAATCAAGTTTGAGCAAATAAAGAGGGGAAACCTGAGGCCTGTAAACTGTAAATAACTAAATATTACACACATAAAGGTATGTTTCAGGCACTCGTGAGAAATAATATTTATCGAAATCAAGTTGCATCACGCTCCAGTCTACACAGATGTAAATAACACGGGTTCCTGATTCTGGCTTTGAGTTAAAGAAGGCAAAGGCAGTGAGGAAGGAAACCAGTACCCCTCCTCTACCCTATATAGCTAAAATCTAGTATAGTTGGTCTAACATTTCTCTTACCAACTGTAGTCTCTTCTATGGTATTTACCTATACATGTTTACTCACCTGGATAAACAACAACCAAAAAGCTACAGACGTTCTTAAATGATTGCTTGCGTAGAATAGAAAGACTGAAGTGGTATGACAAGATCACTAATGTGTAACTGATGACAAGAACCAGACATAAGCCAGCGGAACTGATGACAAGAACCAGACATAAGCCAGTGTAACTGATGACAAGAACCAGACATAAGCCAGCGGAACTGATGACAAGAACCAGACATAAGCCAGCGGAACTGATGACAAGAACCAGACATAAGCCAGTGGAACTGATGACAAGAACCAGACATAAGCCAGCGGAACAAGACATAAGAAGAAGACACTGGAGGAAACACGTTGATTGCATAACAAGGCAGTCTCTTTTCTGGAATCTCCAGATTTATTGGGAGACCAAAGAATGCACGGAGAAGATAACTGGAGACAATCCATGAAGGTATGATGAGGTCATGGAAAGACCTTGTGCTGATGCCACGGGACAAGAAGACTAGACATACGTGTGTTGTAGGCCTTTGTTTCTTGGGGAGGTAAATGGTGATAACGGTGATGATGATATACATACGCTCATAAACACAATAAGTATGTTTATTTTTACCTATCCCCCTCCGCAACAACAAAAAAATGTAAATTTGTTTCTGTTGGCCCCTGTTGCTACTTCTCCCTCATTGTGAACAAGCTTTTTAAAGCATACGGAAAGACGCTGACAGGAAATTGTATGTTTTTAAAAAGGATAAAACTTTGAAATGTAAGAACTTTTCAAAACATGTGATCAGACTGTATGAAAATAGCACAGTAATGGATGGTGTTAGGCAAAAACGACCTTTAAGCAGTACAAGTTTCGTATCTGCGCATTTGTGAGATAGGACATTTCAAGCAGGGAACCGAAGAAAAAACTACGGACATCTACAAGTGTTCAGGTGACAGGCGATGACGTGTTTATCCCTGGAATGATGCCAGTATGATAAGTCACAGCGTGACGGAGTGTGGATAGAGAGGTTGTTTTTTTTTTTTTTTTTTGCCTTATAAATTGTGACCTTAGAAAGAAGAGAATATCAGATTAATAAAACTGCGAAGGGGACAGACAACAAAAGGTTGTGACTACCTTAAACGTTTATTGTTATATCAAGTTGACGAAAGTTGTTACTTTTAGTTAATGATTAAATCTAAAGATAGGAACTACTGATGAGTGTAAATGTGGCACTGATAAAATGACTGCTGAACATCTGCTTCAAAGATGCCCGACATGAGAGGAACGTAGAATGCACATATGTACCATTCCTGGAAGCATTCTATGGCTGACCACTGCTTTCTTTCAAAATATTCAAGTAGACGTACGAGAGTGGGAGAAGAAGAAGAGAAAGAAGAAGAAGAAGATATCTGGGGATTTAATAAATTTTATTTTCCATTATTGAAGCTCTTTCAATTTCTGACGCACTTAGACAGGAAGGATCGCGATAAGAACTGCGCAGATGTTACCAGATGTTACCAGATGTTACCAGATGTTACCAGATGTTACCAGATGTTACCAGATGTTACCAGATGTTTATGATCTGAGTATTTGAGCAGAGTAAAAGGTAAAGGTAGTCTTTGAAAAGATACTGCCGTAGGTAGTGAAATGTTAGAGACTACGATAGACTAGGTTCAGCTTTATGAGGTGGGGGTGACAAGTTCCCTTCCTCGCTATCTTTGCCTTCCCTAATTCAAGAGCAGAGTCAGGTATCCATTTTCAGTTTGATAGATTGGAGACTGAGACTCCCAGGTTTTGAACCCGGAACCTGATAATTTTGCCGCAAGAGGCAAGTTCTCTAAACAATTCTTTCAGTCTGTCGCTCTTGGGTGGGGGTCTGATCTTTCTTCTTTTGTCACAGTTGTAACGTGCATCATATATATTTGACCTCTCGATTTTCTCTTTTTTCCCCCCACAGTTTGTGCCCCCTGCTTGGCAAAAGGACGACAACTCTTGCTGGGATACCAAAAACCATCGCAGTAGTTACAGCAGGGATTGCTCAGAAGTAAGTTCTTGGATCATACTGTACTGATTTTGCCGAAGATATGTTTGACGGTAGATGAGATAATTACAGAGAATATTGATGATAGTTTGGATAGGGCTGGCAACCATCATCGTGGGAAATATAGTAATATAGAAGCATGACAGCAAGAGCAATATGCATGCTTCGGTGCCGGTTATTTTATCACGTGACTAGCTGCAACGTCTGCTCCGATGCTCCATTAGCAAAACTAAAAGGGGGATTAATAGATAAATTGATAATAGCTGAGATGATTACAGAGAGTATTGATGACAGCTGAGATAATTACAAAGGATATCGATGATAGTCGAAATGAATACAGAGAATATTGATGCTAGCTGAGATGATTACAGAGAATATTGATGACAGTTGAGATAATTACAAAGGATATCGATGATAGACGAAATGAATACAGAGAATAATGATGATAGCTGAGATGATTACAGCAAATATGATGATACCTGATGTTATTACAGAGAATACTGGAGATAGTCGAAATGATTTAAAAGAATTTTGATAGTTGAGAAGCTTACAGAGAATATTGATGATAGTTGAAATTATTAAGAACATATTGATGACAGTTGAGATCATTACAAAGAGGATATCGATGATAGTCGAAATGAATACAGAGAATATTGATGCTAGATTAGATGATTTCAGAGAATATTGATGACAGTTGAAATAACTACAAAGGATATAGATTATAGTCGAAATGAATACAGAGAATATTGATGATAGCTGAGACGATTACAGCGAATATTGATAATAGCTGAGGTTATTACAGAGAATACTGAAGATAGTCGAAATGATTTAAAAGAATTTTGATAGTTGAGATGCTTACAGAGAATATTGATGATAGTTGAAATTATTACATAACATATTGATAACAATTTTGATGGTTACAGTGGTTGTTGATGTGTATGCAATGTTTGAAACTGCGCGGGTGTAAGGTAAAGGTAAAGGAACCCGTTACACGCCCATTGAGGCATATTGGGAATATGGTGTTAGGCCCATATTATCTTGACCGTCGGCACACGAGGGGTGATGTGGTCGGCATCATGTTTATTCATAGTGAGAATAACCCACACTGAAATAGCACCTGATATCTTTCTGCAACCTTCCTTCAAGGGGGTCAGCTGTAGTGGGAGCTCCATTTTCAACAAGGAACAACAAGGAAAATTATGAAAATGAGAATTACTCATTTTCTGGTCTCTATGTACACGAAGAACTGTTGTACTTACTTCAAATATTGTTAAGTATTTTATCTGGAAAATTTGATCTTACTAATTTATAAAGTAATTTAACCCATTGTCCATGACAAATGCGTGATAAGCTATTTCTTGTGAGAATTGCACACTCGTGAACAGACATTAAGGAAAATTCTCCGAATCTTTTCGCCGAATAGCATCAGCACCCAAGAACTGCTTGCTCAGAGCAACCAAGAAGACGTGCACACCATCATAGCTGGCAGATGCTGGAGTTGGGTTGGCCATGTCCTCAGAAGAGGCCCCAATCCCATCGCCAGAACAGCTATGCTATGGACCCCTGAAGGAAAGTGAAAGAGGGACCGACCAAAATCAACTTGGCGGAGAACAGTGGAGGCTGAGATGCATAGAATGAACCAGAACTGGGGCACTACACGAAGGATGACCGCCGACCTAGCAAAGTGGAAGCAGGCGTGATGGCCACTGACTGCTTTGACAGTCAGCGGCTAAGAATCAAAGAAGAAGAAGAGACATACCAAACGCATGAATGTCTGTGAAAACCGTTGCAGGAGAAAAAAAAAACATAAGCGTCCATTAATCTGAAAGTGAGAATAAAACAAAGTAAGACAATAGATGCTAATAGGATTAAACAAACAATAAACAACTGTACACCGCCCCACTCAACAGACACTACTTTCAGAGCTCTTGCACCACGTAACCCGCTCCACCCCGTGTTTTTAAATTTTCAACCAATTCAAATCCGTGCAGCACGTAACAAAACTGCACTGAACTGTGTCGGGGGAAAAGATAGAAATTTTAATACAATATTTATGTGATTAGAACGGAAAACTACGCGATTCTTCTCCCAGTGGGGCGCTACGTCAAATTATTCCTAATCAAAGCCATCAATTATTTAAACTGCGACCTACTTTCCTTTTACCAGATGCCCCTTTTATTTCTTCTTTCTTTTCCTTTTTCTGATTGCCAACTTTTCAAACTTTAATGGGCATCGATAAATGCGTGAAAGGCATTGACCCGCTCATCAGTTTTGATCGTGAACTTGCAGTGCTCGTTACGATTTTGTATTAATGGGAACACGAAGTATTATGGTTATCTATAATTGACGATGTTGAATGCTATTGATTGCAATTATTCTAAAACAAACAAGTAAGAAGTGTCCCACTGCGGGTTGATAGTTTAGTGATGATAGTCTTAGTGCAAGCATCACTAGAAACATCCCGGGGTTAATAGAAATAGAAGACTAAAAAATACACAGAGAAGGAATTGGCGACATACATGAAGGGAGTAAAGAAGACATGAGAAGACCTGGAATCGATGGCACAGGTCCGGAATGTTTGGAGTATTTTTGCTGAAGGCTTGTGTTCCATAGAGAGCTGATAGATGATTATAATGGCCACAAGGAGCAAGAAAGAAATATCAACTGAAGCAGCATCAGGAAGAGCATAGATGCTTGTTATTTATCATTTGTGTCCTGTTTTACAGGTCAAGCACCGATCAATCTAAACTCAAAATCCATCGATTGTATTTGTGGTGAAAAATTCAAATACCCATATATAAATTAGAACATAAATGTAAAGCCGAACGAAATAATACGACAGGAAGAAGAATGGAGAAAGACCAGTGCTTTCCCAGTATAGATAACGCCTTCGTTGTATAACGCCGTAATGGCTAACACAAGAATCCTACTTGTCCTAATTCGTTCGTTCATAAATAAAATGCTTAGACTGAACGATACGGCGATAACCGTAATTCTAAAAATAGAATGTGTAGTCAAATTTTCTAGACGACCTTGATTTTAAAAACTAACATTAGTGCAAAATCGCGCACAAGGTTAGCATTGGAAAGACAGACGGGCTTAGAAGAAGAGAGAGAGAGAGATAGACGGACTGTGGAACACGGTCACACAAGCAGCTCGCCGCGTGTTTAAAAAATAAACCACCTCGCAGTGGGCATGGCCTAATTTTTTCAAATAAACAGTGATGAAAAAAACTAACGACACGACATTAGGTTTCGAAAACAGGTTTAATTCTTATTAGGAAACCTGATACTCTTCTGTTTTACGTCTGAGCTCCTGACTTTATACTGATAGTACAGTTAAAAGGATGCGGACAGATGATAGTTAAAATAAACAACTAAGATCGAAAAAAGACAGTATTTTTAAATAAGCCATTTAGTCTCATGATAATTGTATATTCGGGTTTCTGAAGACTTGTGGACAAAGAATATGTAATTGGTTGTTTAAATAGTCCATTAGATAATTAGATATTGATAGTAAAACATATAGAGAACAGAGATACTGTCAGGTTTGGTCATATCTGCTTGGGATGGAATTCCCTGAATTTTTGTTGAAACATAGTAGTGACAGGAAGTCTAAGATAGTACGAGGGAGGCCATTGGCTGAACTTTGAAGTTAAAAGAAATTTAATTGGGTGACCTATGAATAACAAATAAATGCCTAGAAACGGAGTAAAAGTGAATGAAAATATTTGAATGACTCTGTACTCTTTTGAAAAGATTCAAAACGATTGGCCAGTGTACTGGATATTGGCAGACAAAATCTTAGAGGGGACGCCATATCGTTACACAAAAGAGGGATGAGAGCAGATAGTGTTATTCAAAATTAAATATATATAACAGCCTGGACATACCGCAGATCAAACTGTGTCAGTCATCTTTAGTGTGTATTTCCTTACGAATTGTGGTAAGCTAGACATTTTTAATATGTATTTATATGAAAATTGAATGTGAAATGATAAATTATGTCTGTATGTGTGTGGTTCAGTAGCAAACATGAGGCAAAGCCTAGATATTGCTCCACCATGTAAAAGATTGTCAGAGAGGAGTATAACTACATATATATATTGGATTGCCATATAGTAACATAACACCTATCCTATTGTATGGAAGGGATTACAGCTGGAATTGCAGAGGCGTTGTAACCATTAGGGTGAGGAATACTGGTGTACATTGTCACATGAAAAGCTAGCAGTTGGCCTAAAGCGCTGAACTTTATGTTTGTACTGTCATGTACTTCAGTGTGGAATAATAATTGTATATTAGTTATGAAGAAGGAGGCACAACCTTCTCATTTCAGGGACCGTGGTATAGATGGTGATATTGCATCGTCCGGTCTGAGTACTGCGTGATCCAGAAAGCTGGCAGCAGACTCCTGGCACAAGATAACGGCCATTGTCTATCTTACTATCAAACTGAGAAGCAAGCGAGCAGAGGATACAGGTTTCCTGCAACTGCATTATGAGATAAGAGCTTGTCAGCACGAAACGACTCAACCTTGAATCAAATAACCCTGAACTGAACTTATTATATAAAAGGGGACAGAAATTTTAAAGAAACAGAATCTGTGAATCCCTCAATAAGATTTCCACCAGTAACAAACACATGAAGTCATGATGACAACCAACAGTCTAGCTATTAATGACAATATTACCTCATAATATTACACAACAACACCACACTCATATTGCTATAACAGTCTATGACTGAATAAATATCCAGTGTATAAATACTTGTATATAAATATTGTGATTACATTTTTATTGTGATTCCTGATTCACAAATACAATAGAATCAGGAAAGATATTGAAAGATCATTAATACATTTTAAAAACTTAACCCTTGACTTAATAAGATAGTCTTTTAGAGTGTTATGTGTTTGTGATTGTCAAAGTGCTGTAAATTGTGGAAATTATTAAAGCAATTGTGTATATGTCAGTTGGTTGTTATACTTACACTTCATCACTATCATAACCCTAGACACTTAACGAAGCTATTATTCATTTATTCAAGAATAAGTCTGATTGAGATCGAAATGTGGTAGCAAGTAAGGTCTTCTGTATACACACCAAATTTATTATCTTCAGAAACCTTCACAGCTGATCTCATTCAGTACACTAAGTCCTCTATAAATATACAGGGTGTCCATAAAGTCTCTTTACAATTTAACAAATTTATTACAAAGGCAATTGATGAGATATCTTAATCAGATTTGTTCTATGTACTCAGTGGTTATCAAAGTTTTTAATCACATACCTTTATCGTATTTCAGGTACCCTGTTGATGAAAGAGGTACTGTTTAATGAACCCCTACATTTATTTCCCAACTCACCACAGTATTATGTACATTGTTAACCATATATCTACTAGGTACATTGTTAACCATATATCTACAAGGTACATTGTTAACCATATATCTACTAGGTACATTGTTAACCATATATCTACTAGGTACATTGTTAACCACAGATCGACCATTCGGTCTAAATTTCTTGCTAGCGCTAAAAGCAGAAAATCATTTTTAGTATGAGTTTAATAACCGCTGTTAGTGTCATGTCTTCCTATTGGCTTTCGCTTTTTCTTTAGGTCCTTTTTTTTAAACAGTAGTGTTACAAATAGTAATGACTTTACATAGGCTCAGTGACCACTTTCTTCATGTATAACGCCAGCTGCCGTGGGGAATCATGTCTCTCCACAACATCCTGTCTTCATGGGCTGTTTGTCAGTTCTGTAATTTATTTTCTCCCATCCCGCGATGTTAAAACTATATAGTATCTTATCTCTTTGCTGCCCTCTTTTTCATTCTTCTTCTTCTTACACTCTCAGACGTCTACTTGAATGTTTTCAAAGAAAGCAAATGTCAGCTTGAGGTTTTTTGCATCTCCGTTGAGCTTTTCCACGAATGGTACTTTGTCGGCCATATGCGCTTTCTCTGTTCCGCACATGTTGAGCATCTTTGAAGCAGATGTTCAGCAGTCATTTTATCGGTGCTACAGTTACACTCATCGGTAGTTCCTATCTTTAACTTGTTGAATAGATGGTATCCCAATCTGTTGTGGCCAGTGCGGAGTCTGAAGATTACCACTTGTTCTCTTCTGTTGAGCTGGTAGTATACATCATTTTGTGTGTGACCTGGCTGCTCTGCATCCCATTTGTTTCTGCATCTGATTCTGATAAAACTCTTTGCCTCTTCGAAAGGTATGCTTGCACCAGGCTGAGATAGCTTTCCACCTACCTTTACCAATCTGTCAGCCTCTTCATTGCCGGTGATGTTACAATGCAATGCGACCCATTGGATCACAACTCTTTTGAGTCGTTGACATAGTTTATGAAGCACTACTCTTGGGTCATGGACCCCTGAAGGAAAACGAAAGAGAGGCCGACCAAAAACAACTTGGCGGAGGACTGTGGAGGCTGAGATGCAAAGAATGAACCAGAGTTGGGGCACTGTACGAAGGATGGCCGCCGACCAAAGCAAAGTGGAATCAATTTGTTGTTGCCCTACAAGACGCCACCAGGTGTAATGGCCACTGACTGCTTTGACGGTCGGCGGCTAAGGATCAAAGAAGAAGAAGACACTTAGGTCATCCGGGTTTGCATTATTTTGGCTTTTCAACGTTGCAATTACTGACAATGCATCGGTAAGGAAAGCAATTTGTCTCCCTGTGCTTTCCTGTGTCATTATAACCTCTGCTGCAGATTTCAAGGCCCTGCTCTGAAGTTACTTGAAAATTGTCCTGTTGTCACTGACATAATTTTGTGTGTGTACCAGAGCTTAAGCTCAGAAAGACATTTTTCATTCGGTCTTTTCTGTTCTCACAATATTTTCACAGGTTTCTTCTTCTCCTTATGAATAGAAGTATTTCATATTATGAGAAATTACCTTCCCTTGAGTAATGGCCTGTTTCAAAACATCATCGTTACTTTATTTAGATGCCCATAGTATTTTTAACTTCATCGGACAATCAACGGGGTCCATGGCACACCAAAAAACGGCGAAGAAACCCTGCACTAAATGAAGTGTGCATCTCAGAGATGAAGAGTGGAATGGTCCGCGCAAAAGCAGCGTTCGATAAAATCACAAGTATTTCATGCAACACAAATCTGTCAGTGTTCATAATAAATTAGAGTCCTTCAGTGTTACAGTTAGTACCATGGAAGTGAGTCATGGGCAATCAGTAAACATGCGGGAAAATTCTTGGAAGCCACAAAGATATTGTTTGACAGAAGAATGGTTTTAAAAGTTCAATATAGCCCGTAATATTACCAACAAAACCTTCATCAGGTAACTTAATACACGAAATCAACACCGGCTCGTAAAAAATTAACCAATTATATAAAATAAAACTGAAACGACATTACCACTAGCGCATAATAAAATAAGCCAAATAATACACAATAACACGGGAAAAAACCAGTTCCACCTCGTATCAAAATTAATCAAATAATATCAAATAAAAATGAAACAGAATCATCACCAGCTCGTAATAAAACGAAGGAAATAATATACAATAAACATGAAACGAAATTAACTCTAGCACGTAACTAAATAAACCATATAGTCTAAATAATGAATTTCTTGGATTGTCCACTAACTAACGACACGCTACGCTGACTGATGGAGGCAATCATTTAAACATCCAATTCAAACTAGGGCAAACAATTACATCCACTGATACACTAGAACTATAAATATTTTCCTTTTTCTTCGAACACGCCCAGTCGTTAACTTGGATGTATGTGACAGAGAATTATGTAAAATAGATTTTATTATCTACATTTTTCTTCCACCCGGCTTCACCTTGCTTCCTTATTAGTTATGCACGGTTTTTTTAACGCAGAACTCTCCTACACTTAGATATCCGTCTCTTTCTTAATTTAGTAACGCCTAATTCTTTCTTTTCTCTACACTAGGAATAAATTACAATTTCCCCCCCCCCCCTATCCATTCGTTCGTGAAACGTAATTAAGCTACAGAACGACGAAGATCTAAGACCGTCCGCTCGTTGCCAGAGTCCAGCAGGCGGGGAAAAGGTGGCAAATTTTCCTTTCATTCAGAATTTAAACACAAAAATCCCCAAAGGTGTTATGTCTCACACCGATCCGCGACTTTTTGTATATTTAGATATATATATATTCCAGCTTTTAAAACCCATTATTCAGTACCCACATATTTATTTCAGAACATCTAGCTTCGATTCTAGTACCATTTGTATTAAAGATTTTCTGAGTTTTCGTTGGAGATTGTTTTAATTTCTGTGTTTGCGGTAAATATTATAATAGAAGTTTGAGTGATTTAAATGTTTAGTCCGTCATTTTATTTCACTAAGATTTTTCTGTGTAGAGTGATTTAATGGTTAAGTCCGACATTATATTTCACTAGGATTTTGTGCTAATTGACTAAAGAATTAAAATAATCTATAGCTAAATTGTTCCGGCTGTAGCGTTAATCTAACTAACTGATTTAACCAGTAAGAGATATTTTAATCGACTAATAAATGCACTATTCATTTTGAGTACTGACGAAATACATATTTATTTCAAATTCATTATGAGTAAATTTATAAATGACTAGCGCTTATTTCACGGGGGTTTTTGTTAACGGTAAATAAGCTATACCCTGTTAGTTCTATTCAAAATTAAATAACCGAGTGTATAACAAATTATAATTCTGCGCGGGTTAAGTAGGATAGAATAGTGGTGTAGTGGTTATTGTGATTATATGGTTTTTTTTCCTTCCCATATCTAGTACTGGGTCACTTACCCAAAAACCTACCAGCGGTCTAAGCCTACGCATAAACCTGAATCGGAGAATCACGGATCTAAGTCCAAAAGTACAAAAATAACATTCGTATATATATATATATTGGGTCTTCAAGGTGAACCTGTCTGGCCTCTTGTTTACACCCAGAAAGAGACAGAGTACCAACCCTAAGAATATTAAGAATAACTTTTTTAAACTGGGTCTATAGCTATCCGGATTTCTTTTTCCCCATTTCATTTACATTCAGCCCGTTAACATTAACATTTCCTGACCATCGACCATTTGTGGTGTGACAAGGAACTTTATACTGAGAGAATTTACCGACCTGACATTCCTTTATATGTAATGGAAATCTCAAGCTACTGACACTGTGAGCACGGTTAATTTTCTTACCTGGAGTAATTAATGTGACATAAACAGAAATCCTAATAACAAGTAACGAAATAAACGTTCCCCGAAGAAGAGGATTTAACCAATCTTTGTGAAGCTGGGGTTTATTTTGCCAAAATAACACTGGATTTGCTGTGTGACCCATGAAACTATGTTCCAGATGCTGTTAGATCTACAATTCGGTAAGAACGAATGAACGTGGCCACGGTCGACTGAGAAGAGAGGAATGAATGAATGAATAATTCTCTCCATTGTATAATCCATGTACTCACATTGTTTATTTCTTATTTGGTTTTGCTAATGCTGTCCATTTCAGAATAGACTTACTTACTTAGTCGTTCCCCTTCTACCGTGAGGTGTAGAGGTTTCAGAATAGATTGACTTGTAAACTCTGTTCTTTACAGTATAGCCAAATTCTAGACCATAGCGCAAATCTTTTTGACCTTTTGGGGGGATTAATAACTTTCTTCTAACGGGATCTTGTCTCAACAGAGGGAGGGGTATTACACCTATGAGTCTATTCCTTTACTAATTCTAATACCTATGATTTTTTTCTATATTTTTATTGGTTTGATATTCAATAATAGCTGTTGTAAAGTTCTTTATGGTAAATAAAATTTACATAAAACTTAATTTACATGTGTTGGTCAGCTCGTCCCAAATATCCCTATTCCATTAATATAGTTTTTCACATGTTGTGCGTCTAATTGTCGTCACTTATCTGAGTGGGTGTACGTAAAAAAAAAAAAAAAGGTAAAGGAACCCGTTACACGCCCATTGAGGCATATTGGGAATATGGAGTTAGGCCCATATTATCTTGACCGTCGGCATACTAGGGGTGGTCGGCATCACGCCGGCAGCTGGGTGTACGTGAGTGGTTGATATACATATTAATATATAAATAGAGGTATACTGTCTGACAAACAAAGTTCTTTTGTAGAGATAGGCTGGACTATAGAGGATCTTTTAAAATCCAGGAACAGACTCTACATTTTTTCCCCACAATTTTCACTCGTGAAATCTATTTCTTTCTCTTATCTCTCACTGAATTACCACCGGTTCTAGTTCTATTCAGACGGGACCAAAATATATCTTAAATACCTATCAAAAAGCTACGACAATGTATTTGAAAGAATATTTGTTCAGCGTAATGTTGTACATTATGCTTCAGGTCCAACAAGTGCCTGTCAATTACCTATATTTATTTATTCGCTTCTTTTAGGCATAGTGTGTATACATTAAAAGAGTTAAGATTTGAAAAAAAAAAAACCATATATGTACCAAAAGCGTCAGTGGATTGGTGGTCAGAATGGTTGTATTCTAAGCTAATATTCTAGCTTTTATTCCCGGTAGAGGCACATTAAAGAAAAAATTCAGTCATTTGTCTATAATTTTTATAAGTGTGTTTTCTTTAATTATTTCATTCTTTGCTGTCATTTTTGAGGGTATCAAGTAAATCTGAAACAAATATAACACGAGCTGGTAATAAAATAAACCAAATAATATAAGATACAATTTTAGCTAAACTAGATCACTTAATTTGTGGGTCCAGCGAGGACGGCAGTTTTAGACGTACGCTTCTTTAAGAAGAGAAAAGCAAAATGATGTTTTTGATGTGCATTAATATGTTTTCTTGTTCACTAATATTTATTAGTTATATGCAACAGCTGTTACTTCTGATTACATAATTAACATACACCTGTATTTTTTTTTTACCTGTCACAGTGTTGGCGTCTTTGCTTGACATTCAAAAGTACAAGCCCAGCATTTATGTCATCAGTCTGTAACAACAGCAAGGTTCCCTGTGTAAGTATACGCTAAATATCTATGGGTACGAATATATATGTTTTGTAATGTCGCTATTTGTGAGCATATCTGTTTAATGTCCAGGGATTACCAAGATAGTGTTTGTAAATATACCTGTTGAATGTCCCGAGAAAACTAGGCCGGTATTTGTGATATACCTTTTTCATTCGCCTAGGAAACCACGTCGGCATTTTAAATTATACTTCGACGTACCGGGAAACCAGGTCGGTATTTGTGATTACACCTGTTAACGTCCCTGGAAAACCAGGCCTGTATATGTGATTATACTTGTTCAACGTCCCGGGAAACCCAGGCCTGTATGTGTGATTATACCTGTTCAACGTCCCAAGAAATCCAAGTCGGTATTTTTTTAATTGTACCTGTTAACGTCCCTGGAAAACCAGGCCTGTATGTTTGTTATACCTGTTCAATGTCCCGGGTAAACCAGGTCGATAATTGTGATTATGCCTGTTCAACGTCCCGGTAAACCAGCCCAATATTTTGTGATTATACCTTTTTAATGACTCGTGGTTGTGGAGTCAGACATACTGTATATCTTGGCAGCAATATGGACAGAGTTGGAGGAAGAGACAATGATATAAAAATAAGAAAACAAAAGGAAGAGGAGCTTTCACTGCATTGTGGAATATATGGAAATCAGAAGAAATCAAATCCAACACAAAAATAAGAATCTTCTACTCAAATGTGGAGTTATTCTTATAGTAGTGTACTGAAAAACGGAGAACAACAAAAATGACAACCAGACAGACACAGACTTTCATCAATGAGTTCTTGCGTTGAACAGAAGGATTGAAATGGTATGACAAGATCACTTATGTGAAACTGATGGAAAGAATCAGACAAACACTAGTGGAACAGAAGATGAAGAGAAGCCGCTGGCCTTGGATAGGGCAAACATTAAGAAAATCAGTTAATTGATTTATCTGTCTGTCTGTATATTCATCTGTCTGATCGTCTTTCTGGAATCTTTACTGCTTGTCGAAAAACATTACTATTTCCTTGAAATAATTTACAAATCACCTTTCTAGTTTAACTACATTAGTGTAAGAGGCACCGTCATATTGCGATTGTCTTCAAAGGTTGTAACATTCAGATGAAACTGACTGAGCAACTTTCTTAAGGCGACATTAGTTAACATGATACAGTAGAGTTATCTTGTATAAAGTTATCTTGTAAAATTCGTTGTGCGTTTCCGTTTCCTGCAAGCTTGATAGTGTTGCTGATAATTTCCGTTAAGCACATTTTTGTTTCCTTCACATTTAAAGTGGACGAAACATTTGGATAGTGTTTGTACTCAAGCCATGCCAGATGCCAAATGACTCAATGTATCCAAGACCTGAGAAACTTTAAGATAAGTCCTGAGGTTTTAGAGACCAAGTTGTCGCTGAATGAGATGAACGCTTATCTTCCGCTCAAGTGCTCGTTAGAACGTTTTACTATGCGTGTCTTCAAACTGGGGTAACGCACACGTGGTGTCTTCTTAGTTGTAGAGAAGAGAAAGACAACCCGAGATTATATCGATAGAAACACAGAGAGACGGACATTCTTAGAGTGAGACATCTGTAGACTGGTAGGTGGATAGAAAGACATAAATACTGATAAACGCAGATAGATAAATATGAAAGTATATAGAAAGGCAAACAGAAAGACAGTAAGACAAAGAGAAATAGACACAGACAGACGGACGGACAGACGACGCACGGATGGACGGACAGAGGGACAAACAAGCAAAGTATAGACAGGCAGAGGGAGACAGGGGGAGAGAGAGAGAGAGAGAGAGAGAGAGAGAGAGAGAGAGAGAGAGGGAGAGTGAGAGAGAGCGACAAACGGTCGGATTGACGAACGGATAGAGGAACAGAAAACAAGACAGAACGACAGACAAACTTGACATATAGATGGTTGGACGGTCAGTCGGACCGCAAGCGGGACGACAGATAGACAGAACGATATTTTATATGGGCAAGGAAAATAACCGTTTGAATGATAAGGTAATTTATGACGAATAATGAGTTGTTGATGGATGATTTCAAATTAAAACTTGTGTTAGTGAGAACTGAACAGAGAATGATTTAGCAGAACACAACTCAATGGTTTGTTAATAGTGAAGTTAGATGTGAAGAGCGTTATTGAGGAATATTGTGCAAGAGGTGTGATAATGAATAGACGTTTCTGCTCACATGACCAGAAGGCTCAAGGCTGAGAGTGAAGATTGTTCATTAGCCATTCAGTACGGTCTCAGCTATCAGAATCAAAGTATGTGGTCGCTTGAGAAGAAATGAACTGTATTAATTTACTTTCACTTGTGTTTTTTTTTTAAAGACGTCTTTTCCATAAAACAGAAGTATGATAAGCGACCTGTGTACATTTTAAATGTTGGACCTTGACCGTGCATTTTTATGGCAGAGCCACGTTACTACACAGCTGTACATTAATTTCGTTGATTTTGAAAAGGCTTTTGACAGTATACATAGGGACAGTTTATGGAAAATACTGAGGGCTTATGGAATTCCAAGCTGCATAGTGTCAGTCATAAAAAGCCTCTATGCCAACTTTGCGCGTAGCGTTGGGCAGAGCAACCTAACCTTTGAGGTGAAGACAGGAGTACGACAGGGATGCCCCTTATCAACTACTCTATTTTTAACAGTCATAGACTGGGTGATGCGCCAGACAACAGAGGGCAGTCCAAGAGGAATAAGATGGACTACATTTTCTACATTGGAAGATCTGGAATATGCAGATGGCATTGCACTACTAGCACATTCACATCAACACATCCAGGAAAAAACGGATAGACTTAATAAGTATAGCCAGCAGGTGGGCTTGAACATCAATCTAAAGAAGTCAGAGGTCATGACGCTCAATGTGAGCAACCCTGAGCCCATGTCAGTACGGAATCAGCAACTGGAACAGACAGACACCTTCACATACCTAGGATGCATAGTAACACCAGACGGCGGAGCAAGCAAAGACATCAACAACAGAATGAACAAAGCAAGAACAGCCTTTTTTAGTCTAAACAACATCTGGAAATCCTCTCAGTAAGATCTGCTTACTCGGAGCAAGCAAGAGGACATGCACACCATCATAGCTGGCAGACGCTGGAGCTGGGTTGGCCATGTCCTCAGAAGAGACCCCGATGCCATCACAAGAACAGCTATGCAATGTACCCCTGAAGAAAAACGAAAGAGAGGCCGACCAAAAACAACTTGGCGGAGGACTGTGGAGGCTGAGATGCAAAGAATGAACCAGAGTTGGGGCACTGTACGCGAAGGATGTGTAGTGAAATTGACAGAGATACAACGGTAAAATACCTCCAAAGATAACATTTAAGGATAAAAACATAATGCGTAGGCTGCGAATAGTACATGATCGCCTAGACCGCGGGTCATCACCCTCCATAAAAATTGACTTGCTAGACAGGAGGGGAACGGCGGATCAAAAAGGAAAAAAATATGACTGGAAAGATTGCGTGAGACTGGAAAGGCTAAGGAGACGCAATTGGGGGGGAAACGGAGAAAAGTCACGTTTCCCAAGTTGACATAAAAAGTAAGCAACTCGACAGAAGGGACCATAGATATGTTACGCCACAGTCATTTATTGGACGCTTTTGCGCGATACCAAGCCCTTGATTTGAATTCAGCGGCTAAACGCAGATGTTAGGAATATTACAAAAATTAAAAAGTACTTTTTTCTTAATATTAATGTTAGGAATATAAAAATTAGCTGGCCGGATGGCCCATTCTGAGCAGTGAACTAAAATGTTCTTAATTTTACAGACGGATAGATAATATTGAAGATAATGACAAAAGACAGTGTTGTTCACATCATCGACAGACTGTATTGAATCTAAAAGTGTCGCTATTTGAAAAAAAAAACACGACCTTGGGACGCAGGTGTTCAAATTTACTTAGTATGGAGGAGAGGGTTTTTGGGTGGTAGCTGTGTCTAAATATAACTTTTAACGACAAAATTTTGGAGGGGAGAGAAAGGTTGGTTCAAAAATCAAGTACATTTTTGTAGAAACACAAGTAGAGACGGACAGACTAACAGATAAACATCCATACTTGACTGAAGCATGACTGAAATGACTTTAGTGTAGGAAATTTGAAATTCAAATAAACCTAGGCAGTGATTGGCCACAGACAATCATATCATTAGCGCTCAGACGCGAAAGTGGGGTCATTTCTCAATAGTTGTTCAGTGATAGACACAGATTTTAAAGTGTGGTGATTTCCATATGAAAGAAAGTGTAAGAAGTTTAGGGACGCCATACTATAGCCAGCAGCTCAGCTGAGTTTTGCTAGCAATTCTGTGTTATTTATTCATAATCTGGTAAGATTGAAATTATTTCTTTATATATTTTGAATATTGTTTCATGTTTGAGTGATTTGATACTGCCATATCGAAATCTAGCCTTACAAACAAGTAGGGATTTGCTCTAGACCCCCCGCCCAAGTCAGGGTCTAGGGACCAACAATGTACATAAACTCCAGCAAGGGTTAGGCAAGACAGATCAAGTGTTGAGAATAATGAAACATATTGCCTATCCTCTTTTAGGGCAGAAAACTAAAAAATATTTTTCAGAATCTATAGTCTGGGAGGATCTATCCGATGTAAAACCACCATGGTAAATGTGCTGTTTGGTCAGAGAGATCTGACCTGTCTGTATGATGTGGTTGTTGTGTCAGTGTTGTGTCCAGACGTGGGTAGAGAATAGATTTTGACACATGGCCCATACTTTGATTGCAGAGCTGTGAGTTTCTGTTGTCAACCAAGCAGTGTCTATTCAGTTGGTGACTTTACTCGAGTGTATCTGTGCAGTACTTGTGACAGAGACCACCATTATTGCCCGCCAGCACGGAGAGGTGGGACCACAAGATTTCAGCACCAGAGCTACAACTACAAGATGAGTGAGCCTCTGGTCTGCTGGACATTCACCAACGCTGTGTAGTTACTAATACCCCATAAAAATTCCCACCATTTTCTGGACACTGTGTAGTCAATATAGACAGGTGTGATGAGGCCACCCCAACAGCACAAACATTAACTATCCTCCCAAGTAGATGACTACTAGAACATTTTAATAAAACTAACTAGTATAGTACATATATATGTACACTATTGCATTTATGATATACTATTCCATGCATTTCTTTCATAATCTCTAAATCCTTTTAAGTTCTGGTCAACCTAAAAAATTGATCCAGAACAAAATAAATGTAATATAATTCTATCACAAATTTTACACACGTGAGTTAGTTCAGTGTATTTTAACATTTGTTAATATTGTTAGTCTTCTTAAATATCTGTGGGTATATCTATAACCTATTACACCACACTACATATCATAACCCTAGACACTTTACGTAGCCACATTCATAAAAAAAAAATTAAGTGTGAGGTCGTAGTGGTAGCAAGAAAGGCCTTCTGACAATTCACAACTACATTTTATCTCAGGAGCCTTCACAGCTGGCCTCATACAATTACATTTAGTAATATCACCATCATACAATACCATCAAACACCACTACATAAATTGGGGTCTTGTCCAGGGGATAATTAGCCCAACAGTAATATTAGGATCTCCTGGTGGGAGAAATAAAAGTAGGGAAATAAATTGTAAAATTCCCTTTAAAATTAAAAGTGTCCCTGCAGATAAAAGTTGGTGAATCTTCACAGCCAGTAATAATTAATTAGTTAACTGGTTAGTTAGAATTAGTTAGACTATAGTCATAAGAAGTACTTAGTGTATTTACTGGTTAGAGATTTAGCTTGTATATTATTATATTGTCTAAAAAGTATGGCGGAGCTGGCAAAATTTAGATCAGCTGCTGTGCTCACCGCGAAGGAGATGGGAATGGATGGTCAAATTTTAATTCAATACGTAACGGCTGAATGTGATAAATATATTGAACGGGAAGAAAGGAGGTTAGCTGAAGAGAAGAGGTTAGAGGCTGATAGAGAAATTAAGAGGCTGCAGATTGAGGCAGAAGAAAAACGACAGCAAAGGGAGGCAGAAGAAAAAAGATTGACTGCCGAAAGGGAGGCAGAAGAAAAAAGATTGACTGCCGAAAGGGAGGCAGAAGATAGAAGGTTGCAAAGGGAGCACGAATTACGACTAAGGGAGCTGGAATTACAAGGCCCGGCCCCTGAAAATGGTGCCAGCCCTTTTGCCTCAGATGCTACGCCCAGTCTGGGAGCCTCAAACTCAGCTATGGGGTTTCATTTAGACCATTTTGTTGAAAAAGACGATGACATAGAGGGGTACCTAGGACGTTTTGAGTTATTAGCTACTACATATGGGTTAGAGAGAGAGAGGTGGAGCTTAAAGCTATCACAGGGATTGAGAGGTACTTCTTATGAAGTATTGGCCAAAATGAACAGGGAAGACCAAGACAATTATGACATGTTAAAGCAGGCTTTGTTATTAAGGTACGAGAAGAATGGTGAATTTTATCGTAAGAAATTTAGAAATGCCAAACTGTTGTCTGGGGAGACATACCACCAATTCTCTGCTAGACTAGAAACCTATTTGGAGAAATGGACGGCTCTGGGGAAGACCCAAGATCTTAAAGAAATGATCATGATTGAGCAACTGAGAGAGTCCATGGCTCCAGACATGAGAAAATTTCTCATGGAACAAGGTGCAGAGAAGTTGGGGGAAATTTTAAATGTTGCTGAGAGGTATCAGGCAGCCCAGGCAGAGGTAAGTGGTGCTAAGAAGAAGCACATAGACAATTTTAAAGCTCCACAGCAATTTAATAAATTTGATAATAGAGAGCAGGGAAATAAAGGTAGGACAAACTTTGAGCGGCCAAGAAATGACTATCGCGACAGAAACTCACAGTTCAATGACCAAAAGTTCAATGAAAGAAAACCGTTGAACCAAGGAAAAAGATGGTGTAAATGGTGCAAGAAGGATAACCATAACACCGAATTTTGTAGAAGGAAACCTTCAAACATTGCTGCAATGAAGTCGGGGACGCGAAGATTAAAGGGTAATCCTAATGGACAACAGGAACCTTATCACCCCCCAGTTTGTGAGGATGTTATTTGTAAGGGGGTCACCATAAGGTGCCTTTATGATACAGGTTTGGATTATGATTCAGTTGTGAAGTCTAGCCTAGTGGACCCAAGTCAGTATACCACAGAAACAGTGGAAATACAAGGGGCGACTAAGGACATACCACTCATGACACTTCCCATCGCAAGGATAACGGTGAAAACTCGCTATGTGGAAGGAGAAATCAGAGCAGCAGTGATAGATGAACCAATCTACCCTCTGATATTGGGGTGTAGATACGTCTTCTTGGGGAATCCCGAGAAACCTGTGATCATGGCGACAGTGCAGACCAGGTCACAGAAGAAGGAGGAAGAAGGTGAACCTATAAATGCTCATCCAGAGGAGATGAGGAAGGCGCAGGCTGAGGATAGGACACTCAAGCCCTGTTTTAAAAAAATGCCCAAATGCCACACACCTCCGAGCAAGGGGGAATATTTCATGAAGAACAAACTCTTATACAGGAAGGCCGGAACTGGAACAAATGGTCACAACCAGCTGGTTCTTCCCACTTCATATAGAGATAAAGTGATGGAACTCGGGCATGCGATTCCCTTCAGTGGTCACATGGGGATCAGCGCCACAGGACAGCGTATAGCTTGTCATTACTTCTGGCCAGGGATAACGGAGGATATAAAAAGATATGTCAAATCCTGCCCAGAATGTCAAAAGGTAGCTCCAAAGCACTGGACTGCTCCTGCAACTCTAGGGGAAATGCCCATAGTGGGAACACCTTTTGAGAGGGTTGCAGTGGATATTGTAGGACCTCTCACTCGGACCAAGAGGAGGAACAGTTACATCCTTACTCTGGTGGACACTTGCTCTATGTGGGGAGAGGCGGTAGCCCTGCCATCAATTGATTCAAAACATGTAGCAGAGGCACTACTTACAATATTTACCCGATTAGGATTCCCGCATCAAATCTTGACGGATAATGGTTCTCAGTTCAAGGGGAAACTAACGGAAGAAGTTTTTAAGCTATTTCAAGCCAGGCACTTTCATTGTAGTCCGTACCATCCACAAGGGAACGGCCAGGTAGAGAGGTTCAACGGGACTCTCATTTCTATCCTGAGAAAGCTGGCACACGAAAAACCGGATCTGTGGGATCAATTCCTGCCCGCCGCATTGTTTGCGTACCGGGAGGTACCACATAGTTCAACCGGGATGGCTCCCGCAACTCTGCTATTTGGGAGGCCAATAAATGGTCCATTAGAAGCTCTATTAAGGACCTGGACAGATGAGAAGGCGGAAGAGACTGTTACCTCATCGTATCAATATGTGAACGAACTGACCACTCGTTTGAAAGCTGGATGGAAACTGGCAAATGATAATTTGAAGCAAGCCAGGAAGAAACATGCAGCATATTTTAATAGGAAGGCAAAGGACAGGGAACTGGCAGTCGGAGAGAAGGTGCTGCTTCTACTACCCGGAAGCCAGAATAAATTACAAATTGGTTGGCAAGGTCCATATACGGTTCTAGAGAAGGTGTCTAGAACAAACTATAAAATTGACAAAAAGGGGAAGGAAAAAGTTTATCATGTAAACCTGTTAAAGAAGTATCTGGACAGACCACTCCAGGAAAGCACCCCCTTATTGACCTTGGCTATTGCAACCCAGATGAAAAAAGAACCACTCACCTCACATGAATACCCATTACATCCTTGTGAAACAGCAGCACAGGTAAAAGTCAGTAAGCACCTGACTAAAAACCAGAGGGAGAGAGTTCAAAAGGTTCTGGAGGAACATACAGATGTATTAACAGATAAACCAGGCCATACAAATTTGCTACAGTATGACATGAAACTGGTAGACTCAAACCCAATCTGTATGAGAGCCTATTCTATTCCGTTCGCGAAGGAGAAGGCATTGAAGGAAGAAATAGAGTATTTGTTGAAGGAGGGGATTATTTCGCACAGTGAATCATCTTTTAGTTCTAGTGTCGTTTTGTTGAGAAAACCGTCTGGGGAACACAGATTGTGCATAGATTACAGGAAACTGAATGCTGTCACAGAAGGACAAGTGGATCCATTACCAGACACAAAACAGTTATTTGCCAGACTGAACAAGGCAAAATACTTTTCAAAGGTGGATCTTAGTAAAGGCTATTACCAGATCCCAGTGAAGCCTGAAGTGAGACCTTATTTGGCTTTTAGCACTTCGGATGGACATTATGAATTCAATATGCTACCATTCGGACTGAAAAATGCTCCGAGTGTGTTTTCAAGGATGATGCGAAAATTGTTGGATCCCCTGAATAACCCATGTTATCACGAATTTCATGGATGATATTCTCGTCGCCACAGAGACATTTGAAGAACACATTGAAGCTCTGGAGATGTTGTTTGATAGACTTCGGGAGGCGAACTTAACTGCTAGGCCAACAAAATGTTGTATTGGATGCAAAGAGTTGGAATTCTTGGGACACACTGTATATCAGGGTAATATGACCCCTGATCCTAAGAACTTGGAAAAACTGCAGAGAGCACCTAGGCCGCAAACAAAAAAGGACGTGCGATCATTTGTGTCGTTATGCGGATTTTATCAGAAATACATCAAAAATTTTAACGCTATTTGTGCTCCTCTGACTGATCTGACTCGCAAGGGACTTCCAGATAAAATTATTTGGACTGCACAATGTGAACTAGCGTTCCAAGAGTTAAAGGAAAAACTCACTAGCAAGCCTATTCTCAAACTGCCTGATTTGACACAGGACTTTTTCTTAAGAACCGATGCAAGTAATGTAGGACTCGGAGGGGCTTTGTTGCAAAGATCATCTTCACCTGATGGGGAACTTAAACCAGTCGCTTATGCAAGCCGCAAATTGAATAGGGCGGAACAAGGATACTCCACAAGCGAAAAAGAATGTTTAGCATTAATCTGGGCAATAAAGAAGTTTCAAATCTATCTGTATGGTAGGACTTTTGTGGTGGAGACGGACCATCAGCCTCTCGTGTTCTTGTCTCAGGCTAAGCATGAAAACGCAAGATTGCTGAGGTGGTCTTTGTTGCTTCAACCTTATCAGTTTAGTATCCAATATATCCCAGGCAAATTGAATGTCGGTGCAGATTTCCTCAGTCGGCACCCCTGTGATCAAAATTAGAGTAGTGGCAGACGTGAGGAGTAATTTTACCTATGTGTATCGCTGGTTTTGGAACTTGCCATAGGCATGTTTTCAAGTGGGGAGATGTGTAGTGAAATTGACAGAGATACAACGGTAAAATACCTCCAAAGATAACATTTAAGGATAAAAACATAATGCGTAGGCTGCGAATAGTACATGATCGCCTAGACCGCGGGTCATCACCCTCCATAAAAATTGACTTGCTAGACAGGAGGGGAACGGCGGATCAAAAAGGAAAAAAAATATGACTGGAAAGATTGCGTGAGACTGGAAAGGCTAAGGAGACGCAATTGGGGGGGAAACGGAGAAAAGTCACGTTTCCCAAGTTGACATAAAAAGTAAGCAACTCGACAGAAGGGACCATAGATATGTTACGCCACAGTCATTTATTGGACGCTTTTGCGCGATACCAAGCCCTTGATTTGAATTCAGCGGCTAAACGCAGATGTTAGGAATATTACAAAAATTAAAAAGTACTTTTTTCTTAATATTAATGTTAGGAATATAAAAATTAGCTGGCCGGATGGCCCATTCTGAGCAGTGAACTAAAATGTTCTTAATTTTACAGACGGATAGATAATATTGAAGATAATGACAAAAGACAGTGTTGTTCACATCATCGACAGACTGTATTGAATCTAAAAGTGTCGCTATTTGAAAAAAAAAAAAAACACGACCTTGGGACGCAGGTGTTCAAATTTACTTAGTATGGAGGAGAGGGTTTTTGGGTGGTAGCTGTGTCTAAATATAACTTTTAACGACAAAATTTTGGAGGGGAGAGAAAGGTTGGTTCAAAAATCAAGTACATTTTTGTAGAAACACAAGTAGAGACGGACAGACTAACAGATAACCATCCATACTTGACTGAAGCATGACTGAAATGACTTTAGTGTAGGAAATTTGAAATTCAAATAAACCTAGGCAGTGATTGGCCACAGACAATCATATCATTAGCGCTCAGACGCGAAAGTGGGGTCATTTCTCAATAGTTGTTCAGTGATAGACACAGATTTTAAAGTGTGGTGATTTCCATATGAAAGAAAGTGTAAGAAGTTTAGGGACGCCATACTATAGCCAGCAGCTCAGCTGAGTTTTGCTAGCAATTCTGTGTTATTTATTCATAATCTGGTAAGATTGAAATTATTTCTTTATATATTTTGAATATTGTTTCATGTTTGAGTGATTTGATACTGCCATATCGAAATCTAGCCTTACAAACAAGTAGGGATTTGCTCTAGACCCCCCGCCCAAGTCAGGGTCTAGGGACCAACAATGTACATAAACTCCAGCAAGGGTTAGGCAAGACAGATCAAGTGTTGAGAATAATGAAACATATTGCCTATCCTCTTTTAGGGCAGAAAACTAAAAAATATTTTTCAGAATCTATAGTCTGGGAGGATCTATCCGATGTAAAACCACCATGGTAAATGTGCTGTTTGGTCAGAGAGATCTGACCTGTCTGTATGATGTGGTTGTTGTGTCAGTGTTGTGTCCAGACGTGGGTAGAGAATAGATTTTGACACATGGCCCATACTTTGATTGCAGAGCTGTGAGTTTCTGTTGTCAACCAAGCAGTGTCTATTCAGTTGGTGACTTTACTCGAGTGTATCTGTGCAGTACTTGTGACAGAGACCACCATTATTGCCCGCCAGCACGGAGAGGTGGGACCACAAGATTTCAGCACCAGAGCTACAACTACAAGATGAGTGAGCCTCTGGTCTGCTGGACATTCACCAACGCTGTGTAGTTACTAATACCCCATAAAAATTCCCACCATTTTCTGGACACTGTGTAGTCAATATAGACAGGTGTGATGAGGCCACCCCAACAGCACAAACATTAACTATCCTCCCAAGTAGATGACTACTAGAACATTTTAATAAAACTAACTAGTATAGTACATATATATGTACACTATTGCATTTATGATATACTATTCCATGCATTTCTTTCATAATCTCTAAATCCTTTTAAGTTCTGGTCAACCTAAAAAATTGATCCAGAACAAAATAAATGTAATATAATTCTATCACAAATTTTACACACGTGAGTTAGTTCAGTGTATTTTAACATTTGTTAATATTGTTAGTCTTCTTAAATATCTGTGGGTATATCTATAACCTATTACACCACACTACATATCATAACCCTAGACACTTTACGTAGCCACATTCATAAAAAAAAAATTAAGTGTGAGGTCGTAGTGGTAGCAAGAAAGGCCTTCTGACAATTCACAACTACATTTTATCTCAGGAGCCTTCACAGCTGGCCTCATACAATTACATTTAGTAATATCACCATCATACAATACCATCAAACACCACTACAGGATGGCCACCGACCGAGCAAAAAGGAATCAATTTGTTGTTGCCCTACAAGACGCCACCAGGCGTGATGGCCACTGACTGCTTTGATGGTCGGCGGCTAAGGATAAAAGAAGAAGACGTTACTACAAATTTTGTATTCTTCGTTTCTTTGGTTTAGTAGGGAAGTCAACGATTTTCGGAAGTCAACGTTTTACGGAAGTCAACGATTTCAGCAAGATTTCTAGGGCCTATGTCGGGTCAGATTTCATCATTATCATTTTCATTCACGCTGCCCAAGGACCACAGAGTTACCACAGCAGCTGGTCCACAGGAAGCCATCATTAGGCATTCACGTGCTCTTGTAGCAATTGTTTATGTGGTATTTTGTTGTATATGTTGAGGTTGCCAACCCCTTGTCGCCTTGTACAAGATGCCTGAAAATGCAGTAGTAGTCGTACTTTTTCTCTTTGTCACCTCACAGACCCACCGGAAGTACATGGGACAGGGTCAGGTATAGCCACAGATATTTTCAAAATTTATCGCCAGTAGATCACATAGGAACTCGGAGCGATGAAAAAAAAGTTTGAATGATCAAGTTAGTATAACTTGGTGACGGAATTTAGGAACTTGAACTTTGTTATTTTTTGTTGGAGGTGCAACGTGAAAGTTAGTGATCGCCTATGCCATAAAAAAGAGATACAGATAGCACTGTGGTGTGAGCAGCACTACTGTCACACAGGCGATCAGTGCACGTTGATGACCTGTCGGTGACTCCGGTTGGTAGCGAACCTCTGTTAACTGGAATTGTTATAGTACACAATGGAAACCATTTCAGTCAGTTTACTGGCGATGTAGAAATGATAAACGTTTAGATGTCCTAACCTGAATCCTCGACAGTCCCAGTAATCAATTTTGATTGCGGAAGCCATCAGTGGAAGCTGTTAGCTTGAATAATGTAGTTAATGAAATTTAGTCCCGAAATGAGAGGGCTGTTGACATAAGAACCTAGTGGTTTTAACAATGAAAACGGACGCACTGAAAAGATTTTATTTTTATTTTTATTTTTTTGTAGGATGTTGAGGCATAGTATGATTTTGGGAGAGGGGAGGTGGATAGACGGAGGGTAATCTGGCCAGTACGACCTCCATATATCTTCTTCCTCTTCATTCACTCAATTTGAGCACGTGGTGTGGTAATTTACAGCTAGGCTGCGATATATGCGGCGTTCGGCCCGGCACATTCTATTTCAGCAGGCAGTCATTTTAGGTTTGCTGTCCTTAGCCCTTGACTGTCCCCAGCCTACCTGCAAGAAAGCAGGTGGTTTAAAATCGGAGTTTTCCTTCTCCTAGATGAACTGCCATCCAAGGCTTACGAGCTTCATCTACCCGTAATTTAACCCATGCCTGGTTTGGGTTGGTGCTGGCTAGAGCATGGTCCATTTGCCGGTGGGTATTGCCACTGCACCTTAAGGGGTCCCAGACTACCCCCAACCCGATTATATCCCCGAGCACTCGGTCGCCTTCATAGCAAAGTCTGTGAGAACAGGGTCACCGCGTGAGGGTATTGCTATGGACACGTTTGTGCAGGAGAGGCCATAAGCTAAAAGCTTACTTTTGGAGCAAGACAGTAACTACCGTGGGGATCACTACACCTGGATGTGTGAGGTTGTGTGTTCGCATCGACATCCATTAATGTAGGCAGGACGTCGGGACCCGGACCCTACATAGACCCTCAAGACCTCCATTTATGCTTAGAAAGGTCGCAGGTATCCTCTTATTTTTCATCCCTGCAGTAAGGTGCAAGCCTTTATACCGCGTAGATAATAGAAGAATAATGCAGTCAAAGTTATAAAACCTGTAATAGTGGTTAAGTATGGACGATGTTTGGCCAATGAAGTATCTGGGCACATATCATCAAAGTTGCAGTTGGAAGAGATGAACTGCAAAACAATGAACAGTACGGCTGGAAGAATCATAGAAAACACAGGCAGAAAGTACCTGTGGCGTTCCCTTGTGTGTATATTTGTGGAGCGGGTAGAAAAGTGGTCAAGCAATCTCTCTAGGGAAATGTTACTTCATCTAGCAATGGAACTGCACACAAACCCAGGTCGAAATAATGTTAGATGAACACTGCTGACAGTTATATAATTTATTGACAACTACATCCAATACGTACTCCATTCACCATGATAAATTCATGATCACCTTAAATTTTAAAGCCCACCACATAGAGCCATCAACGTTCATGTATGTGGAATACACAGTAGTAACAGTATTTTCGTCACCTCTCCGTACCGGAAGAAGTATTTCTATACTGGTCCGCTATGTGAATATCTATTCCTTACTCGTACACATCGTTAAATTACTTCCTGGCACATAATAAATATATGGTATACATATGAATAAACACTTTCCTTGTATGCATACACACTTGCGGACATAGAATATCAGGAAAAATACACATCCAACACAGCCATTCCGGCTGGATACACTTCTCACAAGTACACTGACTGCCAAACATCACCCAACACTTTCCCCCCATTGGCGACCTGCATTCTTCCCACGAACTTACCCAAATCACGCTCACAATCATAACACACACCATAAACTCAGTTCACAACATCTGTTCTAGCGACACTCTAGTTGAACACCGCAGCGTTTCAAAATAATGAAAACATTGAGGTGCACAAAAAGAGGTGTAACAGTACCTCATCTTAACCTTAAACGGTAATCTTTACCTTTAGTGCCGTCCAGTATGTATAATATGTGTATTGGGTTAGGATTAGGGTTGGGGTTAGGGTTAACCCTAACTCCAACTCTAACCCTAAACCTAACCCCAACCCTAACTCTGAATGGTACGAAAATACACATATTATACATACTCGACGGCACTAAAGGTAAAGATTACCCCTTAAACTGTTCATTGCAGTATTGTCTCTGGTAACCTCATAACGTACAATAAATTGCTTCAGAAACCCTTGCTGCAAGATTATGTCAATGCTTGGCCCAGGCGTCCTACAAAGTGGGCAGCTACAGTGTCGGCCCCATGCTGCATTAGGACTGACTTACTTACTTAGTTATCCCTCTTCTACCGAGAGGTGTAGAGGTTTGGAGGAGAGAGCGCCGTCCTATCGGCTGTATTCCTTCTGCCCTGGTTCCAATCTAGTCCTCGATCCTTCAGAGACCGCCCAACGCCATACCCCCAGCGGACTGGAGGTCTGGATCCCTATCTCCGAGTTTCCCATACCCATAGTGGTAGCTGATCTTCTTCCGTTCTGCAGACATGGCCAAACCATCGTAGTTGGGATTGTTCTACTTGAATCTGCAGTGGCTAGGTTTTGAGGCCTTGACGTGTCGTCTGGCTGCATACCATATATCTTCGTGTCACCCTGTGACGAAATGGACGACCTCTTCACGACTTTGTTTCTCTTCGGCAGTATCGGTACATTTGTGGTACTGATTTTTATTTGTGTACTTTTAAAAGTACCAATTTCTTCTCATTATCGGCTAAGGAGCAAGTAGTTTGTATGTTCAAACATTTGTGACCCTCCTTGCAGATAATGTTTAACCTAGCTTGAGGTGAGCAACTGAGATAAGATAGTCGCCGGCGCGTTTAGATTGAACCGCTGATAAGACAGATTACTGTCTGTGTGACACATGGGGGCAGACAAGTGTGTCTACCGATCTGCCTGTAAGTTTGTACACAAGGGGATCGGACATCATATTACCATATATGGGAGACGTGACCTTTGCAAAATTTTTCCATGTCGAAAATATTTTGAAAGTACCACACCCGAAGTGATTGAATATGATTGGAGCTTTTATTTAACTCCATAACAAACGAAGGAGTGGGAAGATAGAAATATATTCTGACCTTTTCGCAGTTTTATTTCACTGTGAATTTCACGCTCGCCAAGACAACATCAAACCTCGCCAGAGTGAAAACTAGATTCATAATTCCTTTTGTTGACCGGACCTTTTATTGGAGAACCAAATAAGACTTGCAAAGCACAGGAAATCTCTACATTTTAATAAGGAACACCGGGTCGAGGAAACTGAAGAAACACAAGGAGTCAGAGAGGGAATCTATTGTCAAATTAAAGACCCCCCCCCCTCCCCCGACGCGTGTAAGAGACCGACACGTCTCTTTTATTCATCTGAGCTACAAGTCTGTAGCCAAGATTGGCGTAAGTAGTGCATTTTTCATTCTGTTTCATTAGTAACATGTGAACTAACATATATATATATATATATATATATATATATATATATATATATATATATATATATATATATATATATATATATATATATATATATATATATATATATATATATATATATATATTATCCTGTGAATTTTAATGTGTGAAACTCGCTATTGAATGTCAAAGTCTTTTGAGGCTGGCAACCTCAGCGTATAGCATGATGATTCATGAACCACCACTGCCCGGGCTGGTGATTGCTTTATTGATAGTTTCGTAAAAAAAAACTAAAAGCATAAAGTAGTTCCAGGTTCTCTATGGAGCAGGGAGGGAAAGATGAAAGAAATGATGTTCATTTTAAGAATATTACTTACAGTTTCAAAGCTTTTCACTCAGTGTAAATGTAAACGAAAAAACATATTCATGTTACAATTAATAGAAGTTTCAAACTTTCCCACAAGTGTAAATGTAAATGAAACATAAATGAATTTATGTTGTGAACACTTTTCAAACAGTGGAGATGTAAATGTAAAACATATTACAGTATATCTGTACGTTTAACCTTTTCATTTAAATGTAATGTAAAGCTAAAGCTATTCAGTTTAAATGTAAAGAAAGTTTTATCCCAAGGGATTAAATGTAATTCTCATCGAGGGTAAATTCTGACATGGGATGGTGTAGCAAAGTTTGATTTTGCTGGGGAGGTTATGATGGTATCCTAAAAGAATGAAATCCGTGTATGTATTAACCGTGTGAGGTCAAGCACATGTAGGCCCCTGACTCTATAAATGATGATGATGAATTATGTGCAGGGAACCTAACGCTACCTCCCTAGATCTCACACGGTCACTATTTTGGCTCTAGTGTCTGGTGTATGATGTACCTAGTGTCTAGGGGAGAAATGAAATGATGGTGCACAACACAAAAACACTTTAAGTTTCTATGAGGAAGTGAATAAAAACCAGTGGTTAAGTTTTTCTTTAAATTTGATATTTTTTCTGTACAATTTATTTTGCCTGTCCAGTCATATCTTTTGGACAGGTCTTTGAAAATGAGGACAAGATAGTTTACAGAAAAGATCAACTAAAAATGTGTGTGGGCAATCTGCCCAATAACTATAAAGTTAATATATGTCTTTCCTGTTGGAATGTTCACAGCTTACACTTTATTCATCTAAGAGGGAGAGTCACTGTGTATGAGGGGCTGTATTATCATCATACCCCATAAACTCTCTGAGTATGATTTGAAATACCAGTGTTTATTTAAACGAAAATGTCAGATATACCCAGATCCTTAACATATCACCTGGGGTTTTCTTGTTGAATGATAAGGTATTGTGTAGTTGCAGAAATATCGATATCACATCACACGCCCAAGCTCCTGCTGTTATCTCTTGACAGCATAAATGACTTGTCGGAGACTTCTTGGCGTTAATGTCACTCCTCAGGTTTCCTGTTACCAGCTGGCAACAGGAAATAAAACCTCTGCAACAAAAGGACACCCTGGTCTTTTATATCTGATCACTTTTGATCTTTCCCTACGGTGATATGGGGTCAGCCTCGCGTGCATTACAGGTGCACTCGCCCCTAATTTTACATGACTCCCACCTTGCTGTGACCACACCTCAGGTCCCTATGGCAGATACGCCACTGTTCGTTTACATAGTTTTCCTCAATAAAATAATGTGGGGTAACCACATTTCCTTTTATATGATTTTCTCTTCTTTTCCTTTTTAAATATAAATGCTTCAGGCATGTTGAACAGTGTTCATGGAACACGGAGGCTTACTAATATATTCTAATAAAATAATATTCAAACATAATCATGACAACATACATCAGTTAGATACATTTCAATGTGAGGACTCAACAATGTCTGCTCCCGGCACGTCCTTCACTTTTTCCCAATAGCAGTATCTAACTTTGGCAATGGGATTAAACATATTAAATTCATAAAGCATTCTTACCACAAAATTCAAGAAATATAAACAAATGACGCTGACTTTGCAAAGAAGTGGCCTCAGTTTCCTCTGCACTGCCCAGACTGTGAATACTTATTCATATTTAAGTTTAAATTTAACACAGCTGTTCTCAGCGTATTTGAATGAAAAATATTGTTCAACTGGCAATGAATAGTGAAAGCTTTTTGCTAATATTCATTAGCACTGGCTAATCGAAAGCTTGCGACTACCAGAATTCAAATGTAGTTTTTGAAAAACAAAAATAATTCCAAACAAACTCTGCGTCTGGTAGTCGATTGGCCAGCCTGCTTCAGTTATACCAATACAAAAAGATGTTTTGTTTTAGATTACATTTTCCTACCGCTCCCCTTTTCCCTCCTATACTCTTGTTACCCAAGCGAATTTGAATTTACCTCAATGCCTCCCTTCTAAGCCGGTGTCCCCACTAAAGTTATGAAAAACAAGCAGGAACAACAGTCTGTCTGGTCGCGCGTCCGTAGACATTTAGTATTTTCTCAATAACTTGGCTAATACTGGGACTATCATATTATTTAGAACACATTCTTGCTCAGTGGACTCTAAGCTATACTACCATATGATTTTTATGGTCAGATTCATTATGGTTTAGATTTTCAATTTTGTCATAGTCAATCGTCAAATAAAAATGTTACACAAGACGGCCATCTTCCCCCCTCGCTAGCATGTATTTTTCAAATAACTACTTGTTTTAGTGACGTCAGAAATACTACCGCTAGGAGAAAAAAAATTGTCTGCGTGTTTTGCCTTTGTTGGCTTTGTCGCAGCGTGTATATATGCATGGCAGAATGTGTCAAGCGAAGCGGTGTTTTGCGCGGCGGGTTAAGAATTGGCGTTAATTATTTGTATTGTATCGTGTAACACTACCAAAAAATGTAAGGATTGCTACTGATTACCAGCGTTAAAGTCAAAATTTTACGTTAATTCAGATAGTTATTTTGCGGCACACTTCCGCAAAATCGTTAATTATAAGTCTAGGCTGCAAAATGTATGCAGCAGATCTGGCAAAATGTTAAATATTGGTAGTACGTTTTCGAAACCGAAACTAAAACGCGTGTTAGATTTTTACCGTGGGATCGTTCTATAGGCTTTAGCACTGCACAAAAAGCAGTGTTGCTGGCGTGTGAGAGTATCACTGTCAGACACAATAGGGCGGGTTTATTTATTATCATTTTATGACTAAAATCTTACTGAAATGAGCGATTATTCTCGCAGATTTTATTACAGATGGTAGAATAGAAGAAGGGGGGGGGAGGGGGGGGGAGGGGGGGAAGGGGGGGAGAGACATAACTATGTGTCAGAAAACGCCATACTCAGAACAGCGTTTCGTTTCTATTACCAGTTATTGGTGGTACCAGCAGAAAGTACTATCTCTGGAACCAAGTGAAGGTAAAAGTGGACTGACGTTGTGCGAGACGCCATCATAACAGGGTCTTATAGACAGACGCAGGACCAGCTTGGCCGTTACTCTCTGACGTTCTGGGAACGTGCAGCGCCTGACCTTTGACCAGAAATGAGTGACAGCAGTGTACAGAAAACCTACCCATCAGGAGGAGGATTAGAATCATCATTGGCAGCCAAGTTAACCCTTATGCTGCTTCTTATAAAAAACCATCACCCTAGTGATGACAATTTTATTTTGTAACTAACTGTTATTCCTTTCTTTTAAACTGTTAAACTTAAGGTGATTATTAAATTTTGTTATTTGTAATTATACCAATTTAATTTCGATTCAATCATTTTAAATGTACTACATGTTTGTCCCAGTCAAAGTTACTAAACATACACTCTAAACAGAGCTATATTATAATAAAAATTCCACTGATTAACTCAGCGGTGGGGGCTTGACGAGCTAGAATAAACCATTGCTTAAATTCTTCATAAAAGGTGTCGGCAGATTACAGAATTAACGCGCTCAGCAACAGCTAGCATTGTTTTCGCTTATCTGAATATCTTGTGAAGACTCCCATGTGATAGAAGCTTTACTACTCTTCTATCTACATTTCTGCCAAGAGTAATCTTGTGTAAAGATAGACTCAAATGAAGCCTATAATAGATACTCTTGAGTTTTGGCCACTGTTGGACCACTACTGCAAAGCAGGGGAGGCAATACCGTCACACACCAAACCACCTTCCTCAGATACCTCATTTCTGATGTGCTCCATAAGGAGCGAAAAAGATAAAGATAAAGATAATGATAATGATGAAATATTGTGTCAGAGCCTGTAGTATTATAACAGGTCACAGATAGCACGCAAAGTAATACATTCTTATTTCACATTATTCCCAGAAATTAAAATGCCTTCATCTGAGTGGTGGTTATTATCTGTGAAATAAGATTATAAATAAGTTATCTTACGAAGTTTGGTAGTAAAGGTAGAGGTAGTCCCGAAGCAAATAATGCCGTAGGGGAGTAAAGTGTTAGAGACCACCATATTAAGTCCAGCATCGAGAAGTGAGGTGACCAGTTCCCTTCCTCGCTGCCTTTTCCTTCCCTAACTCAAATCCAAGTACCCATTTACCTCTGGGTATACCGGAGTACAACACGATTTAAAAAAAGGTCTCTACTGTATGAGGAATATGTTTCAACTCATTGTACACAATCCCGGAAAGCACATTAATTAATTAAACTCAAATAAATTGAAAAAGGAAGCGTATAAAGACGTACAAGGGGAAGTCAGTAAGTAAGTTACAAACTGATATGGGGAAGCTGAAAATGGTAGTTGGTAGGTCCTAAAGGTGTCATTAGGCGACAGTATCATCCAGCTTTATGATTAACTTAGGTAGCAGACTGCTAGGTGTCGCATGCGCATGCGCAGCGCAGATACAAATGGCGACTGTGCTCGTGGAGTGTACAAACGAAGAACAGCCTGCTGTTGTGCGGTTTTTTGGGACAAAAGGACTTCCTGTAAAGGATAGTCATAAGGAAATGTTTCCTGTTTACAGTGTGGAGTGTTTGTCGCTTAGCCTACACCATAATGCATGACCATTTGAATTTTCGAAAAGTATGCTCACGGTGGGTGCCCAGACAACTGACTGAGGAACACAAAATGAACCGAATGGGAATGTCCTTGGAACATCTGTCTCGGTACGCAGATGAAGGAGAAGACATGCTGAACAGGATTGTTACTGGGGATGAATCATGGGTGCATCACTACCAACCTGAATCACTAAAAGCTCACCTTGGCGGTAAACATTTAGCGGGTGATGCAGAGGTTGAACGTGAGGTTCGAATGTGGCTGAGACAGCAGAGCACGCACTTCTATGCTGCAGGTTTCGAAGCACTAATACAGCGATGGGGTACGTGTATCAATGTTGGTGGAGATTATGTTGAGAAATAAAGGGGAAATGTAAGTGCAATAATACATGATGTTCAAGTTCGTATCTCATTTTTTTCATAACCATTTGTAACTTACTTACTGACTTCCCCTCGTTTAGGCTGTCCTATAAACTGAGGAATTATCCGATTGCCAGAGCGGTAAGGATGCTTTCTTCTGGTGGCAAAGCTATCAAGGTTTGGAGTTCGAAATCTGGCAGCGTCACGCTCCAGTCTACCCAAATGTAAATGGGTACTTGACCCTGTTTTAGAGTTAGAGAAGGCAATGGTAGCAAGGAAGGGTACTGGTCACCCACCTCATAAGGTTTGACTTAGTATGTTGAAGTCTCTGACGCTTCACTTCCCGACCAATGTATCTGATAATGAACTTTATTTTTCCTAACCCGAGAACGTCAAATTTCTTATTTTTTCATTCTTTCATTAAATTATTCCATTCCATTTTTCCATTTCATATTTCCGTTACAATGTTGATCTTAAATTAACATCAGACAGATACACATTTCGTAAACAAGTACGTATATATTTTATATTGATAGAGAAACAGACACGTATAGAGAGACAGAAATTTTGTGTGAGACGTGTGATTGTCATGATCTATTTTGTTTACAAACTTATTCCTTATACGCTTTCTTCGCCATGTCCACCGCATGAAGATGGTCGCATCCCTAAAGATAACTTCTACGGACAACTGGCAGATGGTAAAAGAGCAGTTAGCGACCGCAGCTGAGATTCAAAAATGTGTGCAAGAGAGACATGAGGACACTGGACATAAATACAGCAGCCTGAGAGGATGAAGCTGCCGATCGCACCAAGTGGGGATGCTCCCTACGGCACCACCTCAAATTGGTCAAAAAGAAGCTCTCACAACAAGCAGAAGAGAAAAGAACGAACCGAAAGGAACACCGGGAACAAAAGTAGCCGAGGTCTATCACCTCGGGGGCGCATTGCCATAGTTAGACTTAAAAAGGGCTATTACTACAACCGTATTCTATTGTTTATATCTATAATTTGTGACATTATTCTGCTTTTAGAAAGATTTATTTTTGATCTAGAGGGGGGAAATAAATGTTTTAAAATACCGAGTGACTTCCCAATCACCACGTCATGTGCTACATAGAAGATTACCTTAAGCGCCTACGATCTGGGTGTGGATACAGATATCACCAACAAATTAAGTTGTTTAGCTGTACATTAGGATGCTCTAATTGTAATAAACATTTGACAAGACATGTCAGATTAATTGACCTGTTTTTTTAAGGTCTTGGTGTTAATAATGATTTGTTAGTGCGTCTGGAAGTCAATACTGTAAAGCCTCTGATGAATGAACTAAATAGGGGTAGTGGATGATCCGATAATGCCAGCTGTCAGATACATCCGTATCTCTCTCGCTCTCTCTCTCTCTCTCTCTCTCTCTCTCTCTCTCTCTCTCTCTCTCTCTCTCTCTGTATAGATACAGAGGTATCTGACAGCTGGCATTATCGGATCATCCACTACCCCTATTTAGTCCTTTCATCAGAGGCTTTACAGTATTGACTTCCCGACGCACTAACAAAAAAGAGATGCATCTCAGAAGTGAAGAGCAGAATAGCTCAGGCAAAAACAGCATTCTATAAAATGAAGAGTATTTTATGCAATTGCTCTTTGTCAAGAGTTATTCAGTGTTATATAGAACCAATCCTGACGTATGGGAGTGAGTCATGGATAGTTAGTAAACAAGTAGGGAAAGCACTAGAGGCCACGGAGATGTGGTTTTACAGAAGAATGTTAAAAATATCATGGGCAGCCAAAAAAAGAGTAATGAGGATGTCCTGAAAGAGGCCAAAGCGCAAATGAAACTTATTTCACAAGTTAGAAAGAAGGAATCCACTTTTTGGGGGGCATGTTATGCAAAGAGGATAGCTGGAATATATCATAACAACAGGTAAGATTGAAGGAAAGAGATAAGGGAAGACAAAGAGAGCAAATACTGGACAGTTTGACATCGTGGCATGGAAAGAGGCAACAACAGAATTGATAAATTGTAATGGAGATAGAAAATTGTGGAGAGGCATGATCTCCTACACCATTAGGCAAGGGGCTTGAAGAAGAACATATATATGCTGACATAGTCGCAGAACAGTAATATAGTATGAGGGCAGCAATATGATAGAAAACTGTACAGAGCGATACAAGAGGCATTCTAATCATCAGAAGCAGTCAACCTGTTGGACAAGTGTTTCGGCCCTTTAACTTCTTAACACTCTGAGAAGAGCGGGCCAACTTTGGTTATGACTTCCAAGTGTCCGCCTCCTGCTGTCTTTCCTGCCTGCGCTGTGAATTAAACCCACTCTACCTTGGTTGCAACTTTTAACTTCACTCCTGGTTTTATCCATGCTGCCAAGCTGTAGACAATTGTTAAAGTAACCATTATGTTGTATATAAACTACTGTCCTAAATTCCATAGCCCATTGCGGTTGCTCCACAGACAGACAACATGATGACATTTCCGCAGTTGCACCGAGGCTCTTAAGTGCCCTTGTTCTTGACTGTCCTATCAGACCCAAACGTTTCAATAGATCATACATTGAGGCAGCTACTAGACCTTTTGCACCTACCTCAATAGCTATGACGTATGCTGTGAACTCATCACGTCTCAAGTCCGTGATCAGACCATTATACTTAGCCAATTTGAACGAGTGTTGCTCGTCAAATCTTGATTCAAATGGCACGGTCAGCTCAATCATTATAATCTGGTACGACGAAGAGGAATGTAGTACTATGTCTATTCGTCTTCAAGATCCCCTAATGATTTCCAGGTATATCCTTCGCTCAGGTAAATCTACTGCCATCTCCCATTCATTTGCAGTCAAGAATAGATAGTAAACCGATCTTTGGTTTGGGATGTGCTGACTTTTCTGCTCTCAGAAAGTATGTACAATGCACTATTATCTCCACGCGAGTTTTAACTAAGATTACCTACGCACCCGTGTCCGACACCTAGCCACTGTTTCACTAGAGGTCAACTTTGCTTATATTTATTGCGAACCAAAATTTCGGCGCCAACTGATTTCGTTCCTTATTTCCGAAATCCGTACATTAGAGGTCCGTTCAGAAGAGGTTTTACAGTATTGTCGCCCTTAATGTGTACATGTTAACTTTTGGTTTTTTAACGGACACACTCAAAAAGTAAATAAATAAATAAAAAAAGTAAACGGAACTGTTAATGTTTTGGTTGGGTTGTATTGATTATCAAGCTAGGAATAGTCTTTGTTGTTGTCATCAGATAATTGTCGGTGATGACTTATTGATGTCTCTCGTATAATTGCTGTTGTTGTTATTTACGATTCTGATGTATTTAGCACTTAACCTGATTTGTAATCAATTAACAGATACTCGTGAAAGAGGGTTTTACTGCCTTGTTTATTTTCGTTCATCCATTTCATTTTAAGCGCTTATCATATATTTTATCCATAAGTGTCTACTGAAGTATAATTTCATGCAGAATCAGCACCCCACGCTTTTTGTCAATTTGATGTTACATTTTTTGACTGCAAGCTATAAACTCCTTGAAAAATTATTTTTTGGTTTTTAGTGCATTAAAAGCGTGTTTTAATTTTTTTTTTAATATTTTTATTTTCTTCGTTTTAGTGTTAGAAATATTATGACATACTAAACCATAAACAATATTTTTACCTATTGTAAATTTGGTCTAAAATTTCTTAAGCGATCCATTTCTTTTAGAGCGTCAATATTACACGGCTTTGTGCCTGTTAATTTGATGTAATCAATTTCTTCAATTTGAAGGCCATCTAGAGATCGAACTCGACTTTCCCTTGATTCATAATTTTATAATTTGGATTGTTTCCCTTGATTTAGCTCGACACTTATTTAAGTACTGCCCTGTTTTACGCATTAAAAAAAAAAAGCACACCAGGTACTCTTGAATTTTCAATTAACTTGATTATGGCCCCTGATTTGTTTACAAGCCTTTACGAAAAACTTTCATTACTGATAATGTCATAATTGTAATATTAAATTATTAAATAATTGACTGATTATTGTATTGGCATCGGGAATACACAACTATGCCAAGTTTCAGAACTATTGCTCACCTGGAAGTGATTAAAAATCGATTGCAAGATTTGAAAGTGAAATGAAAGTGACATACAAGTGAAGTTAAATAAAAGCGTGTGATAAAAATAAAAGTTATGAGTTTTGGGTAATAAAATACTTTTGTTTAAAAAAATGATATAAGCGAGATTATGTGTTAAATATAATAAGTAAATTCCTCTAATGTGTTATTATTTTTTTTAAAGGCTTTTCTTTAGCTTGCAACGTATGTCACTCTCTTGTCACCTTCAAATCTTGCAATCGATTTTTCAATCACTTCCAGATGAGCAATAGCTCTGAAATTTTGCATAGTTGTGTATTCCCCATGACAATACAATAATCAGTTGTAAACAAATAAAATGAATAAAATTAAAATTAATAATAATTTTGTTTGTTTGTATTGTATCATCACTGAAATGGGTGATAACTACAACTAATCTACGTGTATTCTTTCCAACAAGATTGCCTCTCTTGAGAAAAATATTGAAAGTTCTCTTCCCCCCCCCCCCCCCCTCTCCACACAAACACTATCGAATGCAATTATCTGATGACAACAACAAAGACTATTCCTAGCTTGATAATCAATACAACCCAACCAAAACATTAGCAGTTCCGTTTACTTTGTTTATTTATTTATTTACTTTTTGTGCACAGACATACACACAACTGACAACTACATTTAAACACATGTAATTTACAACTCTTATCAAAAAATTTTAAAAAAATGAAACCAAAAAAAAATATTAACTTTCCGTGTAATATACTGAATAAGGAGATCCGCCTCCTGTGCTCTGGACTCGTTTATCGCAAACTGATAATGTGATTAGCGGATCGATTACATTTGATTTAAATTTAAAAAAAAAAAAAACCCTAAAAAGAAGAAAATACAAAATATTAAAAAAAAAAAAATATTTTAAACACAGGCTTTTAATGCACTAAAAAGCCACAAATAATTTTTCATGGAGTTTATAGCTTGCAGTCAAAAAATGTAATATCAAATTGACAAAAAGCCCGTGGCGCGTAAGCGCTTATAACATATTTTATCCATAAGTGTGTAATGAAATATAAAGCAGAAGTTAATTTCATGTAGAATCAGCGCCCCAGGCTTTTTGTCAATTTGTCAATTAGCAAAAAGCAAATTAATAAGACACATTTTCCCTTTCCGACCTGGCACACCGAGAAAGAATAGTCCAACTCATCCTTTTTTAACGTCCTTACTACTGTTTATCGTAGCACGTTCTTTTCAAATATATACATTATTGCTTGTTAAAAAAAAAAAACATGATTATTATTTTCTGTCATACATACTTCAAATATAAAAGTCACAGTGATTGCGTTGAGTTGTATTTTTTAAACGGAAGTTTCTCATTTTGGTGAGACACGACCCATCCAACCGAGACACACGGATAACGCCTGTTATATTAGGACACATGTCTAAATAAAGATCTTTCGTTTTGGTGTATTGTTTAGCTTTGAGCTAGTTTATATTTCAAGGGCCAAAAATAAAAATAAAAACTTAAATATTGCACTACTGAGGCGAGGCGCACTCCGTTTGACGCAGGCACATGTACAATTATAGAAGATCCTTCGGTCCAGCAATGCGATAAAGACCGTCTTCTTTTACAAAAGATATTGCAGTCTGTTTCAGTAATGAAGTGCTTAGTCTTCGAAATATTATGTAATATTTGGTAAATAAACAGAAACTGCTTTGTAAAATGTAATTAAATTTGATATAAAGTAATAACTTTTAAATACTACATCTTGCCACCTTTGGTAAGAAAACAGCAAAGTAAAATGACTGGTTTGACGCTTCATCAGATGTGATGGCACCTGTTATTGAAGCTAAGCGCAGTGCTATGAATGAATACAAACGTTCACCGAGTGCCAGAACCCTACAGATCCTGAGGGCTACGAGAAGCAAAGTTCAACAAACTGCTCGACGCTGTGCAAATGACTATTGGCTCCAGCTCAGTGAGAGCATCCAGATCGCAGCGCAAACAGGCAACATTAGACAAATGTATGACGGTATAAAGAAAGCACTTGGCCCCCATAAAAGTAAGACGGCACCGCTAAAATCCATCAGCGGAGAGAAGCTAACCGATAAGGGTAAGCAGATGGAGAGGTGGGTCGAGCACTACTCTGAGCTTTACGCTAGAGACAATACCGTTACGCCTGCAGCCCTTGATGCTGTCAACAGTCTGCCAACTATGGAGGAGCTGGATGCCGAACCAACATTAGAGGAACTCAGTAAGGCCAATGATAGCTTGGCCTCTGGCAAAGCACCAGGCAGTGATGGGATTCCTCCTGATTTAATCAAATGCTGTAAGAGCACGCTATTACATCCCCTGCATAGGATGCTGTGCCAGTGCTGGGAAGAGACAACTATTCCTCAAGACATGCGAGATGCCAAGATTGTAACACTGTATAAAAATAAAGGAGACAGAAGTGATTGCAATAACTACAGAGGCATCTCTCTTCTTAGTATTGTTGGTAAGGTTTTTGCCAAAGTCATCTTAATGCGACTACACAAGATAGCTGAGCGCATATATCCAGAGGCACAGTGTGGATTCCGAGCTGGCAGATCAACAACAGACATGATCTTCTCTCTCCGCCAGCTTCAGGAAAAATCAAGAGAGCAGAAAAGACCATTATATATCGCCTTTATAGACCTCACAAAAGCATTCGACCTGGTTAGTAGGGATGGACTCTTTAAAATCCTCCTGAAAATAGGCTGCCCTTTTAAAATGCTGGAAATGATAAAGTCATTCCATGACGACATGAAGGGAACAGTCCAATATGCTGGAAGCACGTCACAGCCCTTTGATATACGAAGTGGCGTTAAACAAGGCTGTGTTCTGGCTCCGACCCTCTTCGGAATCTTCTTTGCCTTACTCTTGAAACATGCATTCAGAGATGCAACTGAAGGAATATGCCTTCACACTAGGTCAGATGGCCGTCTGTTTGATCTTTCAAGGCTGAAGGCAAAAACAAAAATCAGAAGGGTCACTATAAGAGACTTGTTGTTCGCTGATGATGCTGCAGTCGTCACTCAAAGCCAACAGGAGCTTCAGAGCTTGATGAATCGCTTCACTAAAGCATGCAAGGACTTTGGCCTCACAATAAGTCTAAAGAAAACGAATGTGCTGAGTCAGGATGTGGGTGCTGCACCAGTTATCACTATCGATAACTATGAATTGGCAGTGGTGCACCACTTCACATACCTAGGGTCTACCATCAATGACAAACTCTCACTGGATACAGAAATCGACAGCCGCATTGGAAAAGCTGCAGCTACCTTTGCCCGCCTCACATCGCGTGTTTAGGGAAACTCTAAACTCACAATGAAGACCAAAGCTGCGGTATATAATGCCTGCGTCACCAGCACACTCCTATATGGCAGCGAGACCTGGACGACCTATGCTAAGCAAGAAAGAAGGCTCAATACCTTCCATTTGCGGTGTCTACGCCGCATCCTCGGCATCTCGTGGAAAGATAAAGTGACAAATGTCGAGGTGTTGTCACGTGCTGGCCTTCAAAGTATGTATACGTTGCTTAGACAGCGCAGACTTCGCTGGCTTGGCCATGTTCGCCGCATGGAAGATGGTCGCATCCCAAAAGATATCTTCTACGGACAATTAGCAGATGGCAAGAGAACAGTTGGGCGACCACAGCTGAGGTTCAAAGATGTGTGCAAGAGAGATATGAGGGCACTGGACATGGATCCAGCAACATGGGAGGATGAAGCTGCCGATCGCACTAAGTGGCGATGCTATTTACGGCACCACCTCAGATTGGGCGAAGAGAGGCTCACACAAGAAGCAGAGGTGAGGAGAAAACGTCGAAAGGAGCACCAGGAAAATAAGCAGCTGAGGGCTGCCACCTCAGGGGCGCATTCCCATAGTCAGTTATGACTGAAAGGGCTGTTATTATTATTCTTCTTATTATTATTATTACTACATCAAATTAATTTTATTTTTATTTTCGCATAAAGCATTACTGTCTCTTTAAATAAATTAAATTGCTATGTAAAATAAAGAAACGTAGAGTTGTAAATTACGACATTTTGATTGTTTCCCTTGATTCGTAATTTTACCATTTGGACTCCTTCCCTTTATTCAGATAGACACTGTTTACGGACCTGTTTTGAAGCATAAACAATATCGGTAGAAACCAAATTATGTTGCCTAGACCTTTTTTGTTAAATTTTAGTACGAAGCGGAGACGAAGGTTTATTTTTTTTAAATTCTGAAGCACGGACATTCCATACGTGAAAACGAATGAATGCATAAATCTGCTTTGTAAATAAAAAAAAAAAAACATACATTCAAACGAATTGATTTGACAAAAAGCCACCAGCTAATTTTTTTTTTTTTTTTAACTAAAGCGGTAGAAATCAAATTATGTGACCTGGCAACCTGTGACAACTTTACTTCCATTTAAACGGTCTTTCAACGATCATAGCTATCTAATAACTTCATTCTCTGCAACAACTAAAGATGTTACTATAAAATAACTTAAAAATAATTGCAACGGGAAAAAAGCGACTACAGAGTGAATTTTGTTTTTTACGTATGTTAATACAGTTATTTAAACAACCAGACTGAAGCCAGGCATTTTCTAGATTTTAATACTAAGCGGGGACGAAGGTTTATTAAAAAAAATTATGAAGCACCGTCATGCGATAAGTGAAAGCGAATGAATGCATAAGTCTGCTTTTTCAATCAAAATAAACTTACATGCACATTTTGACCACGCATTTTAAAAATGATGTAAAAGAAAAATTATACCATGTAACATATTCATTAAGATTAAACACGCACAGTGGATGTTCATGCTCAGAGAATCTTCATTGGTTTTAATATATGTATCGATACAGCTCCGATCCAATTTGAAACCGCTTGGCAACAAGCTGCGCTGATGTAATGGTTACCACACTGCGCTGAACGATCAGGTGTTCAAGGTTTAAGCCCGGGCGGAGGCATTTGAAGCAGTGTCATCGACCGGGATTTTGACTGAATAACTTGAACGGCTCCTGAGATACAACCTCTGTGGATGGGAAGGATCGAAGCTCCTGACCGGGTTGGAAGGAAAGTCCACAGGTTTTTTGTTCCCCTTCTGGGGCTCAAAGTGATGTCTATTACTTTATTAAGTAAAATGTGTAAAATATGTGTGATCTCGGCCCTGGCTAAGACACTTTGATCTTAGCCAAAAGGCCGAGAATGTTGTTGAACTTCAAGAGAATTGTTGAACATCAAATCCACAGGCTCCCCAGCCTCGTAATGACGTGTCATGGGGCCGAAGGGCTGAAAGCCCAAGAGCCGCTAATTAAGAAAAAAGAAAAGAAAAAGAAACCGCTTGGCCAAATGAGTGCCATTAAAATTATATAAATAAAAAAGGAAGTGCTACAGACAACTGTTTTTTTCTTCTATTTCCTATTAAAGTAAAAATGTTTAGTTAAACATTTTTAGTTATCTTGTAAAATATGCAAACGTATGGCCTTTAATAACAAACATAAAATAATAGTTTTAACTTTCGTGTTACGTCCCTTGATATTTATTGGATATGTATTTATTTGATTATGGCCCTTGAGAAATAAATGGTTTCTATACATTTCTTACGAAAAACTGTAATTAATCATAATGTCAAAATTACAATACTAAATTATAAAATAACTGCACGGCGTACCCCGGCGGTAACTAAAGAGCATGTCTGCCAAAATTCATCAAGAAATAATAAGGTATGCGGATTTGTATTAAGAACATAGAAACATACTTTACCTTTTATTTATATAGATATATATGGTGATTACGTCAATATTTTTGTCAGTCTTATATTTTATGTGTGCATTTGATTAAAGTGCGGATATACTATAACATTTTAGCTGTCGAGAACTGATAATTTGTACAGCAGTTTACGTGGAGTTTTAATCAAGCCTACATATAACAATGACACCGAATGCACTTTAAAGTTAAAAACGGTATATTCTATGGTATTTATAACACATGTAGTACCGAGTATCCTAGGGATTAAAATGCAATAGTAGTCGAATAACATATATTGCCGTAGGGGGGTGAAGTGTTGGAGGCATTGAGCTGCCTTTTCCTTCCTTAACTCAAGAACAAATACCCATTTACAGCTAGGTAAATTGGAGCGTGCCGATACCGTGAATTGAACCAGAAAACTTTGACGCGAGAGATCAGCGTTCTAACCACTCTGTCAGTCGGACGCTGTAGTGGTTAAATGTCTTTAAAGATATACTTAATACATTAACATAACACACGTATAACGTACCGCACATAATACCACTGTGCATTCTATACAATGAAAGACTATAACTTTTTCTGTTAAACAATTATTTCCAACAGTAATTATTTTCCTTTTTTTTTTTTTTTTTTAACTTCACAGGGTAGTCCGTGTCAAACAGCTTGTAATTTTATCAAGAACAAACCAGAAGGTAATTTATCGTTTTTTTTTTTTGTATTTACTTATGTTTGTTCTAACGTTTTTATTTTGAAGGATAATTTCGTTCTCAACTAAGAATACAGTACTGTTCACACTTTTGCAGTTATGTATTATCAGAAATCATAATACCTTCCCTTACTGATGGAATGAACCAGACAAATACCCGTGGTACAAGATATGAGAAGACGCAAGCTGTCGATTGGATACACACAGAGAAAATCAGGTCACAACATTACTAGGCAGTTCTTATTTTGGAATGCTCATGTTAAGAGAGATAGAGGAAGACAAAAAAAAAAAAATCACGCACGGAGAAGGTTACTTGACATAGACATGACAGGGATAAAAAAATATTTGGGAAGACTTTGACAGGATGGGATGGCACAATGATGGGAAGACCTTGACGGGATGGCACATAATGGGAAGACCTTGACGAGATGGCACATGAATGGAAGACCTTGACGGGATTGGATGGCACATGATGGGAAGACCTTCACGGGATGCCACATGATGGGAAGACCTTGATCGGAATGGCACATGATGGGAAGACCTTGATGGGATGGCACATGATGGGAAGACCTTGACGGGATGGCACATGATGGGAAGACCTTGACGGGATGGCACATGATGGGAAGACCTTGACGGGATGGCACATGATGGAAAGACCTTGATGGGATGGCACATGATGGGAAGACCTTGACGGGATGGCACATGATGGGAAGACCTTGACGGGATGGCACATGATGGGAAGACCTTGACGGGATGGCACATGATGGGAAGACCTGTGCCCTACGCGAAACTGAAAAGTTATATATGAATGACTGAATAATGCCATCCCTTGATAATAATAATTATTCATTCAAAGACGTGTAAATCATTCACGTTTCAATCGTACAGTCAACGTACAACCTCGTCTTCTTCGTGTGAGTTGACTCTTGGCCACACGCGATCATTCATCGTCTCCCTAAGAACTTACTTGTCCAGCTGTCTGGGTGTATTCTCCATCCGGCAGTTCTGTGAGATCTGTCCTTTCTCTGTTTATTCCGCTGCCGTTGTTTTTTTCCCCATTATTCCCAATGTAATTCTGTATTTGTTTACCATTATTCGTCTGTTAGTCATCCTATTTACCACTTATCTACTTATTTATTCCTTTATCCAGCTATATCCACCAGCTATATCCACCAGCTATATCCACCAGCTGGAAAAGAATGCACTATATCTCCACTAACAAAATCATTCTTATATACTTGACATCTACGATTAGAGGCGCAAAAAGGGGGGGGGGGGTGGGAAGAGCACAAATGGGGCATTGCCTTAGAATGTCATATTTCAGAGCGGAAAATTGGTTTCTCTTCAAATCGTTCGCCTTTTACTGTTAGAATAATGGCTCCAAAATGTGGATTAATTTTAAAGTAAGTGATCTGTATGGTGATAATAAAAAAAATATCCACTTACAGTCTTCATTTATTGGTATTATTATTATCTCCAGCTTCTGATATTTTTTATCTCCAGCCTCACCTTTTCATGGAAAATGGATATTCCCAGATAAGGTTTCAATAGAGACAGATCCCATAGAAATGAGAATAGACTGGGAGCCGCCAACTCTCGTCTCCGAAGGTACTGACGTTGCGCCACCTGGAACCTCAAACCCTGAACCCATTGTTTACGTTCTGTTATCCAGGAATACCAATAAGCAAAATGATGAGTGGGCGGTAGTACATGCGGTAAGTACATACAAATTAGGTTTTCTCCGCATTGGTGGCAAAAGCAGAGTAGGGAGTTTCTATCCTAACCTATCCTATCCTATCCTATCCATCTGTCTGTCTGTCTGTCTGCCTGCCTGCCTGCCACCCCTCCATCCATGCGTCTGTCTGCCTGCCTGCCTGCCTGCCTAATACCCACTCACTCACCCATCCATCCATCCGTCTGCCTGCCTGTAGCCCGTCTGTCTGTCTGTCTATCTGTCTTGGTCTAAAGGAGTACCGACCTTCAACAAATACATGCCAAGTCCTCATGTCACGTGCTATAAGCTCTATGTCTTCCTATATCTTCCTTACCATTTTCAGTTCTGTCTTCAGCTCTCTTCTCCATGTGTTCTTCCCACCTCCACTTGTTTTACCCTGGGAATTCCAGAACAAGGACTATCTGGTCATGCTAACTAAAGAAAAACTACAGCAATAAATAGAGACTCTAAGTCGATGGAGTGAGTTATTACTTCTTCTTCCTCGTTCGCCTTCAGACTTCCAAATTAATGACTCTAATAGAGGCAGTAGTCAACTCAAGGTTCCTGACATCTCCAAACGGTTTTTCGTTGACAGGCTGTTGCCATATGCCACTCCGTTCATTGCTGTAGGTGTGGTAAAGTGGAATGTTATAAATATTTATAGGGGACTTAGTGTACTGACTGAGATCAGCTGTGAAGGTATCTGTATCTAATAGGTCTAGTGTTTTGCAGATAACCTTACTTGCTACACAATTATACCTCAGTCAGAATTATTCTGGACTATTGTGATGACTACGTTAAATGTCTAGGGTATGTATATGATGAAGTGTAAGTCACAACAACAACAGACAGATAAACAATTTAATTTATTCCACCACACTTGACAACACTGTGACACTCACACACATTTAACACTCTATAAGACTATCTTAAATGAGTCACTGGTAAAGTTTCAAATATAAATATGTATTAATTACTTTCACTAATATATATGTCCTGATTCAACTACAAAGTGAACCAGGAATCACAATCAATTTAATTACAATTTATATGTACAGAATTTATCAATATGAACCTTGTAGGGACATATTTTATTAATATTATCCTATGTGTGTCAGTTGTGTAGTAGTAATATGAGGTAATACTGGTTTTGTTTTTTCAAGCTATGTTGTTATTTGTCATCATGACTTCAAGTGTTTGTTTATCTTGGAAATAGTATGGAGAAAAGTTCACAGTTTCTATCAATTTAAACACTGTATTTTCCCTCTGTTTTATTATAAAGTCAGATTTTGAGGGGGGGGGGTGGGGGGAGGTGCGGGGGGCGGGGGTGGCGGGCATAATGTTGAGCTCCTCTGGCCACAGACGCTTATCTTTCGTGATGGCGGCAGGAAAAGACTCCTCTGCTCGATAGCCTCCCTGTGTTCTGGAGACCCCTCACTGGTCACTATCTGGACCCAGGAGTATGTTGTCAGCCTCCAGATTCAGCAAAGCTCAGACCAGGTGCTGCTCAATAACTTTAGGACCACGGTCCCACAATTCATGGAATAATACACAGTTACGTTGACTGGCAATGAATATAGCACAATTTCGATCTGCCGATGTCCCAGGCTTTTATTTAGAAAAAATATGCACTGGCGCTCAACGCACTGGTTCTTTAGTAAGTTTATTTGAAAATGTGGTGCTGAACTAACGCTTCAAATTGCCTATATTGGCGGGTCTAACCAATCGAGCCATGTTTACACAAGCGTTTGAAAAAAAAGTACTCCTACTCACGTTTCCCTAACAACAAAGAATCAATATTTATAGCCCGACTAATCGTGTTTAGCCTTACATTTACTTTCCGCCAATCAAATAGGAGGTAACATGGGGCCCTATTTCCGTACAATGGTGGTGTCAAAATCTGCCACTGAGCGATTCTGATTTTGGTGTTGTCTGACATCCCTCACTATTTCTTTTGGCTATAATTTGTTAATTCCTAGACTATTTGCGTAACGTTTAACATATTCTTTGTCAGCAAGTCCTAAGGAACCCAAATATATAAATTTAAGGGGCTAAGGGGCTGCGTTCAAAATATGCATTTTCTTCTACCTCCCGTTCACTTCGATCGATGTGGTGTCTGGGTACTGTAATGTTTTCAAACGTAAACCAGTATAATGTCATGTTTCCTAATAAGCGTTTTTTCCGGTTTTTAAAACCTAACTCTCGTATGGGTAGTGTTTTTTTATCACTGTCGATTTGAAAAAAGCTAGTGCTTGTGGCCTTACACGCGTGTTAGGGGTGGCATAATTGTGTATCGCGAGACTGTGGTAGTATTGCCTGCGTTCCGGCTTTCAGCCCCTCCCTTTCTTTCTATCCTTAGTCCATCTGTCTTTCGTTTATGGTAACTTAGTGTATAAAATGACATGAATGGAATATTAAATATAGGTCAGCTTGCGTATCTCAAGGTTTTTCTTAGAAAGGCAGTACACGTTTTATCGTAGAAAGCGGGTATTGAAGCAGTAGGCTTTTACTATCAACGTGAAACGTTACAATTTGCAGACGAAGGAGAAAACAAGGGGGATTTCGAGTACAGTCATTGTGACAGCACTGTTCTTTACCATTCTTCTTTCCTTTTATTAAATTTATTTGTTAGGCTTTACATTTACGTTTTAATTTATATATGTGGATTAGAATTTCACACGACAAATTCTCCCCACTTAAAAACAGACGTTATATGTCAGTCTATAATTCTATATACACATAGAGAAATTTCTTATTATTCCTGGGGTTTAGGGTGATTCTCATCACACGGATGGCGGCTTAAAAAATCCGCTCCCAGATTTGTTTTTCCACTTATATACTCTATGCTAAACTCAAATGGCTGCATCAATAATGACCAACGGAGTAATCTAGAATTCTCATGTCTAGCCTGTGCTAGAAACGACAAAGGTTTGTGATCCGTTTGCAACTTAAATGCCTTCCCATACAGATAAATATTGAATTTCTTTATCGCCCATATTACTGCAAGACATTCCTTTTCGCTAGTTGAGTAATTGGTTTCAGCTTTATTCACCTTTCTGCTAGCATATGCCACTGGGCTTAATTCCCCATCCAATGCATCTGATTTCTGTAGCAGAGTCGCACCTAACCCAATATTACTGGCATCAGTCCTTACTATGAATTCTTGACTTAAGTCAGGTAATTTCAAAATAGGTTTACTTGTGAGCTTTTCCTTCAATTCTTGGTAAGCCATTTCACATTGTGGTGTCCATGTAATTCGATCTGGATTTCCCTTACGTGTCAAATCAGTTAACGGTGCACATATGGAATTAAAGTTTTTGATATACTTTTGGTAGAAACCACATAATGAGACAAAGGATCTCACGTCTTTCTTGGTTTGTGGTCTCGGGGCTTTCTTTAGTTTCTCTAAATTCTTTGGGTCAGGGGTCATGTTTCCCTGATAAACTGTGTGTCCCAAGAATTCCAATTCTTTACATCCAACGCAACATTTGGTTGGTCGGGCTGTTAAATTCGCTTCCCTAAGTCGATTAAACAGCATGTTCAGAGAGTCAATGTGTTCCTCAAATGTTTCTGTTGCTATAAGGATATCATCCATGAAATTTGTGATACATGGATTATTCAGAGGGTCCAATAATTTTCTCATCATTCTAGAGAAGGCACTAGGCGCATTCTTCAATCCAAATGGCAATCTATTAAACTCATAGTGTCCTTCTGAGGTACTAAAAGCTAGGTATGGTCTAACCTCAGGCTTTACTGGAATCTGATAGTATCCTTTACTCAGATCCACTTTTGAGAAATATTTAGCTTTATTTAGCCTGGCAAACAGCTGATTTGTATCCGGCAATGGATCCACCTGTCCTTCTGTAATAGCATTCAGTCTCCTGTAATCTATACAGAGTCTATGTTCTCCAGAGGGCTTCCTTAAGAGTACAACACTGGAACTATACGAAGATTCACTGTGTGAAATAATTCCTTCCTTCAACAAATAGTCTATCTCTTCCTTCAAAGCTTTCTCCTTAGCAAAAGGAATCGAATAGGGTTTCATACATACAGGTGTGGGGTCTATCAGTTTCATATCATATTCCAATAAGTTTGTATGCCCAGGTCGGTCTGTTAACACCTCTGTATGATTATCTAGAACCTGTTGCACTCTCTCTTTCTGAGTTTTCGTTAAATGTGTACTGATTTTCACCTGTGCCGCTGTCTCACAGGGGTGTAATGGATATTCAAATGATGAAAGTGGTTCCTTTTTCATCTCCATGGCAATGGACAAGGTCAACAAGTGTGTCTCTTCCTGATTTTCTCTTTCCAAATATTTCTTCAGGAGATTCACATGATAGATTTTTTCTTTCCCCTTCTTATCTATCTTATAATTGGTTCTAGACACCTTCTCTAGAACTGTATATGGACCTTGCCATCCAATTTGTAACTTATTCTGACTACCGGGTAGAAGAAGCAGTACCTTCTCTCCCACAGCCAAATCTCTGTCTTTAGCTTTCCTGTTATAATAGGCAGCATGTTTCTTCCTGGCTTGTTTCAAATTTTCATTGGCAAGTTTCCAGCCAGTTTTTAAACGAGTGGTCAGCTCATTCACATATTGGTATGAGGATGTAATATTTTCCTCTGCCTTTTCATCAGTCCACGTTCTTAACAGCGTTACATATGGACCTTTAATTGTGTGGACCTATTTGTCCATGCACCGGTATGGTCTCTTCCACTAGAAGCGCTATAGTGATGATTTTTCTTCCCAGAATTATCATGCACAAAACGACCGCTACCAATTTTTCTCTTGGGGCTGTCTCCCCACTTAAAATTCTTGATGAGAGATTTCCTCTCTACATCTTCTTCCTCCAGTTTGTTTAAGTCCGATTGAGGGATTTTCGGCTTATCCTGGGGTAAGACATCTTTTTGCACTCTCCGCATAGTGGCCATTGTAAAACAGTTAAGTGAAGCTTGTCCGTGAAAAGGGGCTTCCCATTCCCTTTGGTCCACTTTATCAAATTTATATTTTTTTTATTGTCAGGCCTACGGGTGCCCCGTGGCGTGTCCAGGTCCTGATCAATGTTCCCACTTGTGGGTGTTCCCTCATGTGCTATGCTACACCTTTCTACAAAATTCTCAATGTCCCATCTTGCCTTGGGCCAATAATAATTGTGAGCCACCTTTTGGATGATGGTACCTATTTTCTCATGGTCCCCATCTGGTTTCACATGTAGGCTCCTTATTAATTCTGCCCTATATCTTTTAGGAAGTACCAGCTGTCCCTGACCTTTGGATCTAGCTCCAGTCTTCCTATACATCAACTTGTTTTTCATGTAAAAATCTCCCTTGCCTGGAGTTGTATGACAAGTTGACAATTTCCTGAAACAAGGCTTGAGGGTCTTATCCCCAGCCTGTGCCTTCCTCATCTCTTCTGGAGTGGTATCTAACATAATATCCTCCTCCTTTCTTGAGGTCGACCTGACCTGAAGGGTGGCCATAACTATAGGGTTCCTTCTGCAACGGTCAGTGTCATGATTGTTCATCTTACAATTTTTACACCACCTTTTCCCTTGGTTGAAAGATTTTCTTTCATCATATTTCCTTTCATCGAATTGTGGGGTTTTATTTTTATTGTCATACCGTGGCCTATCAAATTGGTGCTTACCTTTGTTTTGATCTCTAGGATCAAATTTATTAAAGTTCTGTGGTGCCCTAAAATTTTCCACCTGTTTCTTTTTATTACCTGATACCTCTGCCTGAGCCGCTTGATACCTTTCTGCAACATTTAGCAACTCACCCAGCCTCTCTGCACCTTGTTCCATGAGAAACTTTCTCAGGTCTGGAGCCATGGACTCTCTTAATTGTTCTATAAGGACCATTTCCTTAAGATCTTGGGTTTTCCCCAGAGAAGTCCATTTCTCCAAGTATGTCTCTAACCGTGCAGAGAACTGGTGATAGGTTTCACCTGACAGTAGTTTAGCATTCCTAAATTTTTTCCTATAAAATTCTGCGTTCTTTTCATATCTTAACAAAAGAGCCTGCTTTAGCATGTCATAATTTTCCTGATCACCTCTGCTCATTTTGGCAAAAACTTCATAAGCTGCCCCACGAAGACCTTGAGATAACTTTAAGCTCCACCTTTCTCTCTCTAACCCATATGTGGTAGCTAATAGTTCATATCTATTTAGATAGCTCTCAATATCATCGTCTTTCTCAACAAAATGATCTAAATGAAAATTCATAGCTGAGGTTGAGGCTCCCTGGCTAGCAGTGGCATCAGAGGTAAAGGGACTGGCACCATTTTCAGGAGCATGGCCTTGAAACTCAAACTCCCTTAGTCGTAACTCGTGTTCCCTTTGTAATCTCTTCTCCTCCTTTTCTGCTTCCTCTCTGCAGCTAATCTCTTGTCTTCCCTTTCTGCAGCTAATCTCTTGTCTTCTCGTTCTGCCTCCAATTTCTTAGCCTCAGCCTCAATCTGCAACCTCTTAGTCTCAGCCTCAGCCTCAAATTGTAACTTCTTAATTTCTTTTTCAGCCTCTAACCCCTTATCTTCGGCCAATCTTTCAGATTTCTTTCGGCCTCTTTTTCTAATCTTCTTTCTTCCCGTTCAATATATTTGTCACATTCAGCAGTGACATAAGCAATCATAATTTGCCCGTCCATTCCTAACTCTTTCGCAGTCTGTACAGCAGCAGATCGAAATTTGGCCAGGTCCGCCATTTTCTAACAGGTAAATGTAGGTAATGTCTAACTAAACAATACACTCTGATATTACTTATCCAAAGACACCACAGGCACTGAGAGCTCAACGTTATTTATTTCCACCCAAGGATACCTTTTAATTCTTATTATTCCCAATATCTATAACAGGAGAAAGTTCAATATCCCTGGAGCGAGACCCCAATATATGTGGTAAAGTGGGATGTTATAAATATTTATAGGGGACTTAGTGTACTGACTGAGATCAGCTGTGAAGGTATCTGTATCTAATAGGTGTAGTGTTTTGCAGATAACCTTACTTGCTACCACATTATACCTCAGTCAGAATTATTCTGGAATATTGTGATGACTACGTTAAATGTCTAGGGTATGTATATGATGAAGTGTAAGTCACAACAACAACAGACAGATAAACAATTTAATTTATTCCACCACACTTGACAACACTGTGACACTCACACACATTTAACACTCTATAAGACTATCTTAAATGAGTCACTGGTAAAGTTTCAAATATAAATATGTATTAATTACTTTCACTAATATATATGTCCTGATTCAACTACAAAGTGAACCAGGAATCACAATCAATTTAATTACAATTTATATGTACAGAATTTATCAATATGAACCTTGTAGTGACATATTTTATTAATATTATCCTATGTGTGTCAGTTGTGTAGTAGTAATATGAGGTAATACTGGTTTTGTTTTTTCAAGCTATGTTGTTTTTTGTCATCATGACTTCAAGTGTTTGTTTATCTTGGAAATAGTATGGGGAAAAGTTCACAGTTCCTATCAATTTAAACACTGTATTTTCCCTCTGTTTTATTATAAAGTCAGATTTTGAGGGGGGGCATAATGTTGAGCTCCTCTGGCCACAGACGCTTATCTTTCGTGATGGCGGCAGGAAAAGACTCCTCTGCTCGATAGCCTCCCTGTGTTCTGGAGACACCTCACTGGTCCCTATCTGGACCCAGGAGTATGTTGTCAGCCTCCAGATTCAGCAAAGCTCAGACCAGGTGCTGCTCAATAACTTTAGGACCACGGTCCCACAATTCATGGAATAATACACAGTTACGTTGACTGGCAATGAATATAGCACAATTTCGATCTGCCGATGTCCCAGGCTTTTATTTAGAAAAATGTGCACTGGCGCTCAACGCACTGGTTCTTTAGTAAGTTTATTTGAAAATGTGGTGCTGAACTAACGCTTCAAATTGCCTATATTGGCGGGTCTAACCAATCGAGCCATGTTTACACAAGCGTTTGAAAAAAAGTACTCCTACTCACGTTTCCCTAACACCAAAGAATCAATATTTATAGCCCGACTAATCGTGTTTAGCCTTACATTTACTTTCCGCCAATCAAATAGGAGGTAACATGGGGACCTATTTCCCGTACAATGGTGGTGTGAAAATCTGCCACTGAGCGATTCTGATTTTGGTGTTGTCTGACATCCCTCACTATTTCTTTTGGCTATAATTTGTTAATTCCTAGACTATTTGCGTAACGTTTAACATATTCTTTGTCAGCAAGTCCTAAGGAACCCAAATATATAAATTTAAGGGGGCTAAGGGGCTGCGTTCAAAATATGCATTTTCTTCTACCTCCCGTTCACTTCGATCGATGTGGTGTCTGGGTACTGTAATGTTTTCAAACGTAAACCAGTATAATGTCATGTTTCCTAATAAGCGTTTTTCAGGTTTTTAAAACCTAACTCTCGTATGGGTAGTGTTTTTTATCACTGTCGATTTGAAAAAAAACTAGTGCTTGTGGCCTTACACGCGTGTTAGGGGTGGCATTAATTGTGTATCGCGAGACTGTGGTAGTATTGCCTGCGTTCCGGCTTTCAGCCCCTCCCTTTCTTTCTATCCTTAGTCCATCTGTCTTTCGTTTATGGTAACTTAGTGTATAAAATGACATGAATGGAATATTAAATATAGGTCAGCTTGCGTATCTCAAGGTTTTTCTTAGAAAGGCAGTACACGTTTTATCGTAGAAAGCGGGTATTGAAGCAGTAGGCTTTTACTATCAACGTGAAACGTTACAATTTGCAGACGAAGGAGAAAACAAGGGGGATTTCGAGCACAGTCATTGTGACAGCACTGTTCTTTACCATTCTTCTTTCCTTTTATTAAATTTATTTGTTAGGCTTTACATTTACGTTTTAATTTATATATGGGGATTAGAATTTCACACGACAGTAGGTTGGGCAGGACTGCAGCAGGTGTTCGACTGTCATCAGGCTGGTGCCACAGGTGCAGAGATCTGGATTGAAGTTATTAAAGAGCATATGCAGGCTGATTGAAAAGTTTCTTTATTTGTATATTGTTATTTCTTCAGTTCTGATCAGCTAATTTAAATAAAACAAACTCCAGGGTACAGAAAATTAACTGCCATTTTTTTACATGAAATGTTATGTCACATTATCGTCATAGCTGAACGTGAGATACGCCCTCTTCATCACATTACCTCATGGAGTGTATTTATATCTAACAGATACAAATGAGAACATACAAATCTAAAAATAGTGAGTGACATTCTAGTTGTGGAGAAATTATGGTTTGGTTTGGTTTTAAGGACTATCTTCATTGCACACGGACAACTCCATCAGTGATCCGATCTCCTCTCTTAGATCACACGAGGAGGATCTCAGTATAGTGCACGAATTCCGTAGCACAAGCGAGAATCTCAATGTGTGTATATAGGAATCACACATTCTATAAAAGTATTTGGTGGGTAGATTTCTTTAAATTTTGCCAGGGCAGGGGCCTGATGGCCTACTCTTTACGATTTCCAACTGCCGTGGGATTTTTAACGTGCGCATCTTGCACACGGGACCTCCTATTTTTCGCCCTTATCCAAAAAGGCTATTCATCCGATCCCACTACCCATTAGACCCAGGGGGTGTATGACATCATTAGGACCACTGGTTCTGAAAAAAAATTACCATAATTTATATTCCTTCTACTGGGAATCGAACCCGGTAACTCTAGAATTCGAGGGAGAAATTATAAGTTGAAAATCAAGAAATGAAAGGGAAAAATGATTAAACTGAGAAATAGTGTATATAGTTTAGAAGAACACTAATCATTATAACGTAATAGTAAGTAAATTAAAACACAAGCTTTAGGAATCCACTTTTATTACTGTTATCCAGTCCATTAAAACTTCTTAACTGGATCGTTGCTTACGAAATTATGAATTACAACAACGCCATAACAATGTACACAATTAATGTGTACAAGGACACCAAGCTCTGAGAGCCTTTCACAACTGTAATCTTGTAAACGTTTTATGATTTTGTTTTCCGTTTAATTTGTGTATGGAGGGCCCGGGACAGATCACTCGAGATTTCTTCAAATTTTGATAGTTTAAAATTGACCATGACAGAAGGTTGTGCTCAAAATTTCAGCTCCCAAGGTCGTCTGAAACCTAGTGAACCAAGGGATCAAAGATTTGAAACAACCAAATTACGCTCATCTCAAACTAAATAAAAAATTTTTTAAATGGTAAAGGTGATCCTATAATACTGACGTGAGTGAGTGAAGTTTAAGCGAATTTACTATACTAAGTCTCTGATTTGTGAGGTGGGGTGACGGGTTTCATACCTCCCTGCCTTTGCCTTCCCTAATTCAAGAGCAGAGAACAATAAAACTATTATATAGTGTGAAAATATTACATTAAAATAAAAAGAAAAGTTAGCGTATATAATAATTGTTGAAAGTAGTTAAAAGTTGTAAAGAACAGCACAGGTTACAATACAATATAAGAAATGCAATTAATATTCAAGATTATTATACAATACAAAAATAAATGGTAGGCCTATACCAGAATAATGTCGTAAGGGAGTAAAGTGTTAGAGACTTCACAATACTAGGTCCAGCTTCGAGGGATAACCAGTTTCCTTCCTCGCTGCCTTTTCCGACCCTGAATCAAGAGCATAATCAAGTACCCATTTACATCCGGGTGCACTGAGTTTGATGCCACCGTGTTTCGAACAGGCCAGAGACAAGCCAGTGATTTTAACACTCTGCCAATCGAACGCTCCAATTGAGTATTGTAAAAGCTCCCATTAACAACAACAAACTTATTACACAATATACTTGAAAATTATAAATTAGAACAACAAATACGTTATAGAGTCATTACATTTTGGTTTAGTTTGGTTTTAAGGTCTATCTTCGTTGCACACGGACAACTTTATCAGTGCTCCGTTCGCATCCCTTAGATTACACAAGGAGGATCTCAGCACAGTGCACCAAAATTGAATTTTAAAACAGCCCAACACATTATCTGGTCATGACATGACCTTTGATCTGCAACTTTCACAACCAACTCACGCAAGGTCATTCCTATTAGACATGGCATACCTCGTGCTTCTACCTCCGGCCCTTGTAAACGCATAGCTCCTGCACGTTCCAGGTCGACACCCAAGATGTTGGAGGCATGATTTTAATATTGTTCCGGTAAACATAACATCTCGGGAACCCGGATTCAACAGATGGTTTCGCTTTAACGAACTGGTTCAGCGAAAGGGAGAACAAGCAGCCAGCCATACGGATCTCATTTTCTCAGCTGAGAACCGATATGGCAGCGAGAGAAACGGAAATGATTATTATAATCTCCCTTGACGCGCTGATACCTTAAACGCCCCTGTAATACAGCGGAGGTCACTAGTTGTATGTTTTAAATTATTAAGACTGGGAAATGAATGCAGCAAACTATAATCAGATTCATTCTTTCGGTCTTCCATTCATTCATTTGATCGGTCTTTCATTTCTGTCACGGGTTGTCTCCCTTGCTCTGCAATAGCTGTCCACGAATAGCCAAACAATTGAGTAAAAGGATGAGTTTTCCGAAGATAATCCTTGGCTCAAGATAACTCTTGGCAGATATGTAAATAGGGGGTTGTCTGTCCCTATTTTAGGGAGTCTCCCAGATAATTTAGAATAGCAAGCGCAACTACTGCGTCTTCTAAGTTGATTGTATTCTCTGCCCACTTCTGTGAGAAATATATTTATGACTCGTATTGATTGAACCCCAGCTGAAGGTAATTCAGCAAAGTATTAATTTAATATCTATACGTATATATATATATATATATATATATATATATATATATATATATATATATATATATATATATATATATATATATATATATATATATATATATATATATATATATATATATATAATACAAGATAAGTCATACAGTGCAGACATCATATTCACTCAACCAAGTTATAACTTGAACTAAGGATTTATATTTACATAGATAACAAAAGATTTATTTATGAAATATTTGATCAGCAAGGTTAAAGTGAATAAAATTGATTTGTCAGAAATAGGTCAGAAATGGATTGTGTATCTCCATAGGAAAATAGTACTGTGTGAAGTAGTTTAAAAAAAAAATTAGTCCATTCACCGAAATCGGTAAATTTGGACAGCTTTGCAGATGGCTGCACTAAGTTGTCTCTGGATGCTGGTTCTCAGTGAAGACTTGACTATCCCTTCTGTGAATGGACTGGCTACCTCATCATGTAAAACAAATGGACACACAGAAATCATTTCTGCAAGAGCATGTGAATACTTGACTCAGAGCTTCCTGCAAGGGGACCTGCACCAGTGGTGGATCCATGCTTCATAAGGAGAGCAAAGGGAAATGATTATGATGATGATGAATGGGGCTGACAACCTGATTGTGTTAAATAACGTGCTTCAGAAATACAACTGCAAGAGCATACGATCGCTTTCTTGCAGTCTTCATGAAAAAGGAATAACGATTGATTCTATGCTTTATACACAACAAAACGGAAATGATGATAAACTAAATTCTAACGAAAGAAAAATATAAAAAATTCGTACCGTACGTCTGCTGGTAAGGGGATATTGATACGTGTTAAACAAAATATGTCAAAACATCGCGTACGTTTAAAAAAAAAACTGTTGAGATTTATTTCGAATCTGTCGAGGACGGGTATGGTCCACTGCCGCATGAAAATGTCAGATCCATGAGATGGGCACGTAAAGCTTGTGTTGTTGTTGTTGTTGAAAAAAGAAGTCGGCAGATAAGACTGATGAAATGGTGATGCTCGCGAGGACAGTGTTTAATATGATTTATTTCTAATCACTGTTCTCGCGCGTCTTCTATCACCTTTTATTAACATTACATCCACTCAGTTCTCCCTGAATGTTACATCCATCCAAAAGACCCTACTCTCACTTCCGCTGTCAACGCTGTTCTGCTAGACCTACATTTGATTTGAATTGAAACAAGCGTAATGGATCTTCCACATTTAGCATCCAGTCATACCGTCTGATATTTTAGAATTGTATCTTCTCGTCATCCATCCACAGTTGAACTGACAGCGTATGTTATCCTGGCTTGTCTGTTGTTTTTTTTTAATCTGTCCTGTATTATAAGTACTTTCAGTTACATCACAAGTCAAGTTGAAGAGAATCACATTGTATCACGCTTTTACCTGAAACGTATTTACGCTTTTTTTTTCATTTAATTTGTGCCATACTTAACTTTGTTTATCCCACAGAGCTGCAGGATGCGTCATGATTAGTGTTTCTGATTTTTCAGGACTTTAAATTTCCCAGGACGCAGGAACACTTTTGAACATTTTCCGGGAATTATATATATATATATATATATATATATATATATATATATATATATATATATATATATATATATATATATATATATATATATATATATATATATATATATATATATATATATATATATATATTGGTTCAACCTAGACATAGAATCCGTCGGTTATGTTAGGGCACATGTTCAAATATGAAATACGATATATATAAAAATTGATTTTTAATCTTAAGATGATTTAGAAACATACATTTTAAAGGATATTTTATATCTATTTTTGGCAACCTTTATAAAATTAGCTCTAGTCATGACAGTCATATATTGAAAGTATTATGTCCTCTTTTTTGTCCACTTTTTAGTCTTGTATTGGCCTCTTTTTTTTTTACGTCAAAAAGTCAGAAAATGACCTCTCGTTGTAAAAACGATATGATCACCTTTACCATAATAGAATTCAGAGTTGAAGGCAAAGGTGCAAGAAGAAGACAGGGCTATAAGTGGGAAGATAACGTCAAGAGATGAACAGGAAAGAGTCTATCAAGAGTGCGAAATCAAGACAAGAGACAGAAGACGTTGGGAATCCATTGCAGCCTACCTTCATTGTGGTGATGGCACCTGATGATGATGAATTCATTCAATACCATTCTGCTCCTTGTGAGGTACAACCCTTCAGTTAGATGACAGCAGGGACTTCTATCCTCTGTGAAGTTATTTCCGTTCTAATATTTTCTCTGTCCTTTTTAGTACATGTCTACAGTTTCCTACTCAATATGTTTTTGAACCCTCCTATATTTACATAATTTTGTGCCTAAATGTTCTTTTTTTCTTTCATTTTCTATGTCTCCATAGTACATCCAACCATTTTTATTTGTTTGCTGTACTTCTGAGTTTTAAAATGGTTAATGCATTATTCTGGTGCTTGTATTTTTTCAGGTCATTTCAAGATCAGTCAGAATTGAAATTGACACCATTTCCTTCTCTCCGGAGTTCTTGCTGCTGGCAGTTACTGAGAATGGTGTTATAGCCGAACGTGTGATCAAGACAGAGTCTGTCACTTTAGGAGGTAAGCTTGTCAAATATTCTCCGTTCTTCTACATTTACCTATGAACTCCCAAAGGAACGTAGGCCTTCAACAAACTTACGCCAAGTCTTCCTGTCACGTGCCATCAGCTCAAGGTCTTTCCATGCCTTCTTCACGTCTGTCTCAAGTTCTCTTCTCCATGTGTTCTTTGGTCTTGCTCCATCTCTCTTACCCTGGGGATTCCCGAACAGGGATTGTCCAGTAATGCTATAAATAGGTTTTCTCAACGTGTGTCCTATCCACCTTCATCGTCATCTTCTCCTTTCTTGTTTCACTTGCGCCCTAATATAACCGACGGATCATGTGTTGAACGGGCCGTGCCTCGCCGAAAGGAGGCACAACTCCTATGAAAAAAATGTTCCACTGGCGCTTATCTAGTTAATTCTTGCCCATTACCTGGTTGTAATTTTGCAGCAGGCATGTCTAAACTAATATATTGTTAGCTCTTTATGTTAATATGAAAAAAGCTAGAAATATTTATGAAAAGAATATGAAAACATACATATCTGTGAACGATATTACGAATTACGGATTAATGATAACTGATCTTCCGCTTTTGTTCTGCACAATAGAATGTATGGAACATTAATTTATGTTTTTTTGTTTTTAAATTTTTTATGTGTGCGTTTGGTAGATCATACAAGTAGATCATTGAAGCATGTTGTTTTCCCATTATTATTCAACATTTCATTTGTAATGACAAATGATGCAATAGAACATTTGCAACTATTTCTCGCTGCCGTTATAAATAGCAACAACGGTTTTAAGATCGTGCATTGTCACGATGGTATCAGATATAGAAAATGTGTACATCGTTGTAAGCATGTGTGCGTAGGTGTGAAATTTTGAGCAAAAAACATAATTAATTTATTATTTATTGAGTGTAATTACAGACTCACATTTCCGGTGGATTAGTCACGCACTGATAGCATTACACCAACGTCAGAATTCTGGAATTCTCAGAGTAAAAGAAAAAAAGTGAGATTGGCTCAAGAAGGAGAGTTCTGGAGATAGATTTCAAATAGATAATGAGGACGGAAAGAACGCGAACAGATTAAAGTACAGGAGAGTTTGGCATGAACTTACGAGGTCGAAAGTTAGTAACCAAGTTATAACTACTGTGATAAGGACAATGCAGCGTTTGGTGCTCATTTAATGATCCTTGGCAGAAAACGATATCCAAACAATTTGTACATTGATGGAACAATAGAAATCTGCTCTAAATTCGTTCATGATCTGTCAGTAGAGTTCTGAAATTAATAATCCCAGATAAACACTGTGGTGAAGTGGGATGTTATAAATATTTATAGGGGACTTAGTGTACTGACTGAGATCAGCTGTGAAGGTATCTATATCTATTAAAAGTAGTGTATTATAGATAACCTTACTTGCTACCACATATCTCTTATCTCAGTCAGAATTATTCTGGAATAGTGTGATGCTACGTTATGCGTCTAGGGTATGAGTATGGTGAAGTGTAAGTCACAACAACAGACAGATAAACAATTTAATTTAATCCACTACTCTTAACAACACTGTGACACTCACATACATATAACACTCTATGAGAATAGCTTAAAGAAGTCACTCGTAACGGTTCAAATAACAATATGTATTCATTACTAGCATGAATGAATATGTGTCCTGATTCAACTACAAGGGAACCAGGAATCACAATCAATTTAAATTACAAGTTATGTACAGAATGTATTTAATATGAATATAGTAGTGACATATATTATTACAAATGTTCTATGTGTGTCAGTTGTGTAGTAGTAAAATGAGGTAATACTGGTTTTGTTTTGTTCAAGCTCTGTTGGTATTTGTCATCATGACTTCAATAGTTTGTCTTTAGGGACTAGTATTGGAGATGTTCACAGTTCCTGATTTTAAGATAAGTAAATTCCCCTCTGAATAGTATTTTTATAAAGTTATTTCAAGATGAGGGGGCATAATGTTGAGCTCAGCTGGCCAACTCTGCTTATCTTGAGTGATGGCGGCAGGAGAGGACTCCTCTGCTCGAATTCTCCTCTGGGCTCAGGAGACACCTCACTGATAGCTAAAAAGACCAAGGAGTATGCTGTCCGACACTGGATTCAGCAAATCTCTGACCAGATGCTGCTCAGTACCATCAAGACCACTGTCCCTGAAATCAAGAAGGATGTACCTTCTACTTCATAACTAATTTATATTCTCTTTTACACTGATCACAATACAGCACAAACATTGCGTTCAGAGCATTAGGCCAACTGTCAGCTTCATTTGACATACTTTATTCCAGTATTACCCTTCTTAATGGTTACTACGCCTCTGCACTTCCAGCATTATTTCTTTCTAGTCAATCATCCAGGTGTCAGTGTACTGTTTGGCCATTCCATGCCGTTTTACTTCTCTCCGACACCCTCTGTTCAGGCTGGAGCATTTTAGGCTTTACCTCACGTTTGCCACTGAACTACACATATATATACAGGCATAAATCAACAATTCACATTCAATTTTCATTAAAAGATATTAAATGGTTCAAGCTTACCACAATTCATACGAATAACACAGATACGTTGATTAGCAATGAATTCTGGCACAAACTGGCACAAATTTCCTTCTGCTTATCTTCCAGGCTTTTAATTTAGCCAAATATATGCTGGCTTCAACGCACTGATGCTTTATCAAGTGTATTTAAACAAGTGGTTTCGAACTAACGCTCCCAAGTGTGTATATCAGCGAGTCTGACCAATGAGCCCCGTTTCGACAAGTGTTTGAAAAAATGTTATCTTTTCCCGTCTCCCCTAACAACCAAGATAGTATTTATAGCCCGACCAATCGTGGTTAGGCTTTCATTTGTTGCGCTCCAATCAATTTGGAGTTTACATGGTAGGCTATTTCTGTAACGTAAATTTTTTTTCAAACACGTTAAAAAAAAATCTTATGAGCAGAAATGATTTTATGCTGTCAGGCACCCCCAATATTTTATTTTGGGTATAATTTATTAATTCCTGGACTATTTGCGTAACGTTTTACATATTATTTGTCAGCAAGCCCTAAGGAACCCAAAAATACTAATTTAAAGGAGCTACGTGGCTGCGTTTAAAATATGCAATTTCTAGGATAGTCGTATAGTTGTTTTATTTTTTATGTGAGAACCGCCACCTGTCCTGCTGTACTGTCAGACTAATGTCAGGATTTCGGACATAAAACAGTAGAATGTCAGGTTTCCCCAATAAGCGTTTTTTTATGATTTTAAAACCTAACTCTGGGAAAGGGTAGTGTATTTTATCACTGTCCGTCTGAAAAAGTTAGTGCTTGTAGACTTACACGCGTGATGGCAGCATTTGTATATCGCGCGTCGCGTGTTGCATGCGTTCCTGATTTTCAGCCCTCCCCTCTCGCTATCCTTTTGTCCATCTGTTCGTTCGTTTTGGTAACGTAATATAATTAATGTTAGGATTAATTTAGGTCATTACGCAGTACGTCTCAATGTTTTTCTTAGAAATGCAGCACACGTTTCATTGAAGAAGGCGGGTAATAATACAGTAAGCTTTTATATCAACGTGAAAGCGTTACAATTTGCAGACGAAGCAGAAAACAAGGGGATTTCGAGTACATTCTTTGTGACAGCACTGTCATTTTACCATTGCTCTTCTCTTTATTAATTTTATTTGTTAGGCTTCATATTTACCTAATAATTTATATATGTGGATTAGAATATTTCATGACAAACACAAAAAGAGAATTGAAATGGGAAAAAGACAACATCCATTGTATAGATGTCGCACGAAGGAATGGATCGAGACG
>JAMPIV010009945.1:610000-847500 GCA_024509875.1 Oreohelix idahoensis | reverse complement strand
ATTGCCGGTGATGTTACAATGAGATGGGATCCATTGTACGTCTAGTCCAAAAAGTGGAATTTACTTGGCCTCGATGCCCAAACCAGAAGTGACTTAAATTACACTGACTAACAAAAAAAAACTTTTTTTTTCTTTCTCTAACATTTCTATGTTTTTCTGGTCAATTTTAATGCGCTGTTTTTAAATCTGCAAACCGTTTTTCTCTATCAGGTCGGGATCTCTAGAAATACGCAATTGAAGTTTTTTTAACAACGCATACAGTATTACAACATCATTCGTACAAGAAGTATAACAGTTATGTAGGCTTGAATTTCTTTGCAGTCGACTTTCGTCGGTGAATGGCATGTGGTACATCGCGATGAAGCATCCAATAATAATCGGCAAGCATGGTCACACTCCACCGTCCTTGATAACGTGACTCCATTACGGCGATATCTTGATGGAATCATTCTCCATGTTCATCGCTGACTTCGCCAAGGTTGTCAGGGAAAAAGTTAAGATGCGAATCGAGCAAATGGATTTTGAGGGACATGTTACAGCCCATAATTATGTATGCATCTATGCACTGCTTAACAATATGCAACATAGTCGACAGATTTGTGATTTTCCAGAAAGTTATCGACGATCGATTTGAATGCCATCCATACGCGAAGTTCACTACCATGTAACAAGTTCTCGAATTGTTTGTCTACAATAACTTTCCTAATCTGAGGTCCTACAAAGATACCTTCCTTTATCTTTGCATCGCTAACTTGCGGAAACTTTTCTCGAAGATAAGTGAAAGCTTTGCTCGTTTTATCTAACGCTTTTACAAAATTCTTGATGAGCCCCAACTTTATATGTAACAGTGGTAAAATGAAGGTGTCTTTGTTAACTAATGGCTCGCGTATTACATTTTTATGCCCGAGCTGAATACGATCCCGGATAGGCCACACCTTTCTTGCATAATGTTCCTGTCTGTTGCGGCTGTCCCATTCACATCGGAAGCAACAAAATTTAGTATACCCAGTCTGCATGCCCGTGAGAATTGCAATGAGCTTTAGGTCTCCACAAATCCGCCATTGGTAGTCATTATACTTTTTTTTTCCCAAACGTATAGCCATATTGTCATAAGTTTCTTTCATATGAACAGAGTAGGCGACTGGAATTGATGAAAAAAAATTTCTGTTATGCAATAACACGGCTTTTAGACTAGTCTTGGAAGAATCGATGAAAAATCGCCATTCGTTGACTATGTGCTCATGACCGTTTACATCTTTGCAATAGCAAATGTCATCATCCATCTCAAAGTATTGAACAAGTTCTCTGTGTCTATGACGAAATTTAGATATCGGAGTATTGGGCGCTAAAAGATTCCATTCTTTGAGTCGCGAACCGAGTAATTCCGCTTGTCCTTTGGTAAGAGCGAGATCACGTATTAGATCTGAAAGTTCTGAATGGTTAATTAAGTAAACACCATCCTTCACCGGTATGTAATCTGATTCAGAATTAGTTTCTAAAGCAGGTAAACTATCACTTTCTGATGGTTCATTTACGTCCAACGGATATTGTTCTGGTGGTACTTGGATCGGACACGTGATTGGATCATGAGGCACTGGTTTCGAAACCGATTCAATATCTGGATAAACCACAGACTTTCTAGTTTTAAAAGTGAAACCATGGATATTTGTCAAGCAGAAGTAACAATCAGTAGTGTGATTTGTATGTTCACGCCATATTACTGGCACTCCAAAAGGCATCGACTTATGCTTCGGCGATTTTCGTAACCAACCTGCCAATGTATCGAACAAACTGCATTTGGCTTCCAAGATTTATTTGCATCATCAACTTTTGAATCGAAATAAAGTTCATATGTTTTCTTTAGTAATGGTGTAAAGTTTTTCTGGTGAACACGATCGGTAAAATATCCGCACACGTAACAGAACAGATCAGCCGAATTTCTACAACTTCTAGAAGCCATTTTTGCTCAGAATTATTTCAAAATACAGTAACTATTTGAAAAATCGCGTAACATATGTCATGCATCTTTTAGCAGTATAAAAAGTAGAATTATATTGCTTTTTATTAATTTTTAATAAGTTATATAGTAAAAATGAAACGGTTTCCCAAAAATATATTTATTCACAAATATCTTAAGAACCCGACGTGATAGAGATAAACGGATTTCAGATTTGAAATCAGCGCAAGAAACTGACCTAAGAACACTTATTCTTATATAAGAAAGAAAAATGTTGTTTGTCAGTGTTACCGAATTCAAGAGCCAGAGAAGGTGATTATGAAATTATTAAAGTTTATTAATAAAATAATGCCATTGAGTGATCCTGCTGTGTTATACTCAGTCTGTTTTCGAGACAAACAAAAATTATGCTCCCAAGCCGTTTTATCCCTTAGATAATCTGTGAGCCACTGAATATAGCAAAACAGGAAATATAGTTTGTATAGACTAAGAAAAAACTTTCGGTTGATTAGACGTGCTGTGGCATATTTTTGAAGACTATGACACACATGGGCAACTATTGGATGGCATTAGGCCTCATTGGGGCTTTGCACCACAAAACGTTAAACGGTAGAAGAACAATAGGAGGTTACACAAATATGGTAGAGTACGACAGGGATGTGAACTGCCGCCTCTACTATTTAACATCTGCATGAACAGGAAAGCATCAGATGCTAATACAGAATACGCCACACACAAAACAAGTTAGGTGTACGCAGATGACCAACATTTGTTACAAACAAGTGCTAAGATACTCTATGAACACACGGCTGCTCCCAATACATCATGTAAGAGATTCAAAATGAAGATCAGCGCGTCGAAAACAACAAATATATAAGCCAAGTCAACGTCCATGATAACTCAATCATTATGAAAGTAATGGATGAGTTAAAAAAATTAGGAAACAAGTTCATACAGGACGGTAGTATGGAAAGACAAATAGACAAGAGGTCAAAACGTTAACGTATTAACCTGTCAAATGATTCTACTGTTCTGCCATCCACGTGTATCGAAGAATCCAGAGAGACAGCTGTTAAATGGGGTGTTTATACCACCCTTTCTTTATTAGTGTCAAACATGGTTACTATCTGATGCTTTAGAAAGGAAGATCGCAACAAGGAAGATGAAATGTCTAAGAGAAGCTGGAAATGTCACGATATGAAGTTGATGAAGAAGACATTAGGAAATAGGTAAGAACAAAACCATGTGTCAGCCACATAACAGGTAAAAGCAGATATTACAAAGGGGGAGTAAAGTGAAATAGACTTCACTTCACTACATCTCAGCATGATAAGTTCACCTCGCTGCCTTTGCCTTCATAACTCAAAAATAAGGGCAGGTACCGTACCCATATAACTAGATACAAAAACACAAAATCATTTGGACAAAATATCCGAATGCAGCCACATCAACTACCATCACGGGTAATAGACAGCAAAAATTTATTGAGAAAGACTGAAAGACAATGTTGAACAAATCCTTAACAAACATGGTAAGATGATGATTAAGGCAACACACTTCTTACAAGAACGAAAACTGTTCTTTCTCACAAGCTTATTAACTATATAAGATACCCAAGGAAAAAGAAAAAAGCAGTACTTAAAACTGAGTCTGAATTTGTAATGATCAACTAAGCCAGGTAAATTATAACGTTCACTCTGTGATCCAATTTAGAAAACACTTCAGGGATTAGCCGTTAAAAAAAAAATATTCCTCTAAATATATTCTGCGATAACAAATAACGAGATTTAATAAGATAACCTGTCAAACACTTGCGGGTTATTTGTAACATTTTTATAGGAATAAACTGACGTGCAGAATGCGTTCATGCTTCCGTTCTTTTTTGGCCTACCATTCTTAGTACGGTAAACCCTGGTTTAATCAGGCAAAAGTAGCAATGAAATGATGTCTGATATATATATATATATATATATATATATATATATATGTGTGTGTGTGTGTGTGTGTGTGTGTGTGAGTGGTGTGTGTGTGTATGTGTGTGTGTGCGCGCGCGCGTGCATATATATATATATATATATATATATATATATATATATATATATATATATATATATATATATATATATATATATATATATATATATATATATATATATATATATATATATATATATATATATATATATATATATACACACATATACATATTAGTTCGAGGGGGTCTCCAAAAAGACACAGAATAGGACTACTGTAACTTCAGCCATATCGTACAGTGCGGCTAATATGAAGTTGTGCGTGGGTCTGGCAATTTCATCATGTAAAACAAATTGCTACTGATACCACCGATGCAACAACATAAGAATGCTTTCTGCTGGCTTCCTGCAAGGAGAAGAGCTGCAGGGGTGGCACCATACTCCATAAGGAGCGCAGAGGAAAATTATATATACATAATTGTTAAGTCATAATTTGGTAATGAGAGGTAAGTGTTAAAGACTCATATGGACGGGTCGGATTTTTGTTACACACGCTAGTAAGCACGCTAGTAAGCACGCTTTTAGTGATGAGATGATTTTTTTCAGTTGGGGGCTTTGTGCTCTGTAATTTTTGAACATAGCTCAATCTGAGTCTGTGTCAGTCTTTTTTAAAAATATGAAAAAAGAAAGTGCTCGAATGTTCTTAGTGTTAGTTTGGGGAAGAGACGGTTAAGCTGAACTGTAGTCTCACGCGGTTGGTCCGCGCAATGTGTAATTTTTACTGAGTTGTACTGAGAGACGAAAATCTCGGGGGAGTTGTTTGCTGGCAGAGCTTCGGGATGGTCGTCCCATCTCGCTAGTGTGTATCAGCGTATTTGTGTTTTTTCGATGAAGAGAATTTGATAATTGAAGAGGATATTGTTTTGAAGTAAAGATAAAGAGATTATTGTCGGGAATGTTCTTTCTCCCAGGAATTTATGGATTGTTTTCCAAGAAATATTACCCAAATGCCAGGGAGTACGCCGGTATTATATATATTTATATATATTGTAAGAATTCTGATGGATTTCTTATAGAGGCCATGGATTGTACCGGCCGATATTTTGATTCATGTTTCCTATGATGGATTTTCCCTTCGACCAGTGATCATCATCATTTATAAAGATATTGATGTAAACCTTTATGAAACGTGAGCTGCTATGTTCTGCAGCCTTTGTACTTTGAGTTTTGCACCTGTAACTGAATCTTTGGATATCGATTTGTATGGATCTATGCTATGAGTTACTGCATTCTACAGCCTATTGAGGTTGAGTTGTACGCAGTCTTTTTCTGGATGACTATTTTTGCTGTATTACTACGAAATGAACTTACTTATCTGATGCGTCATGTTTTTATGCTGTGAACTGTGTTACCATGATGTCTACGTGACTGTGGCGTTAATAAACTGTGTATAACGTTACAGCGGGTTTCAATATTTCCTGACCTCTACGTTACAGTGGTGTGTGATCGAAGTGTGTATAGGTATGCCAGAACCTTCTTACGACATTCGCACTTACAGCTATACATATTTACACACCTGTCGGCCATCCGTAAGCCCGACCACAAGCTGATTGCCTTCATCAGTCGTAATATTAACATTGTATTCCTACACCACTTACGTATCCTTAACATATTTATGGTGAGCCAGTTTCATGGGGTGCTGTACCAACTACAGATGGAGAATTCTACATAAGAATATTACCTAACAAGCAGGATTTATAGTGTTCCCAGTGCTGAATTTTGATGCGCAAGTTGGTCAAGTCAAGTGTTTCCAGTTCATGTTTCCTGTGCAAGTTTCAAGTGGACGTCATCCAGTGTCAAGGACCTGAGAAGCCAGGAGATCCTGTGGCCATCAACGTTCTGCTTTAGTGTGATCTGATGTCCATCTTTGTTGTTGTTGCGGAGGCCGGGAGTTTTTCCTTTTGAAGATAAGTGGTTGTTTCGTTTGTAAACTGTACCACTGTTATATGTTATCGAGCCTTCCTATATTGTCCACTATTTATTATCTTGAGTGTTCTATGTTCGATGTTTCATGTTTATGCGGGTTTTGTTGGGTTGGTGACTTACGTTAGGATACATCCCAGTTCATCCAGGGCCTACGTAAGCGTTCTATAGGATTTAGTTTGTGAGTGTCAATTGAGCGATAATTCCGGTTCAAGGCTAAAAACCTTGCTGAAGTTCAGATCGCTACTTGCCTCTTGCGACAGTAATTGTTTAGGTGTGACGAAGCGTTTCATTGTTGTTATCTTAGTATTTTTTTTTCTGTGCCTTAGTTTTTTGATTAATTTGTTTGTAGGTGTCTCCCTCTACTTTCTGTCTTTTATTTCTATACAAATTTTTCGTTTATACACTGTGCTGTTGCTTGTCTTGTCACGCTTTTCGCAGTGTCATTGCATTCTTTGCAATATTTTTTCTTTAGTTTGCTTTCTTGTTTAGTTGATTCTGCGAACGTAGTCATTTGTTCTTTATATCTTGTCTTTGTCACTCTTGTTTACATTGTCTATTTTTCTTATGATCGGATAATATTATAATGCATTTTGCTTGTAATTAATAACATTGTTAACTGTTGAGAAGGTAATTGTCCAAGCTTCTACGGACATAAACTTATTGTAATTATAGGTGATTAATACATATAGTTGACTCAGTGAGTGAGTCACTATGGATTTTGATATGAATCCTGAGGACATGAGGCCTGTGTTGGAGTATTTATTTGAGGAAGGTAGGGATTATAATAGATTGCAAGGCCCAGCACTTGAAACATATGTGATGGACCGGTTCTTGGTTCATGCGTCATCAGCCCTAAGGTATTTTGCTGAGGATAAGTTTCATTCCGTTCCTCATTTAATAATGGCTAAGGATTTAGCGAATTTACTGCTTGTGGACCTTCGTGTGTTTTTGGATTAACATATTATTGTTAAAAAAGTTAGTTGCTTATCCTTTACAGGACGTGGCAATCAACCCCAGCTTTTATTGGCTGTTTGTGATTTTTCTAGGCAATTTTTTTCATTCAGTAGTTTGCCATTGCTTTCTGAACGGTACGGCGCTTATACCATTGTTAAAAATCCACACAAAGCGATCTGCTACCAAACCGCCTGCAGCAGGTTTCGAACCTGGTATATCTGGATTATGAAACTGCGTTCATATCCATTAGGCCACAGACGCCGACATTATTGTTAAACACGATCATATATTGAAGAATGTAAATAATATACTTCACAACGACATTCCTGATGGTCAGAAAAAGGTGGAACACTTATGTAATGAGAAGGCTCTTACTGATGAGCTACAGCAGTTGAAAATGTAGTATGAGAAGAAGTTGTCAGCAATGGATTTTGAAAATGCTGTATCGAAGAGTAAAATGACGTTGTTGATAGCGGATAATAATAAATTTGGTGAATTTTCCCTTAGACAGAAGAAAGAGTTAGAGGATGAGGTAACCTCATTGAAACAGATGTTGGATGACCAGATAAGTAAGGTGAGCTCTTCCGCGCATGAATTGGAACTACGGCAGGAAGATAATGAGAAACTTATGGATGAATATCAGAAAAGTAATGAGACATTTAGGATTTTGTTTGATAATTTGCAATCAAAATGTGACAAGTTGAGGTCCGATCATGAATCTTTGATTACGGAGTATGTTAAGTTTAAATCAGAAGGCGGAAAAGGGGAGATTGAATCTCACAAGGACAATAATGTGTCATCCATGAGTGATGATTGTTTAACTGATGACAGGGTAACGGCCTTAGAATCGTTACTCCTGAATGAAGAACATAGATATTCTGAACTAGAAAGGAAAATGCAACAACAGATTGATGAATTTTCAACTAAATTGAATACGGTTAATTCCTTACTTATTAGTGAGAGAAAGACAGCTACTAACTTGAATAAGCTGAATAAAAGGCAGAGGCAGGAGATTACATTACTGAATTCGGAATCTGTTAGATTGAGAAACAGAGTTGATGGCCTATTAGATATTCTCTTAAACAACAAGGTGTTGTCTTCTGTCAAGGTTGACAGTGTTAGACATAAAGTTGATAATCAACACTTCACAAATGCAAAAAGTCAGCCATATGCACTCAATGCTTACTATAACATTAAACATGGTGTAAACAAATCTTTTCGTGGCAAATACAATTTTCCACGTAATAACGATACTGCCTCTAATAGTAGTGATTCTTGGCGTCAGGTCAAAAAAGTAATCCTATTGTCAGTCCCTTAGATTGCGGTAAAAACTCTGATAAATTAAATGTCAAGGCCCCACAGACAAACCATGCATCGACTTTTCAAAGTTCTGATAAATTCGTAACAAGGGACAAAACTATTAGTACTCGTTCCCAAAATAATACACATCATGTTGGTAGCAATAATGATTCTACCATTCCTGTGCGCAGTGGTTTCGCGGATGCTGTTACTCATCATACTCAGCACAGTCAGTATGATGCATCTGTTAAGCACATGCCCAAATGCAAAAATACAAGCAATTCTGGTAGGAGAGATAATCGTGATTTTAGACAGTACCAAGGGGGTCCATCAGGTAGTAATTTTCCTTCTCCAAGAAATTGGAGACAATTTAACAGACCTCAACATTTTGGTTCCAACAATTCTGGAAATTATGGTAGGGATAACTACACTAGGGATTATCAACCTTACAGTAATTTTTCTCGAAGACAACGAAATCCATCTAATGGATATTTTGATCCAAGGGGAAATAGTAATCGCAACTATGCTAACTGGGGTTCAAATTAGAACAATAGTTTCAATAGAGCAAATAACAATGCTCCCAATAGAGATAATAGTCGCGATAGATCGCGATATGACGGTAGATCTCCAAATGATAGATCGCATCGCCATGCTAACTCTGCTCAACAGGAGCCCCAGGTTATTAGTAATCCAGGTAACAATAATAATAGTGTCTCTAATGCTACTGCTTGCTCTGCTTTCGATTTCGAGAGAGCATCTCAGTGCCCTGAGTGCACAACTTTGTTCCAGCCTACCTTGAGTTGCGGTCATCCTCTACGGACTCTTCCTGCCTTCTTTACAAATGACGGAAGAGGGTCTCTTAACCTATATAATTTATGATTCTAGTTTAGTCTATGTTACTTTCTCTGTTACCTTTTCGCGTGTAACGGAGGAAGGTTTGATTAACATCTTACAGTGGTCGGAAGTTTACACAGCCACATTTGATAGGTTAAATTTGAAGTTAACTGTTGCCTTTCATAAAATCATACCGCTATTAAAATAGTGATTTTCATTTACGTTTTTCACAGCGACGGCTTTTCGATGAGAATCAGAGCTGCTATGTTGATTGATTAGGCTGTTACTTTACAACCTGGTGTATTTGTCGCTTTGCGCAAGTTTTGCTGTTCAAGTGAAGCCAGTCGGCATGTTGACTCCGTATTGGATGATTTTACCTCTTCATGTTCATAGGATGTTTCAAGACCACTGGAGTTTTCCTTACAATGTAACTTCTTTAGGATAGTAGATAGTATTGTATATTAGTATAGTATAGTATAGTATATTAGAATGGATGGGTTTGAAAGAAAATCGAAAAAAGGTGATTCGTCTTACGAGGACAAAAGACAAAGAAAGTAGTCTACGTTACGGCCACAAGGCCTTCGTCAGGAAAAGAAAGAAAGTGAAGGCTAGATAGGAGACATAAGAACTTAAATAAATATAAAAATAAAACCTAGGTACTTCCCTGAAGGCGAATCATCGAAATTCTATCACTATCTGATGGACGCTTGGCTGAAAAGGAAGTGACTTCTGCCCCCGGATGTACACAATACATACTAAGAAACTAAAAACTAAAAAACGAAACTGAACAAAAAAACTACCCAAACGTAATAAAAGTGGGGACTGGAAATAGAAGAGGACAGAATGAGTGGGAGATAAATGAATATGAAATCAAAAATCAAGACAAATTAGAAACCGTGTATGTCCATACATATTATGGAGGATGGCATAAAATTAGAAGAATAGGATAAGAGTGGAAAGAGTCAAAATAGAGAAAGAGAGGAAAGGATGACCTCAGACAAAGGTGTGGAAAGTGTTGAGACCGGCTGGTTTTAGACACCCCATGCGGTGGATAAGACGGTTCTCAAGCTGTTCTTGGCTGGCGATGTCAGAGGAGCAGGATCGGATCGCAGTGACCTGACTTCCTCTATAGTATATTAGATAGTATTGTATTAGGATATGGTATAACTTCTTTAACATGGTATGTTGGTTCATCGTTATCCACTGTTTCATTGCCATGTTATTATTATAAGACTGTGTTCTGATAATGCACCATTTCATTCCTATATTATTCTTATACTACTGTGTTTTGATAGACGTTGAGCGGGTGACGATTGTAACGATGATACTATTGGTACTTAAATTATCATTACGATACATTTCGGTATTGTACATTTTAAAACAAGGGGTGTCTTTTCTGACATTGTGATGTATTTTTTTCTTTACCCAGCGCTTGATTGTGCGTCAGGGGTAACTATGTAGAGGTATTATTAATTTTGATGCCTATAATAAGTGCATCATTTGTACTGCATAAGTTTATTAACTTGGTTATCTCGCATATTGTGCTATTTTTAGATGGTAGCTAGCTATTTGTTCTTTGGTTAAGATATGCATTTAGTATAGGTTGTTTTGCCATAATTGTGTTTATATATATACATTGTTTAACTTAATGGTTACCATGATATATTATTATTTTCTTTTCCTATTCTCATTTCATTGCTTTCTTTCATTGCTGGTCATTCTTCTTTTACTTCTTCTTTTCTTTTCACTTTCCACTTATTATTTCATACTTAGACTATACTTGATATACCTCATCTTTGTTTGAATTTCATTATCTTTGTATACTTCATCTTCTTACTTTACACATATTTCCATCCCTCTATTGTTGATTTAGTAATATGACTTAACATAGTGTAATCCTTGTGTGTACATATTTTAATTGCATCCACCTCAAATTTTTTGTTCCATGTACTTAAAAAAAAAAAATACTTACTTACTTACTTACTTAGTCGTTCCCCTTCTACCGTGAGGTGTAGAGGTTTTAAAAAAAAATGATGATATAATTTTTTTCCCCCGGGGGTCGGTGTAGTCTGGTAAGTCATAATTTAGTAATGGGAGTTAAGTGTTAAAGACTGATATGGACTGGTCGGATTTTTGTTACACACGTTAGTAAGCACGCTTTTAGTGATGAGATGATTTTTTTCAGTTGGGGGCTTTGCGCTCTGTAATTTTTGAACATAGCTCAATCTGAGTCTGTGTCAGTCTTTTTTAAAAATATGAAAAAAGAAAGTGCTCGAATGTTCTTAGTGTTAGTTTGGGGAAGAGACGGTTAAGCTGAACTGTAGTCTCACGCGGTTGGTCCGCGCAATGTGTAATTTTTACTGAGTTGTACTGAGAGACGAAAATCTCGGGGGAGTTGTTTGCTGGCAGAGCTTCGGGATGGTCGTCCCATCTTGCTAGTGTGTTCCAGCGTATTTGTGTTTTTTCGATGAAGGGAATTCGATAATTGAAGAGGATATTGTTTTGAAGTAAAGATAAAGAGATTATTGTCGGGAATGTTCTTTCTCCCGGGAATTTATGGATTTTTTTCCAAGAGATATTACCCAAATGCCAGGGAGTACGCCGGCATTATATATATTGTAAGAATTCTGATGGATTGGTTATAGAGGCCATGGATTGTACCGGCCGATATTTTGATTCATGTTTCCTATGATGGATTTTCCCTTGTTATTAGAAGATATTCAGAGTGGAACAAAGGAATAATTGTCAAATTGCCCAAGAAGGGAGATCTTTCAGACTGTAATAATTGGAGAGGAATCACTCTTCTCTCAGTTCCCAGCAAAATACTAGGCAGGATAATTATACAGAGAATTTCAAAGGCAGTAGACTACAAACTGAGGAAAGAACAAGCAGGACTTAGAAAGAACAGAAGATGTGTAGACCATATATTCACTCTCAGGAACATTATAGAGCAGTGCTCAGAATGGCAAAGACAGCTTTACATAAATTTTGTTGATTTTGAAAAGGCTTTTGACAGCATACATAGGGACAGTCTATGGAAAATACTGAGGGCTTATGGGATTCCAAGCTGCATAGTGTCAATCATAAAAAGCCTCTATGCCAACTTTACGTGTAGTGTTGGGCAGAGCAACCTAACCTTCGAGGTGAAGACAGGAGTACGACAGGGATGCCCCTTATCAACCACTCTATTTTTAACAGTCATAGACTGGGTGATGCGCCAGACAACAGAGGGCAGTCCAAGAGGAATAAGATGGACTACATTTTCAACATTGGAAGATCTGGAATATGCAGATGACATTGCACTGCTGGCACATTCACATCAACACATCCAGGAAAAAACGGATAGACTTAATAAATTTAGCCAGCAGGTGGGCTTGAACATCAATTTAAAGAAGTCTGAGGTCATGACGCTCAATGTGAGCAACCCTGAGCCCATATCAGTAAGGAATCAGCAACTGGTACAGACAGATACCTTCACATACCTATGAAGCATAGTAACACCAGATGGTAGGGCAGGCAAAGACATCAACATCAGAATGAATAAGGCAAGAACAGCCTTCTTTAGCCTAAATAACATCTGGAAGTCCTCCCATACAGCACAAGCACAAAATTAAGATTATACCAGAGTTGCGTGCTTTCTGTGCTTCTCTATGGTGCGGAATGCTGGAGAGTCACAGAGAAAGAAATGTCAAAATTGTCCTCTTTTCACACAACATGCCTAAGGAAAATTCACCGAATCTTTTGGCCGAATACCATCACCAACCAAGATCTGCTTACTCGTAGCAAGCAAGAGGACATGCATACCATCATAGCTGGCAGACGCTGGAGCTGGGTTGGTCATGTCCTCAGAAGAGACCCCGATTCCATCACAAGAACAGCTATGCTTTGGACCACTGAAGGAAAGCGAAAGAGAGGCCGACCAAAAACAACTTGGCGGAGGACTGTGGAGGCTGAGATGCAAAGAATGAACCAGAGTTGGGGCACTGTACGAAGGATGGCCACCGACCGTGCAAAGTGGAATCAATTTGTTGTTGCCCTACAAGACGCCAATAGGCGTGATGGCCACTGACTGCTTTGACGGTCGGTGGTTAAGGATCGAAGAAGAAGATTAGAAGATATAGTATGCCGCTGTGTAAGCGACCAGTGATCATCATCATTTATAAAGATATTGATGTAAACCTTTATGAAACGTGAGCTGCTATGTTCTGCAGCCTTTGTATTTTGAGTTTTGCACCTGTAACTGAATCTTTGGATATCGATTTGTATGGATCTATGCTATGAGTTACTGCATTCTACAGCCTATTGAGGTTGCGATGTACGCAGTCTTTTTCTGGATGACTATTTTTGCTGTATTACTACGAAATGAACTTACTTATCTGATGCGTCATGTTTTAATGCTGTGAACTGTGTTACCATGATGTCTACGTGACTGTGGCGTTAATAAACTGTGTATAACGTTACAGCGGGTTTCAATATTTCCTTACCTCTACGTTACAGGGGTGTGTGATCGAAGTGTATATTGGTATGCCAGAACCTTCTTACGACATTCGCACTTACAGCTTTACATATTTACACACCTGTCGGCCATCCGTAAGCCCGACCACAAGCTGATTGCCTTCATCAGCCGTAATATTAACATTGTATTCCTACACCACTTATGTATCCTTAACAATAATATATGTGTGCGTGTTTGTGTGTGCTTTTGAGTGTGTTTGTGTGTGCTTTAGAGTGTGTTTGTGTGTGCTTTTGAGTGTGTTTGTGTGTGCTTTTGAGTGTGTTTGTGTGTGCTTTTGAGTGTGTTTGTGTGTGAGTGTCTGTCTGTTTGTGAATGTTTGTTTGTGTGTTTGTGTATGTTTGTGTGTGTTTGTGTGGTTTTTTATTGTGTGTTTGTGTGTGTGTGTTTGTGTGTGTGTGTTTGTATGTATGAGAGAGGGAAAGGAGAGCAAAGAAAGGCATTAATATTAACCGATATCACGTGTTACCTCCGAATGAACATTGTGATAAGAAGACATGTTATACTACTGTTGTCTAAATTACCGACTAAGCGACAATTTACCAGAAATTTTCTGGTATATAGACCTATCTAGTGTCATTTTGTTCGGATTAATTCACCAACTCAACAAGATATTTTCGTTTCGTAAATTGGACGTCCTTTCATGATCTATTACTGCCATGCACGTTAAACTGAGGGTTTACTGCACTTGTTACTCGAGTAGAAGCGTCGAGTCCTCTCATTAGATAGGTTTGAATCTGAGACAAAATCTAAGGTCTAATTCTGGAATAGGCTTTCGCCACTTTGGATGTAGTGATCTGTGAGTGCAACTCAATCAAACATGATGCGTTTTTCTTTTCAAACCCTACTGTACATGGTTTGATGAAGACAAACCTAGCAATTAATTGTTTTTGTCTGATCTATCTATCTATCTATCTATCTATCTATCTATCTATCTATCTATCTATCTATCTGTCTGTCTGTCTGTCTGTCTGTCTGTCTGTCTGTCTGTCTGTCTGTCTGTCTGTCTGTCTATCTATCTATCTATCTATCTATCTATCTATCTACCTACCTACCTACCTACCTACCTACCTACCTACCTATCTACCTATCTACCTATCTACCTATCTATCTATCTATCTATCTATCTATCTATCTATCTATCTATCTATCTATCTATCTATCTATCTATCTATCTATCTATGTTTATGTCTATCTGTCTGTCTGTCTTCTGTCTGCCTGTCTGTCTGTCCATCTATCGATCTATCAAATCTATCTGTCTACCTACCTTCTTCTTCTTTCTTTGATCCATAGCCTCCGACCGTCAAAGCAGTCAGTAGCCATCACGCCTGGTGGCGTCTTGTAGGGCAACAACAAATGGTCTACCTACCTACCTAAACTTATCTATCTATCTATCTATCTATCTATCTATCTATCTATCTATCTATCTATCTATCTATCTATCTATCTATCTATCTATCTACCTACCTACCTACCTACCTACCTACCTACCTACCTACCTACCTATCTACCTATCTACCTATCTATCTATCTATCTATCTATCTATCTATCTATCTATCTATCTATCTATCTATCTATCTATCTATCTATCTTACTATCTATCTATGTTTATGTCTATCTGTCTGTCTGTCTTCTGTCTGCCTGTCTGTCTGTCCATCTATCGATCTATCAAATCTATCTGTCTACCTACCTTCTTCTTCTTTCTTTGATCCATAGCCTCCGACCGTCAAAGCAGTCAGTAGCCATCACGCCTGGTGGCGTCTTGTAGGGCAACAACAAATGGTCTACCTACCTACCTAAACTTATCTATCTATCTATCTATCTATCTATCTATCTATCTATCTATCTATCTATCTATCTATCTATCTATCTATCTATCTATCTATCTATCTATCTATCTATCTATATCTGTCTGTCTGTCTGTCTGTCTATCTATCTGTCTGATTGTCTGTCTGTCTGTCTGCTTGCTGTCCATCTACTTATCTGTCTGTCTGTCGGTCGGTACGTTCTGCTCGTCCGTGCACTAGACTGCTTATCTAAAAGTCCATCCATCTTTCTGTCTGTTCAACTTGCATATCTGACTGCCTTTATGTCTGTCTATGATGTTGTATGTTGTCTGTACTCACATACACAAGCGCAGAAATATACACCATCTTGTGTATGCAACACTAGAAATATCTACATAAACGCTCAAACGCGCACAGACGCGCACTTCCAACTCTCTCTCTCTCTCTCTCTCTCTCTCTCTCTCTCTCTCTCTCTCTCTCTCACTCTCACTCGCAAAATTAAACTCTCGGATTCACACACTATATCTCACAGGCACACATGTACAGTCTCTTTACAAGCATTAATTCTTTCTACTTTACATACACACAGTACCACACGAATGTACCCACCAGTGGCGTATTCTCTATGTGTGCTGTGCGTGCTGCGCACACCTATGCCCGAAGGAAAATAAAAATTTAATTTATTATTCTATAAAATATTTCTCTTCTAAAGTTCTGCTTTCGGACCGCACGCATCAGAATAACGGATTTTCCCGCATAGAATCTACGAGTATATCTAGTTTCAGTTTCCCAGACGCGTTTTATAGTGCAGTTTTTATTGGTTGGTTACAATCGCCCGAAGTTTCTCGGGTAATTCCGTCACAATGCGTGCTGCAACTTTCGGATTCACGTCTGAAGATTTGTTTGTGTGGATCGGGGTCATGGCCAGATACGTCAATACAATACGAACATGCGTGCGGTGGTCAAGACAGCTCTCGAGTTGTAAAAATCGGCTGTGTCCGTCCAGTGTTTTTTGTGATTAATTTTTGTTAGTTGCCGGGAATGCAGATTATTACAGTGACAGTGAGTTTCAAGGTGTAAGTTAATTAGTATTTCGGAGATAATTGACATATACCCCTAATAACTATCGTTGCGTAATTGAATATAGTTGGTTTTTAATTAAGAGGAGAAGAAGTTAAATAGTAGGCGTACATATTCATTGTAAGTAGCAGCACGCATAGCTCGCATTACCAGGATACGCCACTGGTACCCACACCATTTTAAATATCACACACTCACGCGCACTAAAACACTACGCATACATACACACACACACACACACACACTATAAACAAATACACCCACATAGCTAGTCTTTTATCATTTAAAAAAAGGATGTAACGGCCTTCATCTTCAACACGCTTTAGCTCCCCAAAGGTTCAAAGGCCCTAAAAAAAACGTATGCCAAGTCCGTCCTGTCTCGTGTCATCAGCTCCATGTTTTCTTTATGTCTTTCTTTTTTTTTTTTTAATGAGCCGCGGTAGCGCAGTAGTTAGTGCACTTGCTTCTTAGCTCGGTGGTCCAGGGTTCGATCCCCAGTTGAGGTGGGAATTTTTAGACCGCAAACGGCCCCGGGGTCGACCCAACCTCATGAATTGGGTACCAGAGCAACTCTGGGAAAGTTAAGGCGGCCAGTGTAATGCTGACCACATCACCCCTAATATGCCGATGGTCAAGAAAATATGGGCCTAGTACCATATTCCCAATATGCCTCAATGGGCGTGTAACGGGATCCTTTACCTTTTTGTTAAAGGTGATGGGCGGAGAGAAGGCTAGTAACAGCTGACCGTTATTGCCTCTACTCGTCCACCATCTTGGTCTACCCTGTTCAACCAAATAGTCGGTTATAATTATGGTATTTAATGTCATTTTATTTTCAGTTTTGTGTTATAGTCAGATAACTATTGTCTTTTGCAATTGAAGGTTTCAATTTATATTGGAATTTGTTCTTTTCAAGTCGTGTTTTTGTTTGTTACTTCACTGTCTTTCCTTATATTATGAGAAGTCAATAATTTAATTTTTAAAAAAAACAGGTTTGTTAGTTTTTGTTGATTAATTATTATTGGTTTGAATTGTTTTCCTGAAGTAGTATTATTATTGTTATTATTATTACTAATATTGTCACTGTTATTAACCTTATATCTTTTTCTGTGTTTTGTGTATAAATCGTCTGTCTGCAGATTTCTTCTTCTTTGTTTCTTTCGTCTTCTTGTAGATTTCTTACTCATAGGCTGTCAACAAAATTGTGCCAAGTCTCGCTGTCACGTGACATAGGCTGTCAACAAATTTATGCCAAGTCTTGCTGTCACGTGACATAGGCTGTCAACAAATTTATGCCAAGTCTTGCTGTCACGTGACATAGACTGTCAACAAATTTATGCCAAGTCTTCCTGTCACGTGACATAGGCTGTTAACAAATTTATGCCAAGTCTTCCTGTCACGTGTCATGAGCTCAAGGCATTTCCATGTCTTCTTCATCCTCTTTATGTCTGTCTCCAGTCCTCTTCTCCGCGTGTTCTTGTGTCTGCCTCTGCCTCTCTTCCCCTGGGGATTCCAGAGCCAGGGCTGCCTTGTAATGCTATCAACAGTTTTCCTTCCCATGTGTTTCCTATCCATCTCCAGCGTCTTCTTCTCATCTCTTCTTACACTGGCACTTGTCTGGTTCTTGTCGTCTCTTCTTACACTGGCACTTGTCTGGTTCTTGTCGTCTCTTCTTACACTGGCACTTGTCTGGTTCTTGTCGTCTCTTCTTACACTGGCACTTGTTTGGTTCTTCTCATCTCTTCTTACACTGGCACTTGTCTGGTTCTTGTCATCTCTTCTTACACTGGCACTTGTCTGGTTCTTGTCGTCTCTTCTTACACTGGCACTTGTCTGGTTCTTGTCGTCTCTTCTTACACTGGCACTTGTCTGGTTCTTGTCGTCTCTTCTTACACTGGCACTTGTCTGGTTCTTGTCATCTCTTCTTACACTGGCACTTGTCTGGTTCTTGTCGTCAGTTCCACATTTGTGATCTTGTCATCAGTTCCACATTTGTGATCTTGTCATCAGTTCCACATTTGTGATCTTGTCGTCAGTTCCACATTTGTGATCTTGTCGTCAGTTCCACATTTGTGATCTTGTCATCAGTTCCACATTTGTGATCTTGTCATCAGTTCCACATTTGTGATCTTGTCATCAGTTCCACATTTGTGATCTTGTCATCAGTTCCACATTTGTGATCTTGTCATCAGTTCCACATTTGTGATCTTGTCGTCAGTTCCACATTTGTGATCTTGTCATCAGTTCCACATTTGTGATCTTGTCATCAGTTCCACATTTGTGATCTAGTCGTCAGTTCCACATTTGTGATCTTGTCATCAGTTCCACATTTGTGATCTTGTCGTCAGTTCTACATTTGTGATCTTGTCATCAGTTCCACATTTGTGATCTTGTCATACCACTTCAATCCTTATATTCTAGAATGCAATAGTAACGTGTGTATTTTGTTCTCTGTTAAAAAAGCTAAATCGTAATGTAATAGTCTTAACAACTGCTACTCTCCTCCTCCTCCTCCCCCCCCCCCCCCCCCCCCCCCCCCCCCACCACCCCCCCCCCCCCCCCCCCCCCCCCCCCCCCCCCCCCCCCCCCCCCCCCCCCCCCCCCCCCCCCCCCCCCCCCCCCCCCCCCCCCACATGCAGAGACTGTGTGAGAGAGAACCAGAAAGAGATAGACACGAGAGAGAGAAAGAGCAAGAGAGAGAGAATTTAAAACAAAAACAAAAAAACCTAATGTCTTCTCTCAAGCGATTTCAACAGATAAAACACAGATGAGCCACCGAGACTAAAATCAATGCGAGGCAACTCGAAAGAATATATGATGTAAGCAGTACTCCTACATTGTATATCTGCCAGAAATATGTGACGGGGCCCATTAAAGTAGATCATTGAAAATCTAAAATAGCACGGCCATTTTAAGTATAAAAAAATTCAACGTCGATTTTGTATGCACATTTTAAACAAACTGACAGCTATAATATGAAGTTAAGTACATGACCAAACAAACAAACTGAGAGCTATAATATGAAGTTAAGTACATGACCAAACAAACAAACAAAATACAGAAGCAATGAAGGTCATTTGACATTTGCGTTAAAAATACTTTGTCAGAACGTGTTATATAAGTCAATTATGTGGACAGTATATTCACAAAGAATGGTAAAGCGAATATGTTCGTATAATTTATGTGAATGAACAGGTCTACATAGGACGGCAGAATTAACAGATTTACATAGGTTGGTAGACTGAACAGGTTTACATAGGATGGTAGAATGAACAGGTTTACATAGGATGGTAGAATGAATTGGTTTACATAGGATGGTAGAATGAATACGATGTCTGTCCAAAAAGAAACCGAACTTCTTAAATAGGGCGTGAACGAGCCAACACAGCTGTGGTTTTTTTTTTTTTTTTTTTTTTTTTTCGTACGCCCGCTAATACTCGAGGCGAAATCTCAGGTTATTACTATGTCTAACCTGACATTGATTTTACGTGAGTATCCCTTTTTACTTGTACAGAGACAGGTGTCCCTCGCCATTCAGGCAAATACTCTCCGATTTCGGAGGTACCCATTGCAGCTGGGGCGGCTCAGGAGCCGATCTGTATCTAATAAGGGTAGTGTATTACAGATGACCTTACTTGCTACCACATATTTATACCTCAGTCAGAATTATTCTGGAATATTGTGATGACTACGTTGAATGTCTAGGGTATGATATATGATGAAGTGTAAGTCACAACAACAACAGACAGATAAACAATTTAATTTATTCCACCACACTTGACAACACTGAGACACTCACACACATGTAACACTCTATAAGACTATTCTTAAATGAGGCACTGGTAAATTTTCAAATATAAATATGTATTAATTACTGTCACTAATATATATATGTGTCCTGATTCAAATACAAAGTGAACCAGGAATCACAATCAATTTTAATTACAAGTTATATGTACAGAATTTATCAATATGAATCTTGTAGTGACATATTTTATTAATATTATCCTATGTGTGTCAGTTGTGTAGTAGTAATATGAGGTAATACTGGTTTTGTTTTTTCAAGCTATGTTGTTATTTGTCATCATGACTTCAAAGTGTTTGTTTCTGTTGGAACTAGTATTGGAGATGTTCTCAGTTCCGTTCATTAAAACAATTAATTTCCCCTCTTATTTTTATACAATGTCAGTTTAAGATGGGGTTACATAATGTTGAGCTCCGCTGGCCACATAGGCTTATCTTTCGTGATGGCGGCAGGAAAAGACTCCTCTGCTCGATTGCTCCCCTGTGTTCTGGAGACACCTCACTGTTTGCTATATGGACCAAGGAGTATGCTGTCCGCCTCTGGATTCAGCAAAGCTCTGACCAGGTGCTGCTCAATAACTTTAGGACCACAGTCCCAGAAACAAGAAGGTTGTACCTCCTATTTCAGAACCAATTTATACTCTATTTCTACACTGAGCACAATACATAACAAACACTGATTTCAGAGCGGTAGGCCAACTGCTATCTTCATCTGAAACAATTTTCACCAGTATATTCCTCCCTAATGGTTACCACGCCTCTGCAATTCCAGCATTATTTCTTTCTAGTCAATAATATAGGTGTCAGTGTACTGTTTGGCAATTCCATGTAGTTTTACTTTCCTCCGACACCTTCTGTTCAGGCTGGAGCACTATATAGGCTTTACCTCATGTTCGCTACTGAACCACACATATATACAGACATAAATTATCAATTTACATTCAATTTTCATTAAAAAGATATCAAATATTTCAAGCTTACCACAATTCATGGAAATAATACAGAATTACGTTGACTGGCACTGAATATAACACAATTTCGATCTGCCGATGTCCCAGGCTTTTATTTAGAAAAATATGCACTGGCGCTCAACGCACTGGTTCTGTAGTAAGTTTATTTGCAAATGTGGTGGTGACCTGACGCCTCTGATTGACTATATTCGCGGGTCTAACCAATCGTGCCATGTTTACCCAATCGTTTCAAAAAAAGTACTCTTACTCCCGTTTCCCCTGACAACAAAAGATAGTATTTATAGCCCGACTAATCGTGTTTAGCCTTACATTTATTGCGCTCCAATCAAATCGGATTTAACATGGAGACCCATTTCCCGTACAATGGTGGGGTGAAAATCTGCCACTGAGCGATTCTGATTTGGGTGTTGTCTGACATCCCTCACTATTTCTTTTGGCTATAATTTGGTAATTCCTAGACTATTTGCGTAACGTTTAACATATTATTTGTCAGCAAGTCCTAAGGAACCCAAATATACAAATTTAAAGGAGCTAAGTGGCTTCGTTCAAAATATGCATTTTCTACTACCTCCTGTTCACTTCGAATACGATGTGGTGTCTGGGTACTGTAATGTTTTCAAACGTAAACCAGTATAATGTCATATTTCCTAATAAGAATTTTTCAGGTTTTTAAAAACTAACTCTCGTATGGGTAGTGTTGTTTATCACTGTCGATTTGAAAAAAGCTAGTGCATGTGGCCTTACACGCGTGATGGTAGTAATTGTGTATCGCGCGACTGGGGTAGTATTGCCTGCGTTCCGGCTTTCCGCCTCTCCCTTTCTTTCTATCTTTAGTCCATCTGTCTTTCGTTTTTTTTTTAACGTAGTGTATAAAATGACATGAATGGAATTTTAAATCTAGGTCATCTTGCGTATCTCAAGGTTTTTCTTAGAAATGGAGTACACATTTTATTGTGTTGGGGAAACGCGTGTATGCTGCAGAAGGCTTTTACTATCAACGTGAAACGTTACAATTTGCAGACGAAGGAGAAAACAAGGGGGATTTCGAGTACAGTCATTGTGACAGCACTGTTCTTTACCATTCTTCTTTCTTTTTATTGAATTTATGTGTTAGGCTTTACATTTACCTGATAATTTATATATGTGGATTAGAATATTTCTTGAAATATGAAGGATCTTGAAGAGCAAAGTGTTTCCGTGAAATTCTGTGTGAAGTTGGCAAAAACTTTTACCGAGACTTTTCAGATGTTGCAGCAAGCTTATGAAGAGGATTGTTTAAGCCGCACACAGTGTTACGAATGGTACCAACGTTTCAAATCGGGCAGAACGTCCATCAAAGACGACCCCAAAACTGGACGGCCTTCCACGTCAACGGACGACGATCACGTTCAGAAAGTGATGTTGATCGTCTTTTTTGATTGGAAGGGCATCGTTCATCATGAGTTTGTTCTACGTGGTCAGACAGTCAACGGACAGTTTTACTTGAATGTCCTGAATCGTTTGAGAGAAGCAGTGTGACGAAAGAGGCCTGAAGAGTGGAGAAACAAGACCTGGATGCTGCACCATGACAATGCACCCGCTCACTCGTCCGCTCCTTATCACTGAATTTTTGGCAAAGCACGGGATGACTCTAGTCCCGCAGCCACCCTACTCTCCAGATTTGGTTCCTGCGGACTTTTTTTAATTCCCGAAGTTGAAATCCACCCTGAAAGGTCGCCGATTTCAAACGATAGAAAAGATAGAAGAAAATTCGCTACCAGACCTACGCACCATTCCACAAAACGAATTCCAGGATGCGTTCCAGAAATGGAAAACACGTTGGGAGCGGTGTATAAGTAGAGGAGGGATATATTTTGAAGGAGACAAGTCTGATTAAGTTGTAAGCATATTAATAATTTTTTGGGTTTTAAAGTTCGGTTTCTTTTTGGACTGCCCTTGTATGTTTACATAGGATGGTATAATGAATTGGTTTACATAGGCTGATAGACTAAACAGGTTTACATAGGATGGTAGAATGAATTGGTTTACATAGGATGGTAGAATGAATTGTTTTACATAGGCTGATAGACTAAACAGGTTTACATAGGATGGTAGAATGAATAGGTTTACATAGGGTGGTTGAATGAACAGGTTTACATAGGATGGTAGAAAGAACACGTTTACATAGGCTGGTAGAATGAACAGGTTCATATGGGATGGTAGAATGAATCGGTTTATAAAGGATGGTAGAATGAAAAGGCTCACTAGTTTTGCAAAGCTGGACGTGTGAACCTGAGTGCTTCCCCCCCCCCCCCCGCCCTCGCAAGCGTGGAGCCAAATGGGATTAAATAAGTTTAATCGGTCTAAAGCCGGTCCTGCATGGAGCTACCACTGCCACTGGTTCCCTTGCTGGTTCCCTTGCAGGAAACTTGCATTTAAGCATTCACATGATCTTGCAGTGGTGGGCTTTGTAACCATTTTTTTGCATGATGAGGTTGCCGGCTTCATTCACAATTTCCCATTAGTCGCCTTCTACCACGTGTCCAAGTCTGTCTTCGTCTCTTCACTGACCCTCGGAGATTACATGGGGCATAGGAGACATGGCTTGGCTACACTCTATTAGCTTATGGGAGACATAGCTACACTCTATTAGCTTATGGGAGACATAGCTACACTCTATTAGCTTATGGGAGACATAGCTACACTCTATTAGCTTATGGGAGACATAGCTACACTCTATTAGCTTATGGGAGACATAGCTACACTCTATTAGCTTATGGGAGACATAGCTACACTCTATTAGCTTATGGGAGACATAGCTACACTCTATTAGCTTATGGGAGACAGCTACACTCTATTAGCTTATGGGAGACATAGCTACACTCTATTAGCTTATGGAGACATGGCTACACTCTATTAGCTTATGGAGACATGGATATACTCTATTAGCTTACGGTAGACATGACTACACTCTATTAGCTTATGGGAAACATGGCTACACTCTATTAGCTTATGGTAGACATGGCTACATTCTATTAACTTTTGGGAGACATGGCAACACTATATTAGATTATGGGAGATATAGCTACACTCTGTTAGCTTATGGGAGACATGGCTACACTCTATTAGCTTATGGGAGACATGGCTACATTCTATTAGTTTATGAGAGACATGGCTAAATTCTATTAGCTTACGGGAGACATGGCTACATTCTATTAGTTTATGGGAAACATGGCTACATTCTACTAGTTTATGGGAGACATGGCTACACTCTGTTAGCGTATGAGAAACATGGCTACACTCTATTAGCTTAAGAGAGACAATGCCATCTTATCTGCATTCTGCATTCAGTTGTGTTGAGGGAAATCAGGGTTTCAAAACACTGTAAAATACTTTGTTTCGTCATGATCTTGGCTTGTTTGCATGTACGCAGAACCAGCATATGGCAGGGCGACCGGAGTGAGCACCCTGGGCGCTAAGGGCAAGGGGGCGCCGGAGCAGGCGAGAAAAAAAGCCACTTTTTCTTAAACAAGCTTGACCTTTCTTCAGCTGTGACACAATTCGGCCAGGTTAAAGCAAGCAATGTAAATCTTTTATAGGAAAACACTAATACCAAAGTGTGAAAAGCCTTAATACTGCTTCATTCCATCTCCACTTTTGGCCAAATTGACCTGATGTCATAAGTCGACGTCTTTATACATTAATTTATTATCATACACAATATCTTACAGTTAACAGTTAGTATCATCATGCACAATTTCATTTTAGTGTGATATATCCTACTCTTCAACTACTAGTAGTAGTAACCAGAAAACTTTGAACGCCCTTTTCTCAAAACAAGCTGAAGTGGAGATGGAATGAAGCAATACTACGGTGATATGGCTCTTACATTCTGTTTTTAGTTATTAGTTATTCTTTTTTGTAGTAAATATTAACTATCTAAACTGATCAACAATTAATGTATTCATCAATCTTACTAAATTTTCTAGTAGCTTAATTAACTTTCCCCGTAAGATGTGTGTAGGAAGAGGGCGCATGTTAAACCACTCGCCCGAGCGCCGAATTCGCTATGTCCGTCTCTGCATATCCGACTTAACTTTCGATAAGTCTTTTTTGTCTTCTTCAAGTACTATGCCTAATGGCGTAGGAGACGATGTCTCTCCACAACTTCCTTTCTCCAGTACAATTTATCACTTCTGCTGTTGACTTCTTTCCATGCCACAATGTCAGTGACTCACTCCTATATGCCAGGATTGGTTCTATATAACACTGAAGATAAAGCAGATAATAAAATGGTAGTTGTTTGAGCAATCTAGTTTCTATTAATTATCCTTTATTTCATTATGTCACCATTCAGAACCCGAGATTTTAAAGCTGTCGCTCAACATCTCATCAATGACACTCCAGCCAGACTCTGATCGTGTTTTGGTAAATGTCACGTGGTCGCCGCTCCTTAACCAATCAACTGACGCCTACAACGTGGCCACTTATATGGAAGGCCGGAACCTGATAGTTTCACGGCAGGTGACGTCACATCCGTACATTGTCTTGGCACTTGAACCAAACACGCAGTATTATATTAAGGTAAGTAATAATTACCATGCATAATTGTTGTTTGTGAAATATCTGTGTCTTTTTCTCAGGTGCACAATCGTTATTTTTTTTCTCTTGTGTCTGAGCTCTCTTCTGTTCTGTTTTGCTATGGCACTCCGTGCCGATAATGTATTTCGCTTAGCAATTATTTGTCACAAAACATTTCATACTTATTACATTGACGAGCAAGTAGCCGTCAAGAAATGTAGAGAAAAAACTATGGCGTGCGCTTTTTGCCTCATGTCACGATTTCTCATATCTTGAGTTTCTTCTTTTCATTTCCTTCCAGCTTTCAATTTTAAACTCAGTTTACGTTAAACAACTTCTCACTCAACTGTAATTTCACTATAATTTCACACTCACATTGCCTTCCATAACTTACTACTCAATTTATATTACACATATTCACACTCAACTTACACTCCATATATTCACGCCCAACTTTCGTTTCACAACTGCACACTGGTCTCATTCAACAAAACTTCACACTTAATTGATGCTCACTAATTTCACACGAAACCTACGCTCAGCAGCTTTACACTCAATTTAGTCTGCACATCTTCACACTCTACTTAGTCTGCACAGTTTCACTATCACTTTAGTCTGCACATCTTCACATTCTGTTTAGTCTGCACAGCTTCGGACTCAAATTAGTCTGCACAGCTTTATATTCAACATAGTCTGCACAACCCCACATTCAACTTAGTCTACTCAATTTCACACTCAAGGTAAGCTCAATAAATTCAAACGAAACGTACGCTCCACAAGTTCGTGCTCAACAGTCTGCACAGCTTCACACCCAACTTAGTCTGCAGAGCTTCACACTCAACTTAGACTGCATAATGTCATACTCAATATAGTTTACCTTGAGTGTTGAATTCAACACTCAAGGTAAGCTCAATAAATCCACAACTTCATACTCAAATTAGACTATACAACTTAACGCTCAACCTACACTCCATAATTTCACACTCAAATTACACATCAGTACTAAGCTATCACTGCAAAATTACGTACTCAACTTACATCCCACATCTTCACTCTAACCAGTGGCGGCTTTCTTTAATGAGCTGTTGAGCTGCAGCACCCCCTGTAAAAAGAAAGGACTGCATACTGTCTCTACTACATTATAATACATAATCCGGAAAGACCAAAAAATACAAAAAAATTGAGGTTACACCGGAAGGGTTAAATACAAAACAAACAAAAAATGTCCAACACAATACGGTGCAGTCCTGCAAACGATTACAGTTCAAGTGACCTTGACCTCTTATAAGCGAAAGCTTGTTATACACACAGCAAGAGGCCAGCTGCGATTAGGTTGAATTTTTTTAACTAGTGCTGCAACGGAACACAGCTCAAGTGCAATGAACTCTAATTAAAGGGAAGTTACAATGAAAATTTTAAACACGAGAAATAGCAGCATACATGTGTGTGTAACCTGGTTTGAGACTCGGGAAGCTGCTTCGACTGATAAGGATTACTCCTAGTTGCAGTAAACTTTTAAAAAAAATTTCAGAACTTCTTGACAGATTTTAGATGAGATAAGACACTAATCATTTGTGTCTGGGTTGATATTTTACATGGTGGTCACAATTTGTGAGTGCTATGTATAGTATTTTAAATGAATGAACAGTGCAGCACCCACAATGACAACCCCCTGGAACCGCCACTGACTCTAACTCTTCACAACTTCACATCCAACCTACACGACACGTAACATCATATCCCAAAAACACTTCTCAGTCCAGGGAACTTTGGCCGTGAACCATTAGAACCGCAAACTTTATCACATCCCCTGCAGAAGTCGCTAGTTTAGTCGCTACGAATGCTCAGCAAAGTGCCTACTTCTGAAAACAAACGCGAAGAGTGAGCACTGTAAAAAGACCTTCAGTAGATAATTTTAATAGTCTTATCCTAGAACTCTCCGATAAATTAAAACATCATTATAAAGAGGAAAGTTTTAAAAAATCGGAAATGTTTGAAACCGCAAAAGATAAGAAGGTGATAAGCCACCTTTACCTCAAAATAACGAGATAGATAAAAATGTATCGGCAGTGGTGTGGAAAAAGGGAGATGTAAAGAGGGGTGAGTGTGTTAAATTACGGGAGATGTGGGGAAGGACGGGAGATCGAGGCTTCATCGTTGTTTCATCTTGCTCCCATTATCAGTTCGTGCTTTCATGTAAACTGGATTTTCTTATCTCTTTTTCTCATCATACCTAGCAAGAATCAATCTCTCTCAATTTCTTTTCAAGTTAAGGTAAGGAAAAGAACGTGGGAAAGGATAAAATGGCATATCTTTTTCATGTTATTAATTTTTTTGTCCATTTTCTTTCTTTCTTTCTTCCTTCCTTCCTTTTCTATATCACTCATATCTCTCTCTCTCTTTCCTCTTATATTTTAAAAAGGTTAAGAATGTTGACGTCTGCTGCAATTTTTCGTGGCTGCATTTTATTTCTTTGCGGTCCCCACTCTTTTTTCAGTCTGTTTCGGTGTGCACATTTTGACTCATTCATTCACTCTCTCTCACTCACTCGCTCCCTCACTCACTCACTGGGGCTTAGTAGTGGTAGAGGTATGGCGTCCGCCTCTAATTCTGAAGGTACAACTTTCGGTTCTCAATACAGGAAATATATTTTATGGAATGTTTTCAGAACCAGTGAATCCTAATGATGTTATACTTCAACTTCATCTCCTGGGTAGTGAGATCGGATGTCTAGCCTTCTCGGAAAAAGGCGAAAACGTAGGAGATCCCGTGTGCAAGTACTGCACGTTTAAATTCTCCTCGGCAGTTGGACATCTTAAAGAGTAGGCCATACGGCCGATGCCCTAACAAAATTTACAAAATTAAGAAAAATCTACCCAGCACAAATAAATTTATAGATTATGTGATTCCTGTATATACACATTCGGATCCTCGCCGGTGCTACTGAGCTCGTGCACTGTGCTGAGATCCTCTTATTGTGATCTAAGGGAGGAGATCGGAACACTCATTGAGTTGTTCGAGTGCAATGAAGATGGTCCTTAAAACAAAAACCAAACCGCTCGCTCGCTCGCTCGCTCACTCGCTCACTCACTCACGCACTCACTCACTCACTCACTCACGCACTCACTCACTCACTCACTCACTCACTCACTCACTCACTCACTCACTCACTCACTCACTCACTCACTCACTCACTCACTCACTCACTCACTCACTCACTCACTCACGCACTAACTCACTCACTCACTCACGCACTCACTCACTCACTTACTCACTCCTCACTCACGCACTCACTAACGCACTCACTCACTCACGCACTCACTTACTCACTCACTCCCTTACTCACTCATTCAATCGCTCAATCTCTCCCTCACTCAATCAAGCACTCACTCAATCAAGCAATCACTCAATCAAGCACTCACTCAATCATTCACTCACTCGCGCAATCACTCACTCACCCAATCTTTCACTTACTCACTGATTATTTCACGTCCTGTGTTAGCTTATTTACATTTTCCTTTTTTGTTTTGTTTTCCATGTAACATTGTAGAACGTATTCCTTTTTTCTTCGTTCTCCCTATACTCTTATCAACATGTGTATTACTCGCTCACTGAACACATCACTCCTTTATTCGCTGTGTGACCCACACTCAAATTACTCTCCCCTCATTCAACACTCTCCATATAAAGACTTTAAAACTGTTCCTAAACAATCATCATCTTCGTCTCTTTCCTTTGTGCCCCTTATAGAGCATGGGTATACGATTGCAGCTAGTCCCCTTGCAGGAGGCCTGCACCAAGCTTCATATGCTCTTGTTGCGGGGGTTTATGTGGCAATGTGTTTTACATGATGAGGTGCCATTCCATTCACAACCTCATTTATTAGTCGCCTTCTACGTACAATAGGCCAATTCTTTCTGTGTCTCTTCAAGGCCCCCGGGCACACCATGGGGCTGCTAAGCAATCACCATTACCTATAATTTTATTTCTGCACGTCCACCTACCTTTGTGCCTTTTCTCCACCTCTTTGTCTGTATATATTTTTCTTAAACTACCACTTTCCTTCTATCTGCTACTTCATAGCTCTCTCTCGCTCTCTCTTTTCCCCGCATCTATTTCTCTTTTCTCTTCCTCTAAGCTTCTCTTACGCTTTCACTTTTCTATTTTAATTCGCACTTTCGTTTTTTTCTCCTTTCTGTTTATCACACATACACTATAACACCCCTCCCCCCTCCCCACCCCCCTGTCTACAGGTTCCAACTATTCACTGTCACGAGTTTATTATTCTTTTTGGTCATTTTTTAAATCCATTCCTTCACGCACAAAAATAAATACTCATTCCACTTCTATAAACACCGCGCATATACAAACATATACACGCAGATAAACGCGCATATAAAAACCCTTGCGTACGCACACATCTTCTGAATGATCGCGCATAGCGCATATTTTTCTGACTGCTGTATATCATTTCCAGAACTCTGCTAGCTTTGCTAGTTTCCTTGATTAGTCATCCTAGTATGTTTACCTCTCATGACTTCTCGCTAGAACTCTATCTCATTGACAGATGCGAACAACAGTAATAATTCTCGGGAAGACAAAAGTGATGATAATGTTGAAGAAAGTATGTGATGTCTGCAGAGGTGTATATGTGTTTTTATGATTTACGCCATGTTCGCATGATTGATTATGTTTTCGAACTAACAAACTCATCTTGGTCTCTACCTGTCTGTTGCCTAGCTCTCACCATCTGTCTTCGTGTTTTTGTTACTGAGATAACTATTCACATACCTTGGTACTAGACAACACTCCATATATAGAGACAACAAAGGGAGTTCGCCAAGGGTTACTAACCAGCATATTTACTGACCTTTCGTTTTGGACACACATATTTTATGTAAGAGTTGGGGGGTAGGGGTGGCAGACTGGTTAGAGAGCTGGCTTCTCGCGGCAAGGGTGCCTGGGTTCGGAACACGCTCTCATCACGTTCCAGTCTACCCAGCTGTAAATGGGTACCTAGTTCTGATCTGGAGTTAGGGAAGACAAAGGCAGCGAGGAAGGGAACTGGGGACCTCATCTCACGAAGATGGACCTAGTACAGTGAAGTCTCTAACACTTCACACCCCTACGGCAGTGTCTGCTATGGTATTACCTTTATCTTACGGCAGCTTATATTGACATGCATGGTCGTAGAAGACGATAATACCAGTGGATAGTGAACCTTCATTCATCATCAGTACCCCTCAGCTCCGCTTGGAGCATAGAATTCCAACAAATTCACGCCAAGCCTGCCCGTCCTGTGCCATCCCTTCAATGTCTTCTTTATCATGTCTGATTCCAGTTCATTTTTCTGTGTTTTTGTTTCGGTACTACCGTACCTGTTTACATTTAGAATTCCATATTTTTTATAACTCAATTAGTGGCGTATTTATTTAATCACATTCGATACATTCTAACAGATAACATATGTATTCTTGCCCGCAGGTTGAGACTGTAGTCAAATATCATCTGGAAGATGGTGTCCAAACACACATCTTTGATGAGATTGTAGTCAACACGTCTGATGTCAACTTGGCAGTGTATCAAGGACTTCAGGCAGTTCGGCTCAAAACCGGTTAGTTTTGAATCAATTCAGTTTATCTTATTATAAAGCTTCAGACACTTACTGCTGGATGCCAAATACAAGGCATTGTTGAAAGTTATTTTTTTTTTTATTATTTCCCTGTGTAACAGAGCGTGACGTGTAGTCCCCGGGGGTCACTGATTATAGACAGAAAGAATAGACACACTGCTTCCTCAGACACGTCATGGGGGACAACAAATATGAGGTTGTGAATGTAGCTGGCAACCCCATTATTAAAACAAATTGCTACATAAAACACAAAAAGTGTGTCAATGCTTGGTTCAAGCTTCTTGCAAGGGGACGATCTGCAGTGGAAGCTCCATGCTTCATTTTTTATTCCTATCCAGCGGCACTAGGGCTTCAGCCCTTCGGCCCAATGACATGAAACAAATTTCATGGCATTGCGAAGCTGGGGAACCTGTGGATTTTCCTTCCCATCCGGTCAGGAGCCAGATCTCCGTGCCATCTCCGCTCTTTCCCATCCACAGAGGGTTTGTGCTCAGGAGCCGCTCAGGAGCCGCTCAGGTTACTCCAGTCCCCGGTCGAAGGCACTGCTTCAAATGTCTTCGCCAGGACTCGAATTAATCCAGTCCAAGTCCCGGTCGAAGACATTTTTCCAAATGTCCTCGCCAGGGCGCGACCCTGGACCACCTGATCGCCAGCGCAGCGTTGTGGTAACCACTACGGTAGCGCGGCTACCTTCCATGCTCCATAAGGAGCGAAAAGGACGGTGATGATGATGATGATATAACAGAGCGTATGTTCCTATCAATAAGATGATGTGCCCTACCGTTTATACCAATGAGAATCTGAGTACTCTTACCTTACAACCACACAATAAATGTAAACTAAAGTAATCAAAACTTTGTAATTCAAATCTCGTGAACAAAGAAAGCAGACAGCAGATCATACAAACACAAGATATCATCTTCCTTTACAGAAGATAACCAAACAGATCCTACAGACACAAGGGATCATATATATATAACACTGACAAACAACATTTTTCATGGCTTCTAGAAGTTGTAGAAATTCGGCTGATCTGTTCTGTTACGTGTGCGGATATTTTACCGATCGTGTTCACCAGAAAAACTTTACACCATTACTAAAGAAAGCATATTAACTTTATTTCGATTCGAAAGTTGATGATGCAAATAAATCTTGGAAGCCAAATGCAGTTTGTTCGACTTGTGCAAATACATTGGCAGGTTGGTTACGAAAATTGCCGAAGCATAAGTCGATGCCTTTTGGAGTGCCAGTAATATGGCGTGAACCGACAAATCACGCTACTGATTGTTACTTCTGCTTGACAAATATCCATGGTTTCACTTTTAAAACTAGAAAGTCTGTGGTTTATCCAAATATTGAATTGGTTTCGAAACCAGTGCCTCATGATCCAATCACATGTCCAATCCCATTTCCACCAGAACAATATCCGTTGGACGTGAATGAACCATCAGAAAGTGATAGTTTATCTGCTTTAGAAACTAATTCTGACTCGGATTATATACCGGTGAATGATGGTGTTCACTTAATTAACCATTCAGAACTGTCAGATCTAATACGTGATCTCGCTCTTACCAAAGGACAAGCGGAATTACTCGGTTCGCGACTCAAAGAATGGAATCTTTTAGCGCCCAATACTCAGATATCTAAATTTCGTCGTAGACACAGAGAACTTGTTCAATACTTTGAGATGGATGATGACATTTGCTATTGCAAAGATGTAAACGGTCTAATGGTGCACCTCGGTCATGAGCACATAGTCAACGAATGGCGACTTTTCATCGACTCTTCCAAGACTAGTCCTAAAAGCCGTGTTATTGCATAACGGAAATTTATTTTCATCAATTCCAGTCGCCTACTCTGTTCATATGAAAGAAACTTAGGACAATATGGCTATACTTGTAGCAAAAATAAAGTACAATTACTACCAATGGCGTATTTGTGGATACCTAAAGGTCATTGCAATGCTCACGGGCATGCAGACTGTGTATACTAAATTTTGTTGCTTCCTATGTGAATGGGACAGCCGCAACAGACAGGAACATTATGCAAGAAAGGTGTGGCCTATCAGGGATCGTATGCAGCTCGGGCATAAAAATGTAATACATGAGCCATTAGTTAACAAAGACAGCATCATTTTACCACCGTTACATATAAAGTTGGGGCTCATGAAGAATTTCGTAAAAGCGTTAGATAAAACGAGCAAAGCTTTCACTTATCTTCGAGAAAAGTTTCCGCAAGTTAGCGATGCAAAGATAAAGGAAGGTATCTTTGTAGGACCTCAGATTAGGAAAGTTATTGCAGACAAACAATTCGAGAACTTGTTACATGGTAGTGAACTTCGCGCATGGATGGCATTCAAATCGATCATCGATAACTTTCTGGGAAATCACAAATCTGTCGACTATGTGCATATTGTTAAGCAGTGCATAGATGCATACAGAATTATGGGCTGTAACATGTCCCTCAAAATCCATTTGCTCGATTCGCATCTTGACTTTTTCCCTGACAACCTTGGCGAAGTCAGCGATGAACGTGGAGAACGATTCCATCAAGATATCGCCGTAATGGAGTCACGCTATCAAGGACGGTGTAGTGTGACCATGCTTGCCGATTATTGTTGGATGCTTCATCGCGATGTACCACATGTCATTCACCGACGAAAGTCGACTGCAAAGAAATTCAAGCCTACATAACTGTTACACTTCTTGTATGAATGATGTTGTAATACTGTATGCGTTGTTAAAAAACTTGAATTGCGTATTTCTAGAGATCCCGACCTGATAGAGAAAAACGGTTTGCAGATTTAAAAACAGCGCATTAAAATTGACCAGAAAAACATAGAAATGTTAGAGAAAGAAAAAATAAATTTTTTTTTGTTAGTCAGTGTAATCTATCGGAACCAAATGATTGCCATTAAAATATCATGAATATACAGAAGATACTGCTATTTCTTTCCTTTCCCTGAAGCAGGCCTTGTGGGCGGAACGTTGGATAATTTTCTTTGCCTTTTGTCATAGTAATACGAATCCTATGTTTTTCAATTTTGTTTTCTTTCAAATTCATCCATCTTAAACCACTGTCTTACTGTAGCCCCCCCCCCCCCTCACCTTACTGTAACAAAGATAACCAACAAATCCTACAAACACAAGAGATCACAGATATAATCTAAAGGATTAAAAAAGATTGCCATTAAACCAGTGTTTCTTAACCAGGTGTGCATGCAACCCCAGTGGGTGCGAGACCCACCTACTGGGGGCGCAAGGCATGCCAGATATTTTACAAGGCGAATCATCATAAACACTCAGACTATATAATACTCAGAACTCCACTAAGGAAAAAATAATTAAGCCAGGGAAACTTTAGACTAGCCCTCCTCAACCGATATTTAAAAGCGGGGTAGACCCGCGATGACAGGTATGAGACAGCCGTCTCTTTTACGGACAAAAGTAATTCTGAGAGACATTTTAAAACTGTTCACTTTGCAAAAAAAAAAAAAAAAAACTTATTTTCCACATAACTGTGAAAATATGATTTTATAAAGTAGATCTTTGAAGATATGTGTTCCAAAAGTAGATATACGCAGCTCCTGAGTTGCCTAGCCCTGCAGTAAGGGTCTCGAGTTACGGACGAGTTCCGTTCTTAGTCTGATTTTGTTCGTAACTCGGAATTTTTATTCCGTGTAAATTTTCGTAAGCGTGTGTATAGTCAAAAGTTATGCTTTATAACATTTATTTTACCGAAAATGCTTAAATCGTATTAATAATAACAATGTCGTAACATACATAGGTAGTCTTATAGGGGAGTGAAGTGTTAGAGATTTCGCTACACTACGTCCAGCAACGAGAGGCGGGGAGACCAGTTCCCCTTCGTCGCTGCCATTTCCTTCCCTAATTCAAGAGCAAAGTCAGATACCCGTTACAGCTGGGTAGACTGGAGCGTGTCGATACCGTGAATCGAACCCGGCACCTTTTGCCGCGAGAGGCCAGCACTCTAACCACGCTATCAACCGGACGCTCAGTAACATTAAGTCAATGGCAAAAACATGTTAACATCCAGGTAAGCTAATTCATTTTGCCGTTGCCCTAAAGACGCCAATAGGCGTGATGGGAAACAATGGCAAAGAAAACCTATCTGCTGTTGCCCTAAGACGCCACTAGGCGTAATGGCCACTGACTGCTTTGACGGTCGGTGGCTAAGGACGGAAGAAGAAGAAGAAGAAGCTAATTCATGCGTAACTACCGACAATTTCGGTAAACGGTAATGACGCATATTGGAGCTGGATAAATAGCTACGGGTGGTTTGTCAACTCTTGAGAAGAATTAGTGCCATGAAATCTGAACAGACACTTTCTGTTTGTTTTTTGACCCTTCTTACATTTCAATGTAGCACCGAATAACTTCGTGTGACGCCCCGTATCTTTGTGCATCTTTCGGCATTAGGGTCTTACTCTTTAAATTTTGGCATCCCCTGCTGGGCGAAAGGCGTCAACTAAATGTTTAACCTTGAAGTGCCTTGGTTCTAGAATTTCGATGCTGCTTTCAGCTTCCTTCTGTTTTAAAATCTGGGCTTCCATTTCTATCAGGTCTTCGTTGGCGAGTTCGTTTGCCTGCCATTCTAACAACACTGTGGCATCATTTTTTCTGCTTCGATGATACCGTTCTCAGAAAAACCGTTGAAAATTTTCGTAGACTGAAGACATTTCTTTAATGAAATTTAATGAAAGAGCGCAGCTACAGTTGTTGCAAATTAATTGAAATGTAACTGAAACTGAAAATTAATTAATCTTGTGGGCTTGTTCATACTGATGGGTTGCCGTAAGTTAAAACCGCCGTAAGATGAGACTTTGCTGTAATTTGGAAGTACAGATCTTGCTAATACAATAAATCACAACTATATTCTGTAGGAGCCAAAATATAGTCAACAAAATCCATGCACACAAGGGATAACCAAGAAAATATCATATTAATCCAAACAACAGGGACTTTCATATCTATATCTGGATATGAGCCCCAATATAATCGAGGGACCGTATGTTTAGGTTAAACGATGCACGCCTTGCCAAAAGCTCATAATTAAAAGGAAAAAAGAAAGAAAGAAAGAAAGGAAGTTCTAGATTAGTTTAGAAGAATATCAATGAACGAGATAACCAAAAAAATTTCATGACCCCCCCCCCCCCCCCCCCCCCCCCCCCCCCAAAAAAAAAAAAGATAACAAACAGTATTTTCAAGAGGATAAAAGATAACCAACGGAATTTCCAGGACACAAAAGTTAACTTTAAAATTTTATGAGCACAAAAAAAACAACAAATACAATCTTACGTGCGCAAGAGATAACTAAAATTACATGTTTTTTTCCGGAAGCACCTGATACCAAAAAAATGCCACGGACATAAATTATAACCAACAAAACTTCATTATCACCGGCAACCTTTTTACGATCACAAGAGATAAGCAGCAGAATGTTACGGATCTAACAGGTAACAACCAACAACGACATTTTGAGAACGAGGAGTTGTGAAATTAAACTTCCCAAGAAAACAAGGGAAAGACAGGCTTATCTCTTGATGGTGACATCTGATAATACCACGAGTATCCTAGACATTTTTGTGATAGAAAATAGTAAACAAGAATAAGCCGAAGAAAGGCATTGCCTACAACATGAAAGAACTGACAGGTCTAAAGTGTGAAGAAAATTCTAGAAAAACGTATGTGTTATGTGTGTGACAGAGAGAAAGGAAAGAGAGAGAGGGAGAGAGAGAAAGAGAGAGAGAGAGAGAGAGAGGGAGAGAGAGAGAGAGAGAGAGAGAGAGAGAGAGAGAAAGAGAGAAAGAGAGAAAAAGAGAAAGAAAGAAAACTCATGAACGAAAAATTATCTATACAGGGTAAAGAAAGTAAGCATGTAGCCTTTTTTATATTTCTGCCCTGAGCAACAAGTAAATTAATATCATATAGATCATTTACGTAACATTAAAACATGATAAAGTGCACGATACATCTACCATAAACTTTGCTATTAACAAATCAAAATAATCATCTAAACTGGGGATATCACAATAAATGTTAAGTGTACTAGGAAATAACAGTTGTGCTTTTAGAAGGATGTTCACGTAACGGAGAGAGAATGCCTTGAGAGGATATACTCAAACACTTGATGAAAGAGCGTATAATCAAGTTCGTAATTATTTAACAGAGGAGTAACAATTTCTTTTGAAAGTGAAATTTTTGATGAGACTTTATAGATGTAGTTAAAGCAAGGTTGGCAACTGAATTACCCTGGCGGTGTAATTTCGAGTTTTCTGGTGATAATGAGCAAATATAGTTAGCACACTCGGCGGCGACTCTTACCTTTTGCTTACTCTTTGCGACTATCTACCTGTGTGAGGTGGGCTTTCCGGCACCAGAGGTGATGAAAACGAAAACGCGAACCAGACTCTACTCGAAGAGCGACGTCAGAGGTGCACTGATTCAACACGTGCCGTTGTTTGAAGAAATGATCAGCAGCAACAAGCGCCAATTTAGCCATTAGACTAGCTAGGATTCGAATGAGATTTTATAGTTTTATCCACATTAGAATGAGATTCTGTAGTTTTACCCACATTAGAATGAGATTCGGCAGTTTTACACAGTTTGGAATGAGATTATACAGTTTTACCCACATTAGAACGACATTCTGCAGTTTTACCCATTTTAGAATGAGATTCTGTAGTTTTACCCACATTAGAATGAGATTCGGCAGTTGTACCCAGTTTAGAATGAGATTATACAGTTTTACCCACATTAGAACGACATTCTGCAGTTTTACCCACATTAGAATGAGATTCTGTAGTTTTACCGACATTAGAATGAGATTCTGTAGTTTTACCCACTTTAGAATTAGATTTTGTAGTTTACCCAAACTATAATTAGATTCTGTAGTTTTACCCAGTTTAGAATGAGGTTCTGCAGTTTTATCCAAGCTAGAATTAGATTCTGTAATTTTACCCAGTTTAGAATTAGATTCTGTAGTTTTACCCAGTTTAGAATGAGATTCTGTAGTTTTACCCACATTAAAATGAGATTCAGCAGTTTTACCCAGTTAAGAATGAGATTCTGTAGTTTTACCCACATTAGAATGAAATTCTGTAGTTTTACCCACATTGGAATAAGATTCTGTAGTTATAGCCACATTAGAATGAGATTCTGTAGTTTTACCCAAACTAGGATTAGATTCTGTAGTTTTACCCAGTTTATAATGATATACTGTAGTTTTACCCAGATTAAAATTAGTTTCTGTAGTTTCTGTTCGTTCGTTCGAACCTCAGGTATTAGAGTTTTCACTCTTTATTTTTGCGGAATTTGATGATAGGTTTTTGGCTTTCTTGCAACTTCAGAGGACTTTCCCAAATTCAACTGTCTCAACAATTTAGGTGCTCACATTAGACCCACTTATTGGCGGGTGATGCAATGTCACGAGTTGGGCAGTCATCTACCCTAGAGGGGGTCGCTGCAGTTTTATCAAGATTAGAATTAGATTCTGTAGTTTCCTCCAGACTAGAATTAGATCTTGTAGTTTTACCCAGACTAGAATTAGATTCTGTAGTTTTACCCAAATTAGAATTATATTCTATTGTTTTACCCAGATTAGAATTTAGATTCTGTATTTTTGCCCATATTAGAAAGAGATTCTGTAGTTTTACCCAGATTAGAATTATATTGTGTAATTTAGCCCAGATTAGAATTAAATTCTGTAGTTTTACCCGGATTAGAATTAGATTCCGTAGTTTTCCCCAGATTAGAATTAGATTCCGTAGTTTTACCCAGATTAGAATTAGATTCCGTATTTTTGCCCTGATTATATTACCGTATGTGGTTTTACCCAGATTAGAATTAGATTCCGTAGTTTTAGCCGGATTAGAATTAGATTCTGTAGGTTTACCCAGATTAGAATTATGTTCTGTAATTTTACCAACATTAGAATTAGATTCTGAACTTTTACCGAGATTAGAATTGCATTCTGTAGTTTTACCCAGTGTGCCTTGTACATAAACAAAACAGTCTGGGTTTCCATTAGCTCTTTCCGCCATCAGTAAAACAAGTAGTTTCTGTAGGCCGAGGTAACGGTGATGCACCAAGCTTTTGACAACGAAGTATTGGTCAAACCAAGTTGCCGATTACTGAGGTCAAGTATTGCTACATAAACCACCAGAGTAGCTAAATGAGCCTTATGTAGTTCTCAGAAGCCTCTTACGAGACAAATAAAGAATAGGATTACTGATCCATCAGACGTGTCGTACAAGGCGACTAAGATGAGATTGTGCATGGGGCTGGCAACCTCATCATGAAAAACAAATTGTTACTGAAACAAGCGCTGCAAGCGGATGTGAATGCTTTGTCCAGGCTTCCTGCAGGAGGAGGCCAGCTGCTGTACTGAGTCCATGTTTCAAAGGAAGCCAAAATGATGATGATGTTTATGATAATTACTAGTGTAAAAGCCCGTCATAAGACGGGAATTAAATTCTAAAGCACCAATACCTAGCGGCAAATTTGCTTATTCAAAAGTATTTTTTTAAAAACCACTGTGCATCACTACAGTACACGAACTACATAGCAGCAGCGAGGATCCAAATGTGTGTATACGTGATCACATATTCTATAAATATTGTTGTGCACACTGTCATTTGCGCACTTTTCTTTGACGAGTGTTACTATTTTCGGGAGAGTACATATAAGGGAAATAATACAATTAATGTCTAACTTTCAACGAAAGTTGCATCATTTATCGGTAGTGACAGAAAAAGCTGGGATTTTATATATATTGATGATGCTGATGATGATCGCTGAATGAACTCAGAGAGGGGTAGAGAGAAGTGGAACATCTACAGAAATCAACGTGTTGACTATCTCTTACAAAAAATATTAGACGGAAGGAACACGTTGAAAGTGTTATGTGCAGTTTAATTGTAAGTATCTGCCATTACTACATATGTGTATGCCTTTATTTATTTGTGCAGATGAAATGGATCAGGTGGATGGCATCATCATTGGGGTCACTTGTTTCATAATCATCTTCGTCCTTGTCGGCCTTGTCACAATCCTGTACAAGAAGAGAAAGAGTTTCAAAGACATTATTGTTACCAAGGCAATCGTTGCTAAGAGCAACAGCTACAAGTCCAACGTTGGAGGTACGTGATCATGATCGCACAACATTCTTTATATCTTGCTGATCGCACCACATTCTTCATATCATGCTGACCGCAGCACATTCTTTATATCGTGCTGACCGCAGCACATTCTTTATATCGTGCTGACCGCAGCACAGAATGTTTGTCCTTTTTACCCCATCACATCTTTTCTATCGTACTGACTGCACTAAATCCTTTTTATCATCCTAACCACACGTCATTATTCTGGCATTCGTACTATACCATGTGGTCTCCATCACGCTGACCATATCACACCCTTCCTGTCATGCTGTCAGTCCAAATTCGAAATGTTTAATCTCGTGCTACAACTTACTGAACCCTTAGAGATAACAACTGGCGTGTGTTAGCAATGCTCCATGCTACAGCTTATCTTCCAACTTTCTGTAGATTCGATTATGAAAACAGCAGCAACAACAGCAGCAGAAGCAGCAGCAGCAGCAACAACAACCAGAAACGGAACTCAGTGGACGAACAAAACAGTTCGAAGATTCAGATTTTGCCGTTGACCTCGTCATTATGTCCTATAGTTGAAACCAGATGCAAGACAAAATTCTAAATATTGTATTAAAGTAACCACACTCCCCAAAACAAATTATAATTACTTACTTACTTACTTAGTCGTTCCTCTTCTACCGTGTGGTGTAGAGGTTTCGAAGAGAGAGCGCCATACTATCCTATCGGCTGTCTTCCTCCTGGCCTGGTTCCATTCTAGTCCTCGGTCCTTCAAAGATTGTCTAATGTTGTCCTCACAGCGGACTCTGGATTGTCCTGGAGGTCTGGACCCCTGGCTCTTAGCCTCCCATGCCTGCCGTGGTAGCCGATCTTCTCCCATTCTGCAGACATGGCCGAACCATCTTAGATGGGACTATTCTACTTGGGTCTGCAGGGGTTGGGTTTTTAGGCCTTGATGTATGTTCTGGTTGCGGACCATGTCTCTTCTTGTTACTTTAACCATCTTTCCCAGATACCTAATTTCTGAGGTTTGGATCTGACTTTTGTGGGTTGTAGTCATTGCCCATGACTCGCATCCATACGTCAAGACTGGGACATAGGAGGAGCGGTATACATCCATCTTAGTTTTCTTGCCAACTTCTCTTTTGCTGAGGAATCCTCAATTTATTTCATGAAAAAGTATCCCAGCTGCTGCTCTTCGGGTAGCAAAATCTTCTTTGATGCCTCCCTTGCAGTCTACGACAGCTCCGAGGTATTTAGAGTTATTAACCTGCTTCAAGACAAAAATAACAATAATAATAATTTCCAGCTCTAACGTCAAGACAGTACTATTGTATGGCTGTGAAACAGAGAAAGCAACAAAAACGACAACCACGAAGTTTCACACTTTCAAAAACTGGTGCTTCCGAAGATTAAATAAAAGGTAGTCCCATAGTAGATACTGCCGTAGAGAGTGAAGTGTTAGAGACTTCACAGACTAGGTCCAGCACCGAGAAGTATGTCGACCAGTTCCCTTCCTTGCTGCCGTTTCCTTCCCTATCTCAAGAGCAAAGTCATGTATCAATTTACTGCTGGGTAGACTGGAGCGTGCCGATACCGTGAATAAAACCCGGCACCTAAGCCGAGAGTGACCAGCGCTCAAACCACTCTGTCAATCGGAATCTTGCGCAAAATGGAAAAGTAAAAATGGTACGACAAGATCACCAATGTTCTAAGTATGGAAATAACCAGACACATATCAGTGAAGCCACAGCTGTCGAACAGACATTGAGGACCGAAGACGCAGCTAAAGAGATGAATGCAGTCAGCGACTCATAGCTTGACTGCTTGCGTCAGGGTCAGGGAACCAGAGCTGACCAAGACCCTACTCCACCTCCAAGTGGTGGTCCTGGAAACAGGGTTACTGCAACCTGGCTGAGAGAGTAGGGATCGAAGAGGGAAGGCAAAACCGGTCACAAAAAATGCCGTGTGGAAGTCGGATGTGTCGGGTCAAAAGGCGGAAATATCGCAGCTTCGCTGTAAACAGCGTCACAACGCAACCAACGTCCTTTCCAGGACGAAAAAGGAAGAAGAAGAAGAGATATTAACGCTGGTTAGAAGACATGCTGAGAAAGCTAGCTGATATACTTAAAAGGTAGTCCTTGTTATAGAATCCTTCAAGTAAAAGAAGGAGAGGGGGGGACCCATTGATCCACCAAGAAGGGTATAGGATATAAACCTTAAAGACAGACTTTAAAAGACATGGAAAGATTTGTCACGAATGGCACAGGACATAATGGTTTGGCGTGAATTAGTCGAAGGTTTTGGTCTGGTTTGGTTTGGTTTTAAGGACCAACTTAATTGCACACAGACAACTCAAAAATCTGCTCCGATCTCCTCGCTTAGACCACACAAGGAGAATCTCAGCACATTGCACGAACTCCGTAGCACCGGCGAGGATCTTAATGAACGTATACGGGAATCACACATTCTATAAATATTTTTGTTTCCTAATTTTTAAATTCTGCCAGGGCAGCGACCGTATGGCCTATTCTTTACGATTTCCAACTGCCAAGGGATTTTTAACGTGCGCAACTTGCACACGGACCCTCCTTTTTTTCGCTCTTATCCGTGACGGCTAATCATCCGTTGTCTCTACTCCAGGCATCCACTCTCTCTATCCAGGAGATCAGGGTGGAGTACGACATCATTAGGAACAGCTGGTTCTGAAAAAAATATCCATCAATTATTTTCCCTGTCCTGGGAGCGAACCCGGTACCTTTAGAATTAAAGGTGGACGCCATACCTCTAAACCACTCCGACCCCTATTTAGTCGAAGGGATGTCGTGTACGGAAAAGAGAAAGTAAAGTGATGCTGAATATCTAGGCTTTTACTCACAAATTGTTGATATAACCTTTAATAGTAGTATAATAAACACATTAAGATAAAATCTGACCTATTTTATTAGTGCAGATAGACAGTCCAAAGAAGTTAGTTTAAAACGCTCAGATGTTCTATCGGTATTATGTCTGGCAAATTAATTAACAACCTACGTCATTTAGTCGGTCAGTCAACCAACCAATCATTGCGCTTCAATCAGCCGCCACAGCTCCGGTGATCTCCTTTAATTTAAAAAAAAAAAAAATTAAAAAGTGTTATTATTATTCGTTCTGCTGCTACGGAGAAATGCCAGGAATAGGACTCGATAAATATGTAATTACCAACGGGCTGATCACCCGTTTGCCAGTCACTTCGATTACGGAAACAACAGCAGATGGATTGATTTGCCGTTGCCCTAAAGACGCCAATAGGCGTGATGGGAAACAATGGCAAAGAAAACCTATCTGCTTTTGCCCTAAGACGCCACTAGGCGTAATGGCCACTGACTGCTTTGACGGTCGGTGGCTAAGGACGGAAGAAGAAGAAATATGTAATTAGCGTCCGATTGACAGAGTGGTTAGAGCGCTGGTCTCTCTCGACTAAAGTGCTGTGTTCGATTCACGGTATCATCATGCTCCAGTCTACCCAGCTGGAAATAGGTACCTGAGTGAGGGAAAGAAAAGGCAGCGAGGAAGGGAGTGGTCACCCCCCACCTCTCGATGCTGGACCGAGTATAGTGAAGCCTCTAACACTTCACTCCCCTCCGGCAGTATCTGCTATAGGACTGCCTTTACCTTTTTAGATAAGTAATTGCTGTTTGAAAGAATAAACGTCTTCATTTACTTCTCTTAACTACTCTTCTTTGTCATCTCATTTTTCTTTTTTTTTAGCCTGTGTCTTTTTTGTTTTGTTTTGTTTATTCATTGCCTTCTTGTTCTTATTGTTCTCGATCTGTTACTTCAAGCATTATTAACAGTGCCTGTCAAATCAGACCTGTTCTTTTTCAATTGCAGTAATCATCATCATCATCATCACCACTATCATCATCATCGTTACATCATGATTACCATCATCATCACCACCATCATCATCACCACCATCATCATCACCATCACCATCATCACCACCATCATCATCACCAACCATCATCATCACCACCACCATCATCACCACAATCATCATCACCAACACCATCATCATCGCTATCGTCATCATCATCATCATTACCACCATCGTCGTTATCATCATCAGTATGATCACCATCATCCTCATCAATATCATCATCATCATCATAATCCTTTTTAAGCTCCTCACTGCGCTGGATTCATTATTGTAAATGACCTCTTTGACGAAATATAAGCCGAAGCAAATGATCATGCAGGGGTTGTTTCTGTTTTTAAATTGTTAACAAGATACGATTTCCAGTTCCACGCGCAACCTTATGTTAGTATCTTTTACAAGATAAAGTTTCCAGTTCCATGCATAAATCTGTATTAGTCGCCTCTTACGGAGGGACCAGTAGGCCTATTCTTTCTGTGTCTCCTTACAGAACCCTAGGACTTAAAAATGTATGTGCCTGTCATAATCGGTCGATTCGCTAAGCGGTTAGAGCGTTTGTCCCTCACTGCAAAGTTTCTAGGTTCTGGGACAGAAACCTTGTAGAGTCACGTTCCATGCTATCCAGTTGTAAATGGGTACCATAAACTGCTCTTGGCGTAGAGAAGTCAAAGGCAGTGATGATAACTGGTGACCTCACCTCGTAAATCTGGACCCAATGGAGTCTCTAACACTCCAGTCCTCTACGGCAGTAACTGCTAATGGACTACCTTTGCCTTTATGTAACTGTATATACATTTGAAACATACATTTATGTGTGTAATATTCATTAATTTACTGTTTACAAGCCTCGGGTTCCCCCCTCTGTATTTGTTCAAATGTTTATACAATACCAAACCTACCCTCTGTCCTAGACTGTTCTCATTTTTCTATCATGTACTAGACACAGTATTAGGGTCTTTGTCTTGTGTAATCTGACCTAACTGTATAATAGGAGATCCACAGAAGTGACTGCATCTTTAATTAGGCTGGATCATCCTAGGTACACATCCGGTGTTACGTGTGGAGAATCGCGCTAAAGACCCCTGTCCACGAAGCACTATTTTATAGTGCCTAGTTGGCAGGAAGGAAAGTGTGATTCCCTTCCGTATCTAGGCGGTGTTGCCGTTTGTAAGGTCTTGGGTTTGATTCTCCGGCGAAACTATCCGTTGTGTTGTTTTTCTATTGTCTAGTTTTCTACTCATTTATTTTTCACGAGTGCCTTTATGTGTGTAATATTTATTTAAATACAGTACGCGTTTCTTCATGTCTGTTCACTTGTATACGAAAGCATATTCTAGTTTCGGCAATTCTTCGCACACAACCATACTACTGTACTACTTCTACTGTTTAAGCTTCCATTTTTAAAAACAAATACAATTTCTTTGTCCTATTACAGGAAAATCTGACTACTCGAACCAACTGATCGTCTTCTCTGATGAATGGGAACTTGATCCCTTGAAGTTAAAGTTCAGCACGCTACTCGGTCAAGGAGCTTTTGGAAAAGTGGTCACAGGTTACTATGACGACCAGAAGGTGGCCATTAAACTTGTCAGAGGTCAGAAACGCATTGTGTGCTTCATGTGTGAATGAACGTGTATGTGTGTGTGTGTGTGTGTGTGTAATGAATATATGTTATGTCTGAGAATAATGATACTGATGACACAAGTGGTATTATCACTTACGAGGGAGATTATTTCTACAACATTTTACTGCACGTGCAAGGCGTATGAGCATATCTTTCATACATCAGAAGGTATGCGATACTTGCTGTCATTTGTCACGATTACTTCCCTTTTCGCTCCTGGTGGAGCATGTAACCACTGCAGTTGGCCCACTTGTAGGAAGCCTGCATAAAAGTACATGCCCTCGCCTTGTGCAACTTTCATTCTCTTTAACAGTCAATACATGATATTCTATACCGTAACAGTCAATACATGATGTTCTATACCTTAACAGTCAATACATGATGTTCTATACCTTAGCAGTCAATGCATGATGTTCTATACATTAGCAGTCAATACATGATGTTCTATACCTTAACAGTCAATACATGATGTTCTATACCTTAACAGTCAATACATGATGTTCTATACCAGAGGTAGGCAACTCAGTAACAGTGTGGATCTTCTTTAGAAACATTGAACATTCTAAAGATTTTTTAATATAAAATCATGTCTATGTTCAGGTTTCTGACAAAAGTTATGTGCGTGTCTATATTTCTTGTCTTTGTCTCCTGTTTGTAACTGTGGTTGTCGACGTGTACGTCCCGTATCGTCCTGCTTTTTGATTTATAATTCTATTGCAAAACTGGCTCAATACCAATTGTCGCTTTAATACTACTTAATTCCATCTGCACTATTTGCCAAAACTGATCGGATTTCATAAATCGACATCTTATATTTAATTTATCATCCTTCACAATATTTTACAGTTAACTGTTTGGATCATCATATAAATTTTATTTTAATGTGATATATCCTTCTTTTCAACTGGTAACTCAAAAACTTTGAACGCGCTTTTCTCAAAACAGGAGATGGAACAAAGCAGTACTCAGGGAACGATTATGTGTATGTTTTTAAACCCTAACTCTAACCCTGTTTGCGACAAAGATAGCAAGCATACAGAAAAGTTGAATTTAACTGGCAGAAGAAAACGGAAAGATGGAAAGAAACAGGCACACAAATGTTTGGTGGGGGGTGGGGGAGACAGAGAGCACAACATTGCATCATTTCTCTGATACCGTTGCATCATCATCATCATCATCATCATCATTGTCATAATTTTCCTTTGCGCTCCTTATATAGCCACCATTGCTGCTGATCCCCTTTTTAGAGTCCTGCACCAGGTCAAAATGTCAAATACTGTTTTATTCTCACACGCAAAGAAAATTTAAAACACTATAGAATTCTCGCAAACGTATAGCCATTATACTACAAGAATTCTATATTCCCACTGCATCCCCTCTTTTTTACACACATAACTCACACTTCTCCCAACATACGAGAAAAATCGTTGAGCACAACCTACTACCGCTGATCAGGTCGCTATAACATTTCTGAGTACGAACACGTGCGTCTCGCATTTAAGGTGTCAGTCAAAATACTCACCTCTTGTGCGCAGCGGAAAACGGGCAATCCGGCGAGCAGGAGAGCATATTGATGGAGGCTAGGTAAATGTTGGACCGGTTGTTATGACAGATTTACACACCCGGAAGGATAACGTGGAGGTAAATGCTGAGGGACAAACGTGAATGTTACCAGGTGAGGCGAAGGCGTTTAGCGGGGAGTTGTATAGTGGATGGCATTAGCTTTGAATCTGCTCGCCATGTGGTAAATTGTTTCAGTGTCTGGTATATCTGGTTATTGTGTAACGTTTACTTGTTCACAAAACTGGTTTTTTTTTTTCCTTTTTAAATTCTAATGGTAGACTTTGTTTTTTAAAAATCATATCATTAAATAAAGCGACCGACTGCTGCTTCTTCTTAGCATAGGGCTGATACCCCTGTGTGTAAAAAGAAATGAAGTTACGGAAACGACCGACTGCTTCTTCTTCTTAGCATACGGCTGATACCCCTGTCTATTTAAAAAGAAATGAAGTTACGGAAACGACCGACTGCCCAAGCGGTTAAAACGTTTCCGTAGTGTCAGTTTTATCATCATCATCAGACCTAAAGGTATTTTATATTTGGACATGCGCCCTAATATAACCGACTAGGTTGAACGGGACGCGCCTCGCCAAAACGGGGCAAAATTTTATATTAAAACAAAAAAGCGTTTCGCTCTCACGGCGAAGTTACCAGGTTCCAGGATCGAAACACCGGCACGCTACGCTCCAATCTACCCAGCTGTAAATGGGTACTTGATTCTGCTATTGAGTTAGGAAGACAATGGCAGAAAGGAAGAACTGGTCACCCCCACCTCTCGAAGCTGGACCTAGTTTGTTGAAGTTTGTAACGTTTCACTCCCCAACGGCAATATCTGCTGTGGAACTGCCTATACTGTTATCATTGCATAAATCAGTTACTGCGCATTGATTTCTGGGATACCGCACGTTCTTATCTCATCTTCCCATCTCATCCCAGCGTGTATTCTACATCTGCTAATGATTTCGTGCGGTGCTTGCCTTTCTATCCTTCTATCCTGCATAGTTCCATTCCAGTTCATGGCGAACTTCTCGAGCGTTGGTTTTTCTCATTTTATGTCCAACCTATCTTTACGTTCGTTATTAAATCTTCAGCCTGGTGAAGACTTTCAGATTTCTAGCAGTAGATACATTGAATTCCCTAGTTCCTATTGTAAGCAGTTCCCTTAAAGCTCCCTCATAATTTTAAGATATCCTAAATTGAACTTGCTAATGCGGTGGTCTTTTTTTTTTTTTTTTTTTTTTTGTATCACTTTTGCAGACATTTTTGACAGGACAATAATAGTAACGCTCCCATGCAGTATTTTTTTTTTTACACCATCTTCATATTTTTAAAAAAATTCATAGTTTAGTTTAGTTGTAAATTTTTGACTCATTTCGAACTTTAGAGGCCAGAATTATATGTTACATAATTTTTTTGTTAAATAGGCAAGTGCGTAACACTATGTTCGTTGTTGGTACCAAGCAGTTACACTACAGTATATATTTTTAAGTGAGACAACAGCTTCAAACTCATTGGCTGATCTTCCAATCGCTGACTGTGATTGCACGGGGAAATTCAGTTTTGAAAAGGACAATCTACCGGATGTGAAATATGTCTTAAAGTGACCCCATCCTAACTTGGGAGTAAACTAAACATGCGAATAATGACTATCACTGTTATTCGCTTGAACAATTTTTCAATCATTCTAGACTAGGGCGACCATACGTCAAGATTTGGCCGGCTTTTCATGCCTAAACTGTGCGTCTGGGCGGACTATTTTTTAAAATGTTGAAATATCCTGCTTTTCCGCAATTTACTAAATTATATGGAAGATAATGTCGAAAATTCCCCATTTAAATTTCACTTCCGACGACTGAATTTCCACAGAATCCAGCAAACAATGTAGGCCTATCAACAATCCCGCAAACTTTCATGTTGTTGAGTTGTTTATCGGTAATAGATTATAATTAAATATTTTAATTCAATTTTACACATTCTCGCTCTGTTTATTTATTGCCACCTGTTATCCAGAAATGCGCTTTGAATGATAAAACGGTATTAGGTTTAGTCATCTAAAACCTTGTTGTCTACTGCAAGATACAAATAGTTTTAACTTTAAAGTCGAATTAAACATTAATTACTGACACTAGATATTTATTTCACAAACCTATTCTAACTGCCAAATAAAAAAAAAACAATATGATTTTGCCTCTGAGAGGCGCGCATCCTTCATCATAGACACATGGTCTGTCGGTTATATTAGGTCGCATGTCCAAATATAAAAGACCTTGTGGTTTGCATAAAAAAGTGTGTGTTCGCAGATAAACTGAAAAAGAAATTTCCATGTTTTGCGAGAGGTGAGAAAGATTTAGAAGCAGAATGGCACGTTGCAGAGGCGGCACATTTATGTCAGTAGCAAATAAAGTTGCAACTGATTAAAAAAGAAGAGAACACACACACAAACCCGCACCCACACACACATGAAAACATGAACGCAGTAATAAGAAACTTCTCAGACTACAGCTGGGAAAAGGCTATTTCAGAATAGAAGAACATTACGGTGCAGGATGTCTTCAAGACAATAATATAGAGCTTTTCTGGTTAAAATGTAAGAGGTATGAACAAATGAGAATCCAAATATTATATTATTTGCAGGCATCAATTTTACCTACAAATATAGAAGAGGTGTTAAGAATACACAGACCTAGGGAACTGCAAAATGTAGTCAAACAGTATTTAACAAGAACAAAAGTTAATATTTAGTAATTAGGGATGTGAAGATCTGAAGATGTTCTTACAATACATATGACTTTTGACTGGTGAAAGTCCATTAAATATTTATTACAGTAAATTATATAACTGGAAACACCAGGCTTTTACACCCCTCCCCGGTAATATTATTTTTGTTTGATGTTTTTGTTTGGTTTTGGTAGGTTTTATCTCTTTTTTGTTTGTTTTGGGGTTTTTTGAGTTTTTTCTTTAAACATACAAGCATAATTGGTAATTAAGATTTGCCCTATTTACACTGATTTGACAGGTGTGATGCCACTTTCCCATATCGGCAGTTGTTCATATAATTTGGAATTGAAAACAGTATATATCCTAATTATAACCCATCGGAGGTTTAACGTGAAATTTTTCATCATTAAATTACATTTTTTTTTTTAATGTGACAATGTTCTGTGTGTATTTAAAAAGTAGTCAAGCGTTTTTAAAGACAATATTTATTATCTTAATATATCAATAGACACAAAATCACGGTAATTTGATGAAATTATTGTTTGATATGCAATAAATAAGTTTCATTGTCATTTATTATTTAAACTAAGTATGTCCTACTTTTTCATTATAGTGTCCTCCCTTGTCCTCTATTCCACGCCAAAAATTGAATATTGTCCTCCTTTTTACTTACTTACTTAGTCGTTCCCCTTCTACCGTGAGGTGTAGGTCCTCCTTTTTACGTTGAATAAAATGGTCACCCTATTCTAGACCTACTTATCGCTCGTTCGCTCTCCCTCCTCTCTCTCTCTCTCCATCTCTCTCTCTCTCTCTTTGTTTCTCATTCAAGCACATACACATAATGTCTCATCAGGTCTACATAATCATGTCCACCTGAGTTCACTTGTGGGTGTACGTTTTGTCTGTCTACTTTCAGAGGCTAGTTTCGCATAATATCTAGTGTATGTGTCCATTCTCCGAGACTAAGCTTGCTTTCTAGAGAGTGTATTTGTCTACTTCTGAAGGTTAAGATTGTCTACCAAAGAATGTGTTTGTCTACTTTTGGTGGTTAAGATTGTCTACTAAAGAATGTATGTGTCTACTTTTGGAGGGTAAGATTGTCTACTAAAGAATTTGTCTACTTTTGGAGGTTAAGATTGTCTACGAGAAAATGTTTTTGTCTGCTTCTGAAGGTTAAGATTGTCTACTAAAGAATGTATTTGTCTACTTCTGAAGGTTAAGATTGTCTACCAAAGAATGTATTTGTCTACTTTTGGAGGTTAAGATTGTCTACGAGAAAATGTATTTATCTACTTCTGAAGGTTAAGATTGTCTACCAAAGAATGTATTTGTCTACTTTTGGAGGGTAAGATTGTCTACTAAAGAATTTATTTGTCTACTTTTGGAGGTTAAGATTGTCTACTAAAGAATGTATTTGTCTACTTTTCGAGGTGAAAATTGTCTTCCAAAGAATGTATTTGTCTACTTTTGGAGGTTAAGATTGTCTACGAGAAAATTTATTTGTCTACTTCTGAAGGTTAAGATTGTCTACTAAAGAATGTATTTATCTACTTTTGGAGGTTAAGATTGTCTACGAGAAAATGTATTTGTCTACTTTTGGAGGTTAAGATTTTCTACTAAAGAATGTATTTATCTACTTCTGAAGGTTAAGATTGTCTACCAAAGAATGTATTTGTCTACTTTTGGAGGGTAAGATTGTCTACTAAAGAATGTATTTGTCTACTTTTGGAGGTTAAGATTGTCTACTAAAGAATGTATTTGTCTACTTTTCGAGGTGAAAATTGTCTACCAAAGAATGTATTTGTCTACTTTTGGAGGTTAAGATTGTCTACGAGAAAATGTATTTGTCTACTTCTGAAGGTTAAGCTTGTCTACTAAAGAATGTATTTATCTACTTTTGGAGGTTAAGATTGTCTACGAGAAAATGTATTTGTCTACTTCTGAACGTTAAGATTGTCTACCAAAGAATGTATTTGTCTACTTTTGGAGGTTAAGATTGTCTACTAAAGAATGTATTTGTCTACTTTTGGAGGGTAAGATTGTCTACTAAAGAATGTATTTGTCTACTTTTGGAGGGTAAGATTGTCTACTAAAGAATGTATTTGTCTACTTTTGGAGGGTAAGATTGTCTACTAAAGAATGTATTTGTCTACTTTTGGAGGTGAAAATTGTCAACTAGGGAGTATGTGTGTCCACTTTCTAAGGGTAAGCTGTCTACCAGGGAGTGGATATGTGTCTACTAGAGAGTGTGTGTGAGTCCACTTTTCGAGGCTACGTTTGTCTACCAGAGATTGTATGTGTCCACTTTCCGAGGGTAAGTTTGTCTACGAAAAAGTGTCCACTTTCCGGGAGTAATTTTGTCGACAAGGGAGTGTTTGTGTCCATTTTCCGAGACTAAGTTTGTCTATTAGGGAGTGTGTGTGTCCACTTTCTGAGAGTAAGTTTGTTTGCAAAGGAGTGTTTGTGTCCACTTTTCGAGAATAAGTTTGTAAAAAATGGAGTATATGTCTACTTTCGGAGGGTACTTTGTCTACTAGGAAGTGTATGTGTCTACTTTCTATCATTTCTACTATTTGTATTCAAACTGAGAGTTTGCTCAATAAAAGTCATCGGACTTCTCACAAGATAGTGCTTGTTACGGTTATAGCGTAATCGGCTCGAGAAATTATAGGCATTTTTGTATTGCCCTTTCCTACTTGTTGCCCAGTTGTTTTCATAGATCATATTCAGCAGACGCGACCACTAGACAAATTGTTTATAACTTTACATCGTACAGTGTATCAGTAAGAAACAACTTGCACGGTATGGCCTAAGTCTACTTCTAAACCTATCAGCTCTTCAGATTATATTTCTTTTTTAATGCAGAAATGCCAAAAATTATTCCTCCAATATCATGGAATGCACACTTCGAGATTGCACAAACTTCTGGAATTTTCTAGTAAGAACGTTTGACCCAGAATTCAATGTCATACCCTTGAATGCAACCATTTTGGCACCCGCTTAACCTTTGTGTAAAGTGTGCGCCTCTGAAAGCTTGCGAACAGCATGAACAGTTGGGCAAGTGGCAATTGATAGCAGTTTGTAAAATTCGCGCAATATAATAAGTGCTGATGTTAACAGGCCAAAATCTTGTCTTTCACGTGTTTTACAGTATATAAATATTATATGTTTTACCTCTAGTACAAGGTAACTTTTTTGCGCTGCTGCACCTGTAGCGTATGCATTGATGGTGATAAAGGTGATTACAGGCACAATACGAATATGACATTTACCGTTTAGTCGATCTGCTGAGTGTGTGAAGACAGTGCAGAAGTTTATCTATCTATCTATCTTTATTTGAACCGATCTCTTTGGTGATGGAATACGTCCCATATGGGAATTTGCAGAACTTCCTGAAGTAAGTTATAGAGAACGCAGAACTAGTTGTTTTTGTTGTCACTGAAGAACTAATTTTGTTTAGAGTATAGTCGGCCAATCAATACATTTCGGCTTCAAGAGGAGCACAAGTCCTCAACACTAAACATGACAAACAATTTGTACTGTGCCATCCATTCAAGACTTTTTCCTATCACTTTAGTCTTTTTCGAGTCTGCTCCAGTTCTCTTCTCCACGTTGTTTTCTAGCTATTTCTCTTACCCTGGGGATTCCAGAGTATGGACTGCCTCGTAATGCTAATAACATGGTCTCTTAATGGGTGTCCTAGCCAGCGGCAGGGCCTTCTCCTCACATCTTATCCCACTGGTTTTTGTTTAAAATATTGAACTGTAAATAATTTTGGCAGCTTCCTCTTCGTATTTATCAACTTCTTTTTCGTCATCATCTTAATACACTGAAGCTCGTTTACAGAAGATATTAGAATAGGCAGCGAAATAAATACAATGCCAGTGGACTTATGATGTAGTCTATCAACTGACTCCACTGCTCACGCACTGTTACATCTAAATGGGGGTAAAAGAACAACTCATAAATAGCTGAGGATTCTAGCACAAGCGGTCTGCCTGGTGATGCCTCAGGCTGGCTTTCTTGATGTGTGTCGTATCTGCCTCCAACGTCTGTTCTTTGTCTCTAGTTTCGTTGATATTTGTACGGCTCAGTTCAACGTTGTGATCTTGTCATACCATTTAAGTCTTTTATTCCGCGCAAACGCCCATTTACAAAACCTTTAACCTCTTAGTTACCTTGAACTTCAGAAATATCAGGAATCAGGGTCCTTTGTATTTGGACAATGCACCGTAATATAATCGACGGACCTTGCATCTAAGTTGAACTGAGAGCGTCTCTCCATGTCACAGGTTGCCTCCCCTTGCTCTGCAGTAGTGGCCTAACAGTGGCCTAAACCTAGAGTATCTAATGTGGGTCTTCAAAGGTGTCTACCTTCGCACAAGATTACTCTTGGCAGAGTTGTAGATAGAAGTATAATGATGCTTCTACCTCGAGGGAGTTTTCACAAGATATTTCAGAAGTCAAGAACAATGCTGAATGAATCTGAGCACGTTAACTTTTTATCTGACCCGCCACCTGTTGTGAACGATTATCTTATAATTAGCTCGTTCAAGCCCCCAGCTGATTTAATACAGCGAAATTCCTTTTAATAGCTCCATACATACATACATACATAAATACGTACGTACGTACGCACGCACGCACGCACGCATGCACACACACACATATACACACACATATACACACATACATACATACATACATACATACATACATACATACATACATGAGATTCTGGATCATTGTAGAATCTAGTAGATGTAGAGTCTACTTTATTCACCGTTGAAGTCGTTATAGACTATGCTGCATACATGGTGTATGGGTTGTAATAATATGCCGTGGTTAACAACTGTCAATAAAGTTAATTTAACTGTTATCAACTTCAGTCGGGCTTATATATGGCCGACACAAATTCAACATTATGAAACAATGGTGTAGTCTGAAGTACTGACCACAACTGATAAAAGGATGTAAGTCGAGTCCATTTTCTTGACGAAGACGCAGACAATTTATTACAGACGTTAGTACAAGTTCAAACGTAATATTCATAAGCATGCATCAACACCGTAGATTACTTCTGGGATATGACAGTTCATATTGTTCTCGTTCTTTCCAATTTCTATTAATCATGAGCTTGATCAACATCTTATAATAAGGACCGACCCTTCAAGGACGGTGACCGACCTTCATGGTAATAATTTCTTCTTGGCTTGATTGGAGCCTACACGCCACGAAGGGGCTTCTGAAGTAATCCATAAAAAATGCAATAATAACCTTCAAAATATTCTGGGTACGTCTGGAACCCACTGGAAATACGACCTGTGGTTCGTATTGAGGTCCAGCCAGATCGAAACACGTCAGAAGGACTGACGAGAAAATATCATATAATTAATGTACACATATCGCCCTACCTTGGCCGATACAACTGTGCTCCTCTCCGGAGACTTTGAATACTTTATGAAGGCTTCCCAATATCTGGGCAAGCTTGAACAATAGTTCACAAAAATACATGACCGACCCCGGTCATGGCCATCAGGTCTCTCCTACGTCATTGCTCTCTCCTTTTCTTTTCATCCCTTCGCGCACCGCGTTGCGCCTTTTTTCCCACTAATCTCCACGACCGTGCGCAAATAATGAATTATATATATACTTACTCAAATGTGCCCCCACATTTAAATTACACGCGCCAAAAGGACGCAACAGTACCTTCCTCCCACGGGACAAAAAAAAGCGAAGCTTTTTTTTGTATTAAGATATAGTTGATCAAGTTCATAGAACAATTACTGTAACATCATTTAAAAAATTAAGTTAATTGAAAGTATTAATGTGTGGGATGAAGTATGGAAGAAAACAGAAAACAAATTCCAAATGAAAAGATTCACCAAAATAATGTATCAAACTGGTATGAAATACCAATGAAGGAATGAAATAAAGGGATAGAAGGATGAAAAGAAATGGTGAAGAAAAAAAAAAAATGAAGACGACAATAAAACAGAAATAAAAAAAATTTGAAATGTAAAATGAATGTATGTCAATTGACAAATTGTAACAAAATGAAACAAAGTCCATTTTAAAAGTAACACAATAGAAGAAAATTGACACAATCCCAAAGCATGTGTTGCAAGAATGAACAACACGGCCCAACTAGGTATGAATTTGAAGTTTAACTTATATAAATATCTTCATACTAAACTAATTAAGTTTGGTACTAACTAAAATGTTAATTAATAAAAAATGAAGTACCGAAAAGAGTCACCAAGTCATAATGTCAAATTGCAAAATTGTCAATAATTTAAGCTAATAATGTTAATTTGTAGTTAAAATGCTATCTCCTTATAACTGTTAAGTTCACGTGATAGAGCTTTAACTTAAAGTTCCAATTATCTAAATTTATTCCACACTTGAAAGCTAATAGTAGTAATGTTAATACTAATGCGCTTAAATGTCATTGATAGTCAATATAAATGGAAATAATGTTTTCTTATATTGTATTGTTAGATGAGAATCAATTCCCGTACATGTCACTGTTGCAGTAGCGACTTAATTATGTAATGTATATAGATCCGGAAACGTTAGGTAAAATATCCATATCAATGCGAAATGTCAAAATCCTGTAATTATACAAATAAACTACGATTGAATAGTAGGTAATGTAGAGGTGGTACACTCTGTAATGCGCAGCGGTTCTGTAAAATCATGAAGGCATCTGGAAAGTGTGTCAGCAAGAACATTCTCCGATCCAGGAATTGCTCGAATGGTGTAATTGAACGGCTGCAAGGCAATTGCAGTAGATCTGGATGGTTTCAGTAGTGTTCCTGAGTAACACTGTAACAATGACGCCCCGATGCCCACCTTGGAAGAGCAGCTGCGAAGAACAAATGGTAGGTCTTTGTTTAGGTAAACATAAAATGGGCGTGGATGAAAACAAAGATTTTATTAAGACTAAAGTGGTATGACACTTATTTCACCACCGTGAAATGTTAGGTAGTACTCTTTAATAATACAGAAAGACATGCAGTGATAATAGTCAACAAAAAGGAAACGCAGGTGACAAAGGCCCACATCTCAAAGGCTGAACTAAAGTCATAGCCTGTGGAAAAGTAAAGCAGTGAGACAAAAGTCGTTGAATAAGAAAATACTGAGTTAATCAGCCCAGTAAAAAAATAACACAATATAAATACAACAAGTGTAGAATCTGAACAGACAGGATATATGAAAATAAAGAAATGCTAATATGTTAAGACATAAATGATATAAAGAACAGAGAGGTATCTGCAATAGAAGAAAAGACAAAAACATCCGGAAGAATGAAAAGTAACGCACCCACAAACGCAACTATAAAGTGCGTGGTGCAGAGTTTTGTACAAGTCGCACGTCTAAAAGAGGGTGCGCAAAAAGTGAACCATGTATTAAATTAATTGCTCTGTGAGCGTCGCGAAAGTTATTAAAGCGCACAAAAGCAAGCTTTTTAAAAGAATTTTGAAGTTCGAACTAGCGAACAAATTTAACATTACCGATTTACTGAAAAAAATGTTTCAGTGCATACCAAGTGGTATGAGACGGAATGTTGCGCACCGGAACAGTGCGATTCAGTGACATATGATCTCGGTCAGGTCGCAACTGAGCCAGAGTATCATTTAAAGGATTATGTGTCGCGCGTGATAATCGTGACAAAGAATGAAATCACATATTATATTTTTCCTTGCATGATGTAACAGTAGGATAAAATATAAATGCTAGAAAAATATTATGTATAGGAACAGCCTAAACTAACAAAGTCATAGAGAAAGATATGACTCGGAAGAAAAGGAATACCGACTAGTAAAGGAAAGAAGCGATGACTGCATTTGCTGAGTCATCCAAGACAAAATTCAACATCAATTAGCTAATATCTGCGTGAAGCAGAATCAGGTACCAATTGTAAATGAAGAGAATGGTGGTGAAAACACACACCATTGTCCCGCTCGATAACCATGCGAGCATCTCTATTGGTCCTAAATGTAACCACGGCGTCACCATACCTCTTACTGGTATGTGGCAATAGACGCACAAACCTAACGTCTGCCGTGTTGTTAAGGAAATCGCCAAGTTCCTGCCAAGTAGTTCGATGTGGCAGATTTCTTACCAAGACAGTGCGAGAAAATGCCCTTTTACCAATATATGTAGTATTATTGTCCCTCAATTTGGAGTAAGGATTGCCTTGATGCTTATTCCATTGATCACTATTTACGTTGTTATTTCCCAAACGCAACGTATCCTTATTGTATACTGGAACATACTGGCTAGACCGAGTATGACCTCTAATTCCTTTTAAACCCACAGGTTTAGAACATGTCATAGTAGATAACCTGACAGGCATATTTACGCATTTGTGTTTAGATGTACTAATATTCGTAGAATTATGTAAATGCGCAACACCTGTATTATCACCATGAATAGTACCGTTTTTAGAAACAGCAGCAAACTTTGTGTCAACCTTTTTAACACTAACCCTACTATGAAGAGCAGAGGCACTACAACTATGTTGTAACCCCAGAGGATGATTGGCAGTATCAATGCCAGCATTGATGGTATCTAGATTACCACGCTGTGTATAGAGATATTTATCAAAATACTTTGAACCAATCAGAACCTCATCAGAACCCACCGGTTCACTCTGGACATACTGGTCTGGCTTTTTAGTACCTAAGGGCTGCACCTTTGTAATATTCTTAGGAATGATGTTAGAACTCTCACTCCCTGATGCAATCTGATCCTGTCGATGAATGGATACCTTTTTAACTGCGAGCATAGAATCATTAGTTAAATCATTTGTTAAACTGCTTACATTGCCACTGGCCTGTCGCCGAGACTTACACTCCACAGAGGCAGTATTAATGCGAGGAGAATCCATGATATTGTATCGATGACTAGGGAAAATATACCTGCCTCGATATGATCTCCTCACTCTTTCAATATGTGATGACGTGATATTATCATTCTTAGTGGGCCTAGATTTTTTTGTGGATGTCATATACTGATCCAACCCATGAAGAACCCCATCAGTGTGCAAGGCTGATGGCTTAACGTAAGTCGGAGACGACTGTTTTCTAGGCAAAGTGAAAACTTTGCTGACGGACTTATTTGTCTTCATTTTATTATCTGCGTTCATCCTAACTCCCAAAGCATCATTCAATGTAGTAAAATCATTTACACTATTGATTTTTACCGCAGTTTTCTTAGAATCAGATTCACCCTGACCCCGTCGCCAAGGCGTATTCCCTGTAATGGCAGTATTTTTCTGTCGAGGGAAGTTGTATGTCCCTCGGAATGATTTCTTAAACCCCTGAAGACTATAAGCATTGAGTGCTAGGTGCGGACTCATTGCTTTGGTAAGGTGTTGATCATCAACCTTACGTTTAACAACATCAACCCCAACCATAGACAACTCCTTGTTGTTTAAGACCACATTTCTTACTCCATTAACCCTCTTTCTTAATTCATTACCTTCAGAAGACAGGCATGCGATCTTATGCATCTGCTTCTTATTTAATTTATTTAAGTTAGTTGTTATTTTCCTCTCACTAGCAAGTAAAGAGTCGACTGTGATCAATGCTGTTGAGAGTTCAAAGATCTGTTGTTGTGTTTTCTTTTCTAATTCAGTATACATATGTTTTTCATTCAGGAGTAAATCTTCCAATGTAGACACCCTGTCATCAGTGAAACAATCAATACTCGAGGTTGATACAGTAACAGTGTGAACAGATTCTATTTTCCCTTCATTTTCTGATTTTATTTCATCAAAAATTTTCTTATATGTCTCATTTTCTCTATGGGAATCAATTATTAATTTCTTATTATATTCACGCAATAATGCCAAGTCGCGCGTGGAAGAGTTCACCCTACTTGTCTGGTCGTTCAACATCTGTTTTAATGAAGTCACCTCCTCGTCCAACTTTTCTTCCTGTCCAAGAAAACATTCATAAAATTTATTATCATCGGAATGAAATATTTCCATTATATTATTCTCCTCAAATAATACACTGTCATTTTCCCCGTTTTCTATCTCAATCTTTGACTTTATGTCGCTAGGTAGGCAGAACTGTGTATCTATGTCCTTTTCATAGTAACTGGATCCGACCTGCATATCATCAGGCAGAATCAAATCACATTGAATGTACTGGTCTGTACATGGTCGACTCAGGTTATACCTTTGTTTTTCAAATTTTGATTTCAAAATTGAGACTTCAGCTTTCAGCTCCTGAATAACCGAGTTCAAAGTATTATTCTCCTTCAATGTATTTTCTGAAAGCTCCTTAGAATTTGACAGTTCCAATTGTGATGACGCGAGGTTTGTATTGGCACTCTCGACCTGTGAAGTTAGAGTCCTTATCCTCTCATTTAAATCATTAATCAACATCTCCTTGCTCTCAAGGATCTCCGACAACTCATCTACTTTGTTTTCCTCCTCAATATCTTCTAAAAGTTTCTTATGTCTAAAAGACAATTCATGAACTTTATTAGTATTCGCTGTCAACAGCGTCATCTGATTCTTCAGTGAAACATTTTCAGACTCTATAACCAATAACTTATTCTCATACTCTCTCTTTAGCCGCTGCAACTCATTAGTAAGAGCCATATCTTTACATAATTGTTCCTCCTTATTATGATCATCAGGAATGTTGTTTTGAAGCATATTATTTATATTCTTCAATATATGATCGTGTTTCACATGAGTATATTGCTGCACAAATATACGAAGGTTCACAGACAGTAAATCCGCTAAATCTTTAGCCATTATTAAATGAGGGACGGAGTGAAAATTATCCTCAGCAAAAAACTTTAGGGATATTGACGCATCTGACAAAAAACGATCCATCACATGCTGTTCAAGTTCTGAGCCATGTAATCTATCAATCTCCCAACCATCCTGGAGAATCTCATCCAGAATAGACCTCATGTCTAATTTTTTTTGTAATATACTCCTACTCAATATGTTAAATATTTCCTAAAGAAATTCAAATTATTCCTTAAACCAATGTATGGCAAGGTCCTGTACGTAGAACCTAAATAATTCCTATTTCCAACTATTAATAACGTTATAGTAATATATCTAAGTGCTTTCCCTAGTAAACAAAACACTTTCCCATTACTCATAACATGTTGATATCCAATGTAGGTCGGAACCCCAAAAAAGTATAAACGTGTGTACGCAAAACAAAATGGAGTTTACATTTGACGTCACAACTCCTACGTCACAGTTTTGTGCGTAACAATTAAAAGATTTTCCCCAAATGATTTATAATATATTAATCTATTTAGGAGTCATATTAAGGGCTTTAGCCTGCTTAATAAAATAATCTAAGGTAGACATTATATAATATTTATCTGAAATAATTCTCCTTAAAAGTGTTACTCAATTAATATCAAATTATTTTTCACTCTAATCAGTGTAACACGTTCTTGTCCAAGAACGGTATGCAATATCATAACTATCAAATATATTATTAATTAATGAAATAGTTTATGCATTTAATATATCAAGATACACTAGAAGAAACAATATAGACAATAGCGACAGGACAAGATGAATAGGACAGATGAAAACGTTCGCAGAAATCAAATAAAATAGAATGTAGAACAAAATTCGGATGTTGCAAAGGATGCAATAATATCTGCGAAGGGCAAAGTAACAAGACAAGAAACATCACAGTGTATAAATACAAAGGTGTAAAAAACTGAACTATAGCCAGATTGAGAAGGACGTAGGTTACAAACAATATACATTATAAAAATAAGGTACGGATAAAAAAATTACTACGAAAACAACAATAAAAACCTGACGAAACAGCTAAACAGATACTATTATAAGAAACAAGTAGCGATCAGAACTACAGCAAGGTTTCTAGCCTTGAACCGGAATTATCGCTCAATTGAAACTTACAAACTAAATCCTATAGAACGTCTGACAAGAGCCCGAATTAGCTTCGAGATGAACCTCGTTTGTCAGATCGACCTCCCTTCCGCCCACGAAGAACATGGAACATTTAACATAAAATAGCATGAATGTGGACATATTAAAGGATCTACCCTCACATATAACGGTGGCACAAGTGTACATAATAACCACAATTACTTATCTTGAAAGAAGACAAAAATATCCCGGCCCTCGCAACGCTAGCGAAAAACTTCCATGTTGGGTCTCGGGTGCCGTTACATAATGAATCGCCTTCATATACAAGTGGGAGTAAACCAGATATGTAGCTGTTCAACGTTGACTTTGGCAGATGAAGTCCAGCGTTGACCTTGACCTTAGATGACAGTTATTTTGAATCCCAAGTACACGATGATGTCGCCTTGAAAGCTCCCAAGATTTCAAAAGATTATTTTTCATGGATATTCGTTCCCTTGAAACTTGTTCATAGCACACTGGACCACCAGATGTAGAGTCTAGTAGATGTAGAGTCTACTTTATTCACCGTTGAAGTCGTTATAGACTATGCTGCATACATGGTGTATGGGTTGTAATAATATGCCGTGGTTAACAACTGTCAATAAAGTTAATTTAACTGTTATCAACTTCAGTCGGGCTTATATATGGCCGACATAAATTCAACATTATGAAACAAGGGTGTAGTCTGAAGTACTGACCACAACTGATAAAAGGATGTAAGTCGAGTCCATTTTCTTGACGAAGACGCAGACAATTTATTACAGACGTTAGTACAAGTTCAAACGTAATATTCATAAGCATGCATCAACAACGTAGATTACTTCTGGGATATGACAGTTCATATTGTTCTCGTTCTTTCCAATTTCTATTAATCATGAGCTTGATCAACATCTTATAATAAGGACCGACCCTTCAAGGACGGTGACCGACCTTCATGGTAATAATTTCTTCTTGGCTTGATTGGAGCCTACACGCCACGAAGGGGCTTCTGAAGTAATCCATAAAAAATGCAATAATAACCTTCAAAATATTCTGGGTACGTCTGGAACCCACTAGAAATACGACCTGTGGTTCGTATTGAGGTCCAGCCAGATCGAAACACGTCAGAAGGACTGACGAGAAAATATCATATAATTAATGTACACATATCGCCCTACCTTGGCCGATACAACTGTGCTCCTCTCCGGAGACTTTGAATACTTTATGAAGGCTTCCCAATATCTGGGCAAGCTTGAACAATAGTTCACAAAAATACATGACCGACCCCGGTCATGGCCATCAGGTCTCTCCTACGTCATTGCTCTCTCCTTTTCTTTTCATCCCTTCGCGCACCGCGTTGCGCCTTTTTTCCCACTAATCTCCCCGACCGTGCGCAAATAATGAATTATATATATACTTACTCAAATGTGCCCCCACATTTAAATTACACGCGCCAAAAGGACGCAACAATCATACATATGCCTTTCTTTCTGTAATGATTAATTCAACTATGAATTAGTCAATATCAACGTATACAAATTTAATTATCAATTACTTTGAAACAAATGTAAATAAATATGACTGGTGATTATGAAAAATAATTAGGTTTCTTCACCGAAAGGTTTTTAGGCTTGATGAATTTTCAAAAAAAAAAAAGTTTGTTTGTTTTGTTGGCCTGTTAAAATGGTGACTTGCCAAAATGCTGAAGTGCCGATGGAGCTTGTTGTTGTTGTTGTTTTGATGAGGTGATGGGTGGAGAGCGGGCACTTAACAGCTGACCGTTATTGCCTCTTCTCGTTCCATCTTGGTCTACCCTGTTCAACCTGAAATTTGGTTATAATTGGGGTATTTAGTGTCATTTGATTTTTTAATCGATTTCAAGCTTTGAACCACAGTCAGGTAGTCCAGTGAATGATCTCACCGGGTCCTATTTCAATTAGTCTGGTCGCCTCGTACTGGTACCACGAACTTTAGAGGGAATAAAAGAACAAATTCCGCTGCTAAATATCTGTTTACCTGATATTAATCAGGCGCCTTTTTCCGCTGTTCGTCATCCATTTGTTTTCTCTGATTTTTTTACTCTCCCTGAGCGTATGTCATATCACTCCGGGCATGTGATGAAAGATCACCAGTATGTCAGTTAATTTAAGGAACAATTTGTGACTGGACAGCGGCAGTGGCTTGTGCCTGGCGGTACATATAAAATTTACATACATTCACAAAAAATGATAATATACAACTATTCGCAAGTAGATGTAATCATCACTCACTCCATGCTCCATTCGGAATCTGGGGATACCTCTGCTTTGGTTCTTCCGTGAGAGCTAGCCAGAAGCAATCACCAGCGCTTTCTGTGGTGGTTCATGAATGTATCCTTTTCACATGCTGAGGTTCCCAGCCTAGTATGAATCTTTAACACCACTATCAAGTATGAACATAGCAAATGGGCCGCATAAAAAATAAGTTACACTCACCTCAATAATTGAGAAATATTAAACTTCTTGCTCAGTAGAACAGTTCTGCCAACTTAACACAGATGCCTCAAACACACGTCTAGGGTATTATTTCTATTTCCCTCTGTGATTTGTGAGTGGTCCTGTAGACTTCCGGGCTCCGTATTAATATTGGCGAGTTTTCTACTAATGTACAGAGATGCTCTTAATACTTTTTGTCTGGTCCTATAAATTCAGAATCCAACTCTATTTTTTTTCTGTGGCAAGGTCCGAGCTTTCTTCGTTCATATTTTCAGGAATGCAGTGCCGTATGTCAAACTTTTTCTACGTTATGTCGTAGGCTCCCGACCCACGCTTCCACCTGGCGTTTTCTGACAATCTCCCAATCAGCGCGGTTGTTTATTGGCACCTCAAATACCAGCCAATACATTCAAAGTTCATGTAATGAAAACTTTTCCTCATGCAGTATTCTGTATGACTCATGCGTTTGAAAATTTCAAACAGGCATCCTCCATATATGGAGTTGCTACATCCGACAATTCTTGGTAATGTTTACGTTACAACTTCTTACCAGGTTGTTCGGAAGTTTTCTTACATCATTCGTCCTGCTCTTCCAAATGTTTTCCAAGATTGCGTTTTTCTATAATCACCTAACCCTGCTGTCGAGTCGGAAGTAATTATGCAATCTTAAGCAAACACTTAATGCTCGCATTTACCTGGAGTCAATGTGGTATTAACACGTTTTAGGGACTCAATGAATTTCTCAGGGATGGGCGATACGCTTGTCTGGCCCTGTCATGCATCGAAGCGGGAAACGTTAACAATGACAGTAGAGAAAAAGGGAGTGCTAACAATATAATAATGCACCTAATTCAGTACGCACAACAAATGTAGTTCAATACTGCCGGAGAGGAGAAGGGATCGCACAATTATGTCACACTCCAAAACGGGGCATAACTTTAATTTGAAAAATAAAAATCCTGTTAGTTGCCGTTTCTGTTGTTCTCCGTGTTTCAGAACCGTACTCTAGAGTTCCATGACATATCAGCTGAAAAATTTTATTGTTGTGATGGACTTGATTTCCGCTGGTTTCTACTAAATTAAAAAAAAAAAAAAAAACTTTTCTGAATAGAAATCTGATCCAAAGCATTAGATTGGCGGCCATATCTTGCGATGTCTACATACTTTGTCTTTCAGCAAATGATTCCCAGCCTCAGCCACGGTATGCGGCTGGAAGGATTTAAATAGCTCTTGCATGTCGGCAAGCACTTCCAGGTAATTAGAAGAACAGGAAAGCTGCAGGAACGTAATTGTGTCATATTACCGCTTAAGGGTTTACCACCTTGTCTGATCTGTCGGGCGCTATTTGATTTCATTACTGCGTGCGGCGGTTAATAAGGAAAGAGGCTGAATAAAAATATCCAAGGAGATGTCTTATATTTGGTATGTATGCCACATTAGAGTTAATAATTAACTAGTAATCTATCATCATCATTTTCTGTTGCGCTCCTTATGAAGCATGTAGCCACCACAGTATCTGGTCCCCCCCTGCAGGAAGCCTGCACCAAGCAGCCACTTGAGCTTGCAGTGGTAGTTTCTGTGACCGTCTGTTTAACATGATGATGTTGACAGTCTCCATGAATGTTTTTCGATTCTGTTGTTGATATCAGACTGCTCAGTATATGCTCTCTTTGTCGGCCCTTCTTTTCCTTCAATCTTTCCTGTTGTCACGATATGTTCCAACTTCCTTTTTCTCTTTCTTCTTCTCTTGCCTTTTAACGTCATCGAGATGGATATATATATATATATATATATATATATATATATATATATATATATATATATATATATATATATATATCTATATATATATATATATATATATATATAATTAAGAATTGTGTAATAAAGTCTATAAACCAGGTTGTTTTAAAATTCGCTAGACTGGGAAACAACTTTTTATTTTTAAAATTCTTTTAAGTGCATTTAGACATCTAACAATATACCGATTGTAAAATTAATATTTTATATTATGCACATACAAGAATCAAATCTCGTCTTTTTTTATAAACATAATATGACCATCGCTTGTATTGCCTCCTGCTGCGCAGAAAGCGTTCTATCTGTTTCACCAAAGAAGAAATGACACACCTATAGCGATGGCAGCGTCCTGGAAATGGATCAGATGATCAGATACCTTTATGTCTTGCTGAAACTAGCGTTTATTTTATTCAGTAGTTTTAATGTGCGCTTGTGTAGGCTCATGTTTAAAGTGATCGGTGAGAAAACATTGAGTGTATTGACAAATCAGTAGAAGAGCACATTAAAGTATCAAATCACCGTCTCAGATAAGCTGAGAAGATACTACATGTCCGTATACTTTCATCCGAACACCCGAAAACCGAAATATTCTGAAAATCGCAAGTTTTTCATATGGATGGGTTTGAAAAAAAATCGAAAAAAGGTGATTCGTCTTACGAGGACAAAAGACACAGAAAATAGTCTACGTTACGGCCACAAGGCCTTCGTCAGGAAAGGAAAGAAAGTTCTGTTCAGCCACGCGCTCATCAACAGACTAGCGATTTTGATAGAATTTCGGTTCTTGCCTTCAGGGAAGTACCCAGTTTTTATTTTATAGTTTTTATGTGTCCTATCTAGCCTTCACTTTCTTTCCTTTCCTGACGAAGGCCTTGTGGCCGTAACGTAGACTATTTTCTGTGTCTTTTGTCCTCGTAAGACGAATCACCTTTTTTCGATTTTTTTTCAAACCCATCCATTGTATTCCACGTCTTACCGCAGTTCCCCTCCACTTCCTCAATTATAATATATATAAGTTTTTCATAGCGATCTTTGGCTACTTTTAGTGAAATTTTGGGCGATTTTGGGCTATTTTTGTCAACTTTTCGAACGTGATTTGGAAGACATTCAGAAACTGAAAAAAATCCAATTCCCGAAACACAGCTGTTCCTGGCGATTTCAGAAAACAAGGATATGGCCCTGCTGTAAGGAAATGCTTGGATAAAGCTAGTAACACGGAAACTAGGCAAAATAAGAAGTAGGGATCAATTGAAGAAGAAGACAACCAGATAAAAAAGAGAAGATGGATTTGGCAAAATTCTGAAACTGTTTCTTTCAAAATTCCACTACAGGATCCTTAACAGAGCTTACAGAAAAAGAGGACAAAAACAAATAAGCGACACAATCCTTAAAATGACACTTGTATTTCCTGAGGGGATCTGTGCTGAGACAAAGAAAGAACAGGGTTATTGCTCGCTCTAGTATATCATAAAAAGGGATTAATATGAGGTTGAGCTTGGGGCTTGAAACCGTACCATGTAAAACAGATACCTACAGAACCAGAGCTGCTAGAGCATGTGAAAGATTTGGTGCACGCTTTCTACCAGGAAGCTGTAGTGGTGGAGACATGTACCATAAAGAGGAATAGGTGGATATGAATGATGCTGTCAATGGTTGCGTCCCCTTTTCTCTGCAGAAATGATCCTTCTTCTTCTTCTTCTGCCTCGTTCGCCCTGAAAAGGACGGTGGTTGCGTTGTGTCTGTTTACGCCGGAGCTGTGATATCTGCACCTTTCGGTCGACACATCCGACTTCAGCACGGCAGTTTTTGGGACCGGGTTTGCCTTCTCTCTGCGATCCCTACCCTCTCAGCCAGACTGCAGTGATGCAGACTGTTTCCAGGACAAATGATCCAACAGTGGCCAAAACCTAGAGTAGCTTCAAAGGGGTCTACCTTCGCACAAGATTACTCTTGGCAGAGATGCAGATAGAAGGGTGATGGTGCTTCTACCTCGAGGGAGTATCCAAAAGATATTTAAGAAATCGAGAACAATGCTGAATGGTTCTGAGCACGTTAACTCTTTATCTTTCCCGCCGCCTTTTGTGGAGAGATATAATATTAGCTCGTTCAAGCCCCAACCTGAATTAACAGTAAAATTCCTCTGCTTATTATTATTATTACTGCTTGTATTGGCACTTTAGATGTAGATATAACAATATATATTAGAATACTTATTCACACGTGTGCACTTCTCTTTGTAATAATTAATTCAACTATGAATTTGTAAAAAACAACATAGGTAGCAAGGTATGGGACTACCTTTAGATTTATTTAGCTGTCTACAAAACAGGTAGGTTTTTTCCCCTCGCTATAGAAAGTCATTTTAAAAAACGCCTCCGCACGGGATTTTTTCGGTACTCCTCAAAAATATAAAATACAGAACCTCATTAGACAACATTATATATTGTAATAAATTATCAAAATGTCTTGAGTCTTTGATAAGATAAAACTCTACCTGGAACACTACCGGCTGAATCTGTGTAAAGATAAAAAATAATGTCTGAACCTTAAACATGATATTTTCTTTAATCTACGGCAACAGCGTCTGGCCATATTAAATATTTTTAATGATATAACATTTTCATAATTCATACACCGCAAAACTAATACACTTTTAGATCGTGGAACAGCGCTATATTTTAAACGTCGTAGAATAATTCCATAGGCTAGACAAGTTTTTTGATAGCTTTCTTTACCATGGTAAAACCGCCTAAAATAATTTTTCATAATATGCGGAATGCCTTACCTGTCAAATATTTAAAAGCCGGAAAAATAAATAACAGGATACTACTAAAATCCGTGAGGTAAAGAAACTTTATAGCAAGGTACAAGAAAACTCCGTAAGGTAAAGAAACTTTATAGCAAGATACAACTAAACTCCGTGAGGTAAAGAAAATTTATAGAAAGATACAACTAAACTCCGTGAGGTAAAGAAAATTTATAGAAAGATACAACTCAACTCCGCGAGGTAAAGAAACTTTATAGCAAGATACAACTAAACTCTGTGAGGTAAAGAAAATTTATAGAAAGATACAACTCAACTCCGCGAGGTAAAGAAACTTTATAGCAAGATACAACTAAACTCCGTGAGGTAAAGAAAATTTATAGAAAGATACAACTCAACTCCGTGAGGTAAAGAGACTTTATAGCAAGACACAACTAAACTCCGCGAGGTAAAGAAAATTTATAGAAAGATACAACTCAACTCCGCGAGGTAAAGAAACTTTATAGCAAGATACAACTAAACTCCGTGAGGTAAAGAAAATTTATAGAAAGATACAACTCAACTCCGTGAGGTAAAGAGACTTTATAGCAAGATACAACTAAACTCTGTGAGGTAAAGGAAATAGATAGCAAGATACAACTAAACTCCGTGAGGTAAAAGAGATTCACGCGATAGTTTTTCATTGTTTCAGACAGCTTTACAAATATGCATGACTGATGAAGGCACTGCTTTATAGACGTAATCGTGTTGACGGCTATAATCACCATTATCATTATTGTCCATTGTACTCCTTACGGAGCATGAGCCCAACACACTAGCTGCTCGCCTTGCAAGAAGCCTGCACAAAAGACTCACATGCTTTTGGAGCCGTGGTTTACGTGACAATTTATTATATATGATGAATTAGCCAGCCACATGCTCAACCTCATATTGGAGGCCTTGTACGACACGCCAGAGGGTGCAGCAGTCCTATTCTTTCTTTGTCTCTTCAGAGACCTCCGGTAAACTGTTACAGCAGGTCTCTTCAGAGACCTCCTGTAAACTATTACAACAGGTCTCTTTAGAGACATCCGGTAAACTATTACAGCAGGTCTCTTCAGAGATCTCCGGTAAACTATTACAGCAGGTCTCTTTAGAGACCTCCGGTAAACTATTACAGCAGGTCTCTTCAGAGACCTCCGGTAAACTATTACAGCAGGTCTCTTCAGAGACCTCCTGTAAACTATTACAACAGGTCTCTTTAGAGACCTCCGGTAAACTATTACAACAGGTCTCTTCAGAGACCTCCGGTAAACTATTACAGCAGGTCTCTTCAGAGACCTCCGGTAAACTATTACAGCAGGTCTCTTCAGAGACCTCCGGTAAACTGTTACAGCAGGTCTCTTCAGAGACCTCCTGTAAACTATTACAACAGGTCTCTTTAGAGACCATCGGTAAACTATTACAGCAGGTCTCTTCAGAGACCTCCGGTAAACTATTACAGCAGGTCTCTTCAGAGACATCCGGTAAACTGTTACAGCAGGTCTCTTCAGAGACCTCCGGTAAACTATTACAGCTATAGTGAATTGGGGTAAATCCTAGCTACCAGTTTTCGAAACAAGAACTTCGTGATGGAGAAAACATTGAATTAGTACGATATCATCTTGTTCGGTTGTTTATTTATTTGTTTCTTGGACAGTACTACAAAGCATTTTAATGAACCTATCTAGGATAAGAAAGCACCAGTGCCAACATCAACATACAGACCCTATGAAAAAACTCAGGTTTCTAAATACGAGTTGGAAGATATTGAAAAAAATCATGGCCAATGGACGTTTCTGGGAGCTTTTTACAATAGTACCAAATTTACATTTTGTTGAAGGCCTATACTCCTTGGGGAGTGGAGGGTTATGAATAAATGAAATTTACATGATTAAATAATCATTTTGAAATCCTACGATCATCCAAAAAAGAGAACCGTACTTGGTATGGCTGTTTGCTCTTCAACTAGGAGAGCAAAATTCGTATCTTGTTTAGCATTTCAGACACGACATCACCTGACATGTTATCGCACTCTTACCGATGATATTATTAGAAACTGTGTCAATATCCTATCGCTGTTTGCACTATTATTTTACAAATATGCACTACTTTCAATGCAGTTCCCGTGTGATTTTTTTTTTTTTTTTTTTGTAGCTGTCGCTCTATTAAATAGCTTACTTCTTGAGACTGAACACGTATAGCTACTTTCTTCTTCTTCTCTTTCAAAAAACAAAAACAATATTATTGCAAGTGCCTCGCAAATTCAATTCTCAAGTTGTTGAAAATAATAAAATACCTATTTGACAGATGGAGGGACACATTTGACAAGTGGTCGTAATTATAGTGAAGTGTCGCTTCAAACCTGCAGCGCTTGCAAACTTCATTCGCTCCCCCTCTGTCATATTTCAACACAGTAGAATGGTCACTGAGAACACGTTTGTGCGACGTCTAGCTACTGTAATGTGGGTGATAAGAAGAAAATAAACCTTTAACCCACTCAAGTAAATATGAAGATGAGCTTAGGTCGTTGGACCAGGATTTCAATTCGTGACTTTTTCTACTTCAGCCGTGGAAAATGCTTCAGAGACATTTATCTATTCAGAGAACATACTTACTTACTTATTTAGTCGTTCCTTTCTACCCTGGGGTGTAGAGGTTTGCCAGAGAGAGAGAGAAAGAGGGAGAGAGAGAGAGAGAGAGAGAGAGAGCCATTCAATCCTATAGGCCAGCGGTGGCCAAACTACGGCCCGCGGGCCAGATCCGGCCCGCCAACCTGTTTTGACCGGCCCGCCATTCTGTTTTTGGCTGGACTCTTATTGTTGATTGAAGCCACACTCTTCACAATGAAATAACACAAATGTATGTTTGAAATAAATAATTACATGTCATATTACAAATTATAAAACAAATTAAAACAACAGATTCATTATATTTTTTTAAACAGTAATTTCAGTTCGAAGACTGGTATACATGTCTTGGCAGATGTGCAGTACAGTAGTTTGCCGTTGCTTTCTGTACGTGGTTTATTATATATGTAAAACTAAATATCAGAACGTTGTTTTTTAAGGATTTTATAGGTCTGGCCCTCGGGTGTTACCTTTTACCATAATCTGGCCCTCGGCCAACCTTAGCTTGGCCACCACTGCTATAGGCTGTCTTCCTCCTGGCCTTTTTCCAGTCTAGTATTTAAGAGATGTTCTAATGTTGTCCTCCCAGCGGACTCTGAGTGTCCTGGAGGTCTGGATCCCTGGCTCTTGGCTCTGAGTGTCCTGGAGGTCTGGATCCCTGGCTCTTGGCTTCTTATATTTGTCGTGGTAGCCGATCTTCATCCATTCTGCATACATGAACAAACAATCGTATTTGGGGCTGTTCTACTTGAGTCTGCAGGGTCTGGGTTTTGAGGCCATGACGTATCGTCTGTTTGCGGACCATGTCTCTTCTTGTTACTTCAACCACCTTCCTCAGATGCCTTATTTATGAGGTTTTGAGCTGGCTTTTGTGGGTTGTTGTCATTACCTAACGTCTTTCAGAAAACTACATAAATTCAATTCCACAGATTGGCATCTGCGATTGCAGGGTGAAGATTTGTAACATACAATTTTTCCTGCATTCTTTTTCTTCCTGTCCATTACTTTCCACCTTCCGCCGAGCAAACAAACCTTTGAACTACACAGCCACCTCGAAACTATAATTAAGAAAAATAAAACTGACAAATATGTATCCATGTGGAGAGGACAAATAGATATGTATCCATGTGGGGAGGACAAACAAATATGTATCCATGTGTAAAGGACAAACAAATATGTATCCATGTGGGGAGAACAAACAAATATGTATCCATGTGGGGAGGACAAACAAATATGTATCCATGTGGGGAGGACAAACAAATATGTATCCATGTGGGGAGGACAAACAAATGTGTATCCATGTAGGGAGGACAAATAAATATGTATCCATGTGGGGAGGACAAACAAATATGTATCCATGTGGGGAGGACAAACAAATATGTATCCATGTGGGGAGGACAAACAAATATGTATCCATGTGGGGAGGACAAACAAATGTGTATCCATGTGGGGAGGACAAACACATATGTATCCATGTGGGGAAGACAAACAAATATGTATCCATGTGGGAGGACAAACAGATATGTATCCATGTGGGGAGGACAAACAAATATGTATCCATGTGGGGAGGACAATCAGATATGTATTCATGTGGGGAGGACAAACAGATATGTATCCATGTGGGGAGGACAAACAGATATGTATCCATGTGGGGAGGACAAACAGATATGTATCCATGTGGGGAGGACAAACAGATATGTATCCATGTGGGGAGGACAAACAGATATGTATCCATGTGGGGAGGACAAACAGATATGTATCCATGTGGGGAGGACAAACAGATATGTATGCATGTGGGGAGGACAAACAGTAAAACATGTACTCCACAACTGGCGGCCCCACGAGAGGAGTAGAGTGGCAGCCTCGCCTTTACCAACCCAGTTAACGAGAAAAGCCTGAGACAGACTGCCAGCTTTATATGAAAGATAAATGTGGTTATTTGAGAGTGAACGACCACGACCAAGAAGACGAGATATATATAGAAGATAAAACATCAGCCCTAATTTGGTTTGGTTTGGTTTATAAGGACCATCTTCATTGCATACGAACAACTCCATGAGTGCTCTGATCTCCTCCCTTAGATCACACAAGGAGCATCCCAGCACAGTGCAGGAACTCCGTAGCACTGGCGTCGATCCAAATGTGTGTATACAGAAATGACACATTCTATAAATATTTTTGGTGGTGGGTAGGTTTCTCATTTTTAAATGTTGCCAGGTCAGCGGCTTGATAGGCCTACTGTCTTTAACATTTTATAAAGCCTAATATTGAAAATCTAGTTAGCGAAATGCAAGTACAAGGCTCCCATTGGATATTTTGTAATTTTAACCGTTGAATTAAATGAATACGTAGTATTTAAGGAATATGTCTGTAACCAGTATGTAATTAACCAAAAAATTGTATGTGTAATTTATTTTTCATTACTATTACCTTACAATTTCCTTGTCATCTGGCAAATAATTAACAACGTATTTTATTGAATATAGGCCTATTCATCTATTGAAAAAAAAAAAGTTAAGTGTTTCTGGCATTGAGATATTACATATAAGCTGGTCGTCTGCAGCTTATATGTAGTTGGAAAAGTGGTCCTTAGACGTAAATAGGTTAGGAACCACTGCATTAAGTGACGCATCATTCGGCTTCCTTCACGCACGTGCAAGTTGACGTCTGAGCGTGTTCGAAGAAACACGAAAATGTTTACAGAGTTCTAAAAATACACGCAAAACAAAGACAAACAAAAACAAAACAAAAGCAGAATAAGTAAAACATTTGTGGATAACTTCCTTCGCCAGGTAATTAGCTGGTAGAACGCGCCACAGCTCAAAATGTTATCCTCTTTTCCTACTATGAAACTTCCTGTTTGTCCTCAGAAAATGTCGGCTGGAAGGCGACCTAAGAAAAAGTTCAGATGGACTCACAGAAATCACGTACACAGTGGCACAGGAAAGTGGGTGCATGGAGAGTGGCGTTGTCACCCCCGCAGATATGCTTTCTTTTGCCAGACAGGTTGCTATGGCAATGGTAAGTCTATCTGTGACTAATTTATCAGGTTTTGTCAGTACTTGGGATAAACATAATACAACCACGAAGATGTCTTTACATTCTATGTGTCCAGACCTATGTTGTCACAATGGCATGGATACTTCATCTAGTTCTTTTCATTCCCTATGCCTTTGTTGTTGTTTTTATTGTTAACTCTTGGATTGCCTCCTGTCGTGCAAGGTGTTTTGTGTGTGTCTTTTTTCGTGAAAGAAGAAATGAGGTTCGTTAATAATAGAATACTGAATTATATGTCTATAGAGAATAAGAAGACACCGTATACTCTACAGCCCCGTGAAATTTTCGGGGGGTCTCTGAAGAGACAAGAAATAATAGGACTGTTGCACTCTCTGGCAATGTCGTACAGGGCGACTTAAATGAGACTAGCAACCTGATCATGTAAAAACAAATGTCTACAGAAACCACCGCTAGCAGAGTGCACAAATGTTTTTGTGCAAGTTTCCTGCAAAGGGATAAGTTGTAGTTGTTGCTACATGTCCCGTAAGGGACGACAAAAGGAAATAATGTTGACGCAAATAGTCACGCTGTCAGTTATCTATATTCATAACATCACCGCTTATATTTTGTTTTACTGCATGATACGGTAACTTACATTGGGCTCGAGGTCTTTCTGATATATATATATATATATATATATATATATATATATATATATATATATATATATATATATATATATATATATATATATATATATATATATATATATATATATATATATATATATATATATATATATATATATATATATATATATATATATATATATATATATATATATATATATATATATATATATATATATATATATTGATTATAACACAATGAATCGGACTCTGATTCAGAACAGGTGCCGATAGGGGTATGACCATTCAGTAACCCGCCCAAAGCTGTATTCTTCAACATGAATGATACTCCAAAGGCCAGGTTGGACGATTCACATAAATATTTATTACCCATCTTGTAGCTCCAAACAAATCTTGATAATATGCCCATTAGATTATGGCATCAACTAGACAGTCTCTATCGTCGACGTACTGTCTTGTAACTGGAACAATGTCGAGGACAATTCTATACAATTTTATTATAATAATTCAACTCACGTTCATCAGGTCAAACATAATTCCTCTTACATAAATACTGGCATCATCACATGGAGGTGTATGGATGAGCCAGAGCTGGAATACATAGGAATATGACCCTAAATCTTCAACCACCCAGGAGCATAGAACACATACGTCCAACACCTTGAAAATACACACAGCGAATCCCAGCCAAGGAACGCTCAACTCAGCAGACGGCAAAATCTGGAGTCTGCCATATCGGCCACCAAAAGTAATGACGTCACTTCCTGTAACCATGGTCACGGTCGTAAACAAATAATGTATATGTCGAACTGAATTGATATCGACATACATGTTATGAACTTTAATCATAACACCGCAGTTCACCCTTTCCTTATTATTCTTATGGATAAGGCATCATTAGAAAAAACAAAAATACAAAACAAAGCAAAAACGAACAGACAATTTGACACCGAACAATAAAAAAAACCACACTCGTTACTCCGGTTTGGACTAGGTGTCTTTTTTGTAAATCAAATCATACTCAATTTTCAAGCATCCAAAATCCCTAATAATTACACAGAAACAACGTGTGTCACATCAACGTGACAAGACACAGCACAGATGGACAGATATGGTAACAAAAATTATATTTGGAAATCTGGAAAGAGAGACGCTCTAGCAACTGGCGAAGTATTGTGCTTAAAGCAAATAAAATATAATAATTCTGAGAAGAATATCAGTTTCTTAATTTTTTTTTGACGCCGTCATAATTTTCAGACGGCACTTAATAATCTTTTTTTTTTTTTTTGCCACTTCACAATTTCGTCAGAATACGCTGCTTCGTGACACCTTTTCAATTATTCTAGTCTGCCTATTAATTAAAGTCTGTAACTTTCTTTGCTGTCATATTAATTGTTCTCAATGTTTCCGAGTCATACAAACGAAAGCCTTGACGTTTGAGTTGAAGGTTATTGTTTGTTTCGTGCCTTATTTCTTTTGAATTGCTTATATTTAAATGTTTGCGTTGATAGCGCCTCTTGCATTTTATGCTTTTATCTGACTGTTGATGCCTACAACTTTGCCACTAGAACATATGTAGGAATCCACATCTTGAAGGGATGCTTTTTTTTCAAGTAGGAATCCTGTGCGCATTTATTCGTATTAGCTTTGTCTTTTTTATGTGTATCTTCAGACTCAATTGTTGTGATTTCTTATCGAGTGTTCTCATTTTGCATTCCGTCAGGTTAAGGGACACACGAGCCAGGTCATTGGCAGAATCTAGATCCAGCGTTTCTCAACTGGGGTTACGTGGAATCCTAGGGTTCAGTGAGAGGTCGCTAGGGGTTTGGCGAGAGATCGCGATTGAAAAAACAAAACAAAAAACGTGTTTTTGACAAAGTCTTGTATACAACTGTGTCTTATTTTATATATATATTTTTTTATTCATATTACTTGGGCCTATGGTTTTTAGTAGCTTTACTATACAGCATTGTCAATACATTTTCATATTGTAAATAACATTAATTAAAATAAACGTGAGCTAAATATATAATAATTTTTATGCAAATGAAAGACCTAAAAAATTATTTCAAGGGTTCCGCCAGGCTCAAAAGGTTGAGAAAGGCTGATGGTAGATCGTGCAGATGTTTTGTCAGAGTTCACTCAAATCCATTTCTGTTGATTGATGTCATTTTGTTCAACTACCGTACCAATTATCTTTATCATTTACAATATTCCATGCTGTATTACAGTCTTTTCACCATTCTTACTCATGTCATTCCCACAGTTTGTGTAAGATTTTTTATAAGAAATTAATTTTTTCCATTTCCTATTTCGAGTTGTTACCAAGTCCGTTGTGTTTGTCCTTGAACTTTAGACAATCGGCCTTGACATTCTGCCCCGATCAGCTTTTCTGATTTCCCTGTTACCGGCCTATTTGGCATGCTAGAATAGAGTCTATGTTTGTTTGACCTTAAACTTTTCTGGAGTTTGGAACGTCCCTGTCCAGTTTTTTTTCCCCCGTTAACCACTTTCAAGATATACACAGTACAAGCTGATCATCAACATTTTACTTTCTTGCTCCTTACGGAGTATGAAGCCACTATTGTAGCTGGCCCCATTGCAGGAGGCCTGCTTGAAGCTTCATATACTTCTGCAGCATTGGTTTCTATAGCCTTTTTTTAGTTGATGAAGTTACCAGCCCCATGCGCAACCACATATTAGCATATGAACTTATGCTCATAATATTCCATGTAAGTATGTACAGTTGTAATCATTTATTAAAACTTGTCTTCAGTCAGGACAACACGAGCGAATGGGCAACAATGCTTACTAGCTTAAGTATTAATTTAGATTAGGAAGATTGCGAAAAATATAAGGACATTATCTGATGGAGAAACGAAAATTCCACGAGTGTTATGAAGAGGTTTTTAAGAAGGGGAGCAACTTTTGATTCTTGGCAATCAGTCTTTAACGAGGAGCGGAGGTGGGGCGATAGGGGTCAATTGCTTGTAGCACAAATATTACCGCTGCTTCTGCTGATGTTATTTCTAGTACAGTTACTGCTACTGTTACTGTTGTTGCTACTACTACTTCTACTGCTACTAATTCTGATACTACTATTGCTACGACGATTACTACTACTACTACTACTACAGCTGCTAGCACTATCCTTACCATTGTGCTGTTTCTACTGATGCAAGTATTACTGAGAACGCTACTGCTGCAAGAACCACGTGCATGTGTTATTATAACCTCTATTACAAATACGCTAATATCACATGCACATTGCTAAATTAGGCTTTAGAAAGTATCACGGAGGAATAGTACACCACATATAAACGTACTTACTTAGAGAGAGCGCCATACTATTCTTTCGGCTGTCTTCCTTCTGGCCTGGTTCCATTCTAGTCCTCGGTCCTTCAGAGATTATCTAATGTTGTCCTCCCAGCGGACAATAATGTATAAAGATGTTCTTGCTGAAAGCATAATATCCAACATTAGAAATACATTTTAGTCTGTTAAGCAAATAACTCGACACGACAACAGTGTTTTCATCGGATCAAAACCAAGATAAAATGCCTGAATAGCCCTTGCAACTTCTTACATTAAGCCTGTATAATTATTATTGGCTGTTTAGCAACTATCTGTTAGCATGGACGCAATGAAGTCTGTGTTTTAGGAGTAACATGGTGAGGAACCAGGGAGAACCCTGGGCGTTGCATCCAAAATGGCGAATTTTCGTGTGCCTAGTTGTTTGTAAACTATTTATATTCGATTCTAAATGATTTATGCATGTTTACGATATTCCGATTTCTAATGTTATGAGGAGACAGGAGAATAGTAGAATATTTCTAATGTTATGAGGAGATAAAAGAATAGTAGAATATTTCTAATGTTATGAGGAGATAGAAGAATAATAGAATATTTATAATGTTATGAGGAGATAAAAGAATAGTAGAATATTTCTAATGTTATGAGGAGATAGAAGAATAGAGGAAGTTCGGAATTACAGCTAAAAATCGGAAGCAGCAATGAGATTGCAGAGCGTGTCTTATATCCGCTGAAATGTGTAAAGAGCTCTGGAGAACAGTTGGGCATGTATTAGTGTGTTTCCTATTTTTATTTCACATGATCCAATCATGAATTAATTTTTAGAGAGAGGAACCTATAATCATGAATTAATTTTTATTAAGAGGGACAAAGATTCACCAAAAAAGTATATTTTTTTTCTATATTTTAATTTTGGTGTCTTAAAAATATTATATATTCTTTTTCTTTAGTTTTCAATTTTAACAGCAGCAATTATTTCTTCTTTATACTATTATACAGTATACACATACAAGAACAAAAAATGAACATTTTATAAACGTTCTGTGCATACTATCTTCTTCGTCTCCTGTAAGACGTCTACTTGAATATTTTCAAAGAAAACAATGGCCAGCTTCAGGCTATTTGCATATCTGTGACGAAACGGGGCGACCTCTATCGATCTTTGGTTCTCTCCGGCTGTATCGGTACATTTGTGGTACTGATTTCTATTATGTGCTGTCAATTATCGCACTTTTCTTTCTTTCTTCATTTGTCTGCTATGTAGCAGATATGTGATTTTATCAAATCACCCTGCAGGTGATAACTATCACAGTTGTGACACTCCTTGCAGATAGGTCATCGGTTTGTTACCCGGTCATCCCAGCCTACGAGGAGCTGAGATAAGATAGTCACCGGCGCGTTTAGATTGAACCGCTGATAATCACGGACTTATTACATTTTAGACAATTTTCTTCTTCTTTGATCCATAGCCGCCAACCGTCAGTGCAGTCAGCGGCCAGCACGCCTGGTAGCGTCTTGTAGGGCAGCAACAAATTGATTCCACCTTGCTCGGTCGGCGGCCATCCTTCGTACAGTACCCCAACTCTGGTTCATTCTTTGCATCTCGGCTACCACAGTTCTCCACCAAGTTGTTTTTCGTCGGCCTCTCTTTTGCTTTCCCTCGGGGGTCCATAGCACGGCTGTTATTGTGATGGTATCAAGGTCCCTTCTGAGGACGTGGCCAACCCAACTCCAGCGTCTGCCAGGTATGATGGTGTGCATGTCCTCCTGGTTACTCCGAATAAGTAGTTCTTGGTTGCTGATGGTATTCGGCCAAAAGATTCGGAAAATTTTCCCTAGGCAGATTGTGTGGAAGGAGGACAGTTTCGACATTTCCTTCTCTGTTACTCTCCAGCATTCTGCACCATAGAGAAGCACATAAAGTACACAGAGTCCCAAAACCTCCATACTTTTTACCTTAATCTAGGCCGTGAACTCGGGTTTTCATGCAAAGAACTTTCTGACTTCATGCTTACTTCGGTGGGAGAAGAGAAAGAAAAAGATAAAGAGGAAAAAGACAGGATGGAGGCAGAGAAGGCAGCACTCCGTCAGGAGAAAGCAGCCGAAAGGGAAGAGAGAAGGAAGGCCAGAGAACACGAAAAGGCACAAGCTGAAGAGAGGGAAAAGCAAAGGATTTTCGAAGAGCAGAAAGCTGAAAGCAAAGAGCTTTCGAAGCCACAGAGAGAGAAAAAGAGAGGGCATTCCAAGAAAAGAAGGAACAGGCTGAAAGAGAAGAAAAGAAGGAACAGGCCGAAAGAGAAGAAAAGAAGGAACAGGCTGAGAGAGCCGAAAGGAAGGAACAAGACGACAGATCCCGCGCTATCAGAATGAAGGAGTTGGAACTCGAAGGAAGAAGAGTGGATTCTAGTTCTAACAATGGCGAGCGTGGCAGTTCTCACAATAGCGAGGTAGGAAGCACCAGTCAGGTGGTGGCACCTAGTGCCATATCCTTCCAACTAGATGTCTATAATGACTCTTCAGAAGAAATAGACATTTATCTCTCTAGGTTTGAATCCTTAGCAGCTACATATGGCTTGGAGAGGGAGAGATACAATATGAAGCTATCCCAGAGTCTGAGGGGATCTGCTTATGATGTGTTTCTCAAGATGCCCACGGAAGAACAAAACAACTACGTCATGTTGAAGAAAGCTCTGCGACAGCGTTTTATGGTCAATGCAGAGACTTTTCGTAGTAAATTCCGTGTTACGAAAAGACAGAAAGATGAATCTTTTCGACAGTTTCCTACACGACTAGAAACGTACTTGGAGAAGTGGGGATCTCTCAGCACCTTTGATGAATCTTTTGAAGGGCTGAAGGAGATTATTCTCGTAGAGCAGTTCAAGGACTTGCTCACCCCTGACATGAAAAGGTTCCTGGCTGAGGATGGGGCCGAAACTCTTGAGCAGGTGGTATTGTTTGCTGATAGGTACCAGAGCGCCCAGTCGGAAGTGAATCCGCCTAAGGGGCGCCACCACGATAGTCACCCCAAACAAAAGGATCACCCAGATGATAGCTCCAAAAGTACGGAAAATACAACACACAAAACAGCCCACCAACAGCAACAACAACCACAAGATCACCAGAGGCAGAAAAAGAGCAATTCAGCCCAGGGAGCTGGCGGACGATATTGCAAATCGTGCAAAACTGACACGCATTTCACATCGGATTGTAAGAGGCTGAAATCCGGCCCTTATAATGTCGCTTGCCTGATCAGGGGGGCGATAGGAAAACATGACCCCCAGGCATATGAACAAAATCCTAGTTACACTTCTATTACTGAGCAAGTAACCGTTGGCAACCAAACCATACGGTGCCTGCATGATTCGGGCTTAGAATATTCAGCTTTAGTTTGTCCATTTTTGGTGACGGCCCACCAATACACTGGTGAAACTGTAGAAATACAGGGGCCTCGGAAGAGTATAAAACCTATGCTACTTCAGGTCGTGGAGATTGATGTTTCCACCCGATATGTTCGGGGTAAAATCAACGCTGTAGTGGTAGACGAATTAGTCTATCCTCTCATTTCAGGGAGGAAATATGTGTTCCTTGGAGATCCCTCAGGTGACTCCAGGCCGACATAAAAGATAGAGAACCCAGGACAAGCCTCAGCGGCCCTTGAGTTGTCATTTTTACACAGCCTGAATATTTCAGAGCTGAAGCAGGCATAAAGGGCCGATCAAACCATAAAACCTTGCTTTTCCAAGTTGTATGGTAACTACTGCCATATTCCTCAGGGAGCATATTACAGGGAGAAAGGTTTGGTATATAAACGGGTGGGGAATAAGAGGCAGTTAGTTGTCCCACTCCCTTTTCGTACCCGCCTCATGCAGGAAATGCATTTAACCATGCCCATCCCATTAAAGGTTCATATGCCCTGGTAAGGCATATTTCCCTGAATTACTTCTGGCCATGCTTGCGACATGACGTTCAACAGTTTGTGCGAGATTGCTCTGTTAGCCATAGCCCAGACAACCAGAAGGATGAAACTACGAAGAAAGAATCTGAGCAGAGTAACCAACAACCAAAGTTGGATAATTCGTACCTCAACTCGACATTTCTATGTAGTAAAGCAGAGTTACGACGAGCGCAGATGGAAGACATTACTTTAGCACCATACTCTGAACAGAGTCAGCTCAAAATAAACCATGCTTCAGCTGGAACGTTCCACAACGAGGAATGAATTATTTTTCGACGGAAGAGGCAAGGGAAGCAACTCGTGGTGCCTCTCCTTAAGACCTTCCGCCATGAAAGCGGCTCACATTGCATCATCATGAGAAAATGTTTCAGTAGGAAATACCATGAGTAACCGTAAGGAGGATTTCTTCTGGCCTAGACGGTGGGCAGATGTGCGTGAGTACATTGAAAACTGCACACACTGCCAAGCGAGAAACTCAGTCACTCGCCACCAAGATAAAGGAAGAGAGGACAACTCTATGAGAGAGAGAGAGAGAGAGAGAGAGAGAGAGAGAGAGAGAGAGAGAGAGAGAGAGAGAGAGAGAGAGAGAGAGAGAAAGAGAGAGAGAGAGAACCCGGGAAACAGTAGAACGCATCGAAAAGTGTTCGCCCCTAGCTAGATATTCAACAAATCTCTTAGGAGAGGGGGTATCTGTGACGAGACGGTGTGTCGCGTGGTGCGTATTGGGGCAACTACGACAGTAGTTTTTGCCAGGAATAGTCTATGAGATATTAGATATAAGGTCTCTAGAAATTGGCTCGTTAAGAAAGAATAAAGACCTATTCGAGATAGGGACAAGAAGACAGGAATGCGAAAGCTTTCTACTAGACAGTGTTTTCTAATTAATTATGGAAAGAGTTCTGTTTCCCCACGACCTTAGCTTCAGCCCTTAGATCCCGTAAAGAAAAAGCCCCAAACCTCATCTGAGTAGAGAAATGTTCCTATATGTGAATATGTAACACCGACAGCACGAGTGATACATTAACAAACTAGATAATGATCAAACGAGTTTTGGGTTTATTAATTAAATATCCACACATATAGGGTTAGTAATGGTTAGAGCATGATGATGGGAAAAGACGATTCACACAAAACACACAGATGAGATAATAAACTTGCAGGTAATTAAGTAATAGTTAATTAAGAATGAACTGGTGTAAAGCGAAATGATGATGATGGGATATGATACGTGTTACCAAAATGGTGAGTACTCTACACAGTCAATGTGTCTCTAAATGCTTCGCATTGATATGACGATTCACATGTATGCATACACTGTCCCAAGTTGTTATACGTTATGTCGAGTGGGGTATCTCTAAGCCGAGGACGTTCTGATGAAAACTGTTGTCGGACTGAGAACGTTGACGAGGTATATATATATTCCTTCACTGTTTGAGTATATCTCTGTAGTGTTGATTAACAGTTAATAGCTGTCATATGAACAAAAGGTCTATTGTCTAATCTCCCGAGGGTACTGGCCAGACTGGATATCTTCACGAATTGGTAGTGATATGTAGACTCATAATCTTGCGTATGTAGTCGTGATTCATAAAATATACTTTAGAGTCTGCTTCATAGAATGCGCTTAAGAGTGTGATGCACTTGGTATAAATATGCGATTCCTCTTTTGAGCTCTTTTGCTTGACTTCAGATAATAATGATCTTTCGAGTGATTTGAATTTATGATGACTCTGTATTGAACTTGTGATAACGATGTATTGAACTTGTGATAATGATGTATTGAACGTGTGAGCCAGCAGTATATGGTGACGAAAAATGATGCGTCCACCTTCTGACTTGTGGGTGAGACAATATTCCTCTTTAATTGAGGAATGCAAGATGTCCTATGGCGAATTCTGCTAGCCAAATGTCCGTTTTTGATAACTTATTTCTGGTTAGACGTCAGACACGTTGCGTGTAGACTCAGACTTCTGATGAACTGAAGACACACAAAAGTCTTCGTAAGTTTTTCACATTTAACATCACTGGTTGACTTTCATTCATACTACTGCTCATTATTGATCTCTCTCTGAGTTCAATTCTAATGATGTTAAATATCTTGTGCATGAGAGTGTGCGCGCATGGGAGACTGTGATGGTGATGAAGGTGAAGTATGAACTATTACTTACCTCCTATCATCCTATCATCTTCTAGGAAAATCTTCTGATTTTATTTATCAGTTATGCAAAGAATTATTTGAAACTCTATCTTTCGCACATTTTAGCTGTGAGGTTAAAATAAACAAAACTTAAGAAAATGTATTAATAATCTGTATAAGATCTACTAACCTTCTTTTCCCTTCGCAAAATCCTTTAAGAACACAATTCATCACAGAACTGAATTATATCCACTCTGAATAAACACGTGTATTTAGGCTAGGCGTTTTTTGGGTTTAATCTCTTCCTCACAATGTAAAAACTAGACTCCTTCCTCTAGCACGCTACGCGGTAGATTATATTTCTGGAAGGCCAATGTGGGTGTCTTGGATCCCTGACATCCAGCTCCGTCCATACCAACCAATCCTTAATAGCCCCTCTGGTCACTCATTTACAGGATCGCTCTTGTCCCCTGTCAGTCCAAACGTGGGTGTGGTTTGACAAACAGGTATGGAGATAATTGGCGGGCTAATGCAAAAGTGCTGTCAAATTGCTGTCACATTACTCTCTGATTGTTTATTGTTCACCTGGCCAAGCTGGGTGTCCAATGTGGTAACCCAACGCTTGTCTGAACAGCGGCCGACCAAAGATAACACCATTACAGCATGAGACGTTTTCACCTGGTCAATCTGGGCATTCCCAGATGTCTGATTGGGATGACCAGATGTGTTTTCACCAGATTTATCACGATGCAATGTGGGCTTCAAACGATAATGTCAGGTATGGGGACTCAATCAAAGGACTTTATTTCCCCCGATGAAAGAACAAATGTGGTTCTCTACATACCGGTCGCGAGTAATCACAACGATGAAATAGCAAATGTGGGATCGCAAATGTGGGATGAAAGAGCAAATGTCTGAGAAAATACATTACGAAATGTAGGAAAAGATAGAGCAATAAGGCCTTAGCGATCGTTTATCACAATAGCCCCTCCTCAAGTGTGATGTCAATCATACTCATGAAAGCTTAGCCTTCTTGCTGGGGATTCATTAATCCTTTTCCTCATCTTCGTTTTTCTCTCCGGTTTCCACCCTTTCCTCTACTTGTCTGTGCTCTCCGTCCTGCCTCATAGGATGACGGCTTAAAAAATTCGCTCCTACATTATGTTTTCCTTGGATATAGTCCACTTGGAACGTGTAAGGTTGTAGAACAAGCGATCACCTCATCAGTCTAGCATTCAAATTCTTTGAATTGGCGAGGAAAGTCAGAGGTTGATGATCACTCTGGATCGTAAATTTCCTTCCGTACAGGTATGCTTGAAATTTTTGTATTCCCCAGACGAGGGACAACCATTCCTTTTCGATTGTGGAATAGTTTTGTTCTGCTTGGTTTAACTTCCGACTCGCGTATGCGACCGGAAATAGATTTGGTGGGCTTCTGTCGCCTGGCTGTAGTAATGTAGCCCCGATTCCAATGTTACTGGTATCTGTGCGCAAGATGAATTTTCTAGTTAAATCCGGGAGCTGTAAAATAGGTTTTGTGGTGAGTTTCTCTTTTAAGAGTGCATATGCATGTTCACATTCTGCTGACCATGTCACTTTATCTGGGTTCCCTTTCTTGGTTAGCGATGTAAGCGGCGCACAGAGGCTATTGAAATCCTTTATGTATCTCTGGAGAATCCACAGAGGGATACAAATGAACGGACATCCCTTTTTGTGGACGGTCTCGGTGCATTTCTCAGCTTCTCAACGTTTTGAGTCTCGGGGAACATGGTCCCATGGGATATAGTATGTCCTAGGAACTCTAGCTGTTCACACCCAACTTGACATTTGGTTGGGCGGGCGGTTAGTCCCGCTTCTCTGAGTCTGTTAAACAGCAAGGATAGCGCTGATATATGTTCTTCAAACGATTCAGTAGCTATTAGGATACCATCCATAAAATTGCTGATGGCGGATGATTCAGAGGATCCAATAACTTTCGCATCATCCTTGTGAAGACACTAGGAGCGTTGTTTAGTCCAAATGGCATCACATTAAACTCGAAGTGTCCATCTGGAGTACTGAAGGCTAACAGGTTCCTCACCTCAGCTTTTACCGGTATTTGATAGTACCCTTTACTGAGGTCGATCTTTGAAAAATAGCGAGCCCTGCTCAGCTTAGTAAATAGCTGGTTCTGGTCCGGTAACGGTTCTGGCTGGAACTGTGTTAACGCATTCAGCTGTCGGTAGTCGATGCACAGGCGGTGTTCTCCATTGGGTTTGCGTAACAGCACCACTCCCGCACTGTAAGGGGACTCCGACTTCGAAATTATGCCTTCCTTTAGTAAATAATCAATTTCTTGCTTTAATGCCGTCGCCTTGGCATACGGAATCGGATAAGTTCTCATTCGGACGGGCGTAGTATCCATGACTTCCATGTCAAACTCCATCAGGTTTGTCCGGCCCGGTTTGTCTGTCAGGGAGTCGTCGTGGTTTTCCATCAATCTCCTCACTTTTTCTTGCTGAGCTTCCGTTAGGGTGGAGCTTATTTTCACTTCTAAATGTAATTCCTCCTGTATCACCGGGTACTCTACGGATGATAAAGGCTCTTCTTCCATTTGCATAGCAATGGCCATAGTCATGAGCTGCGCTGGTTTGGCAGGGGCTCGCTCGTAAAACTTCTTAAGCAGATTTAAGTGATAAATTTTCTGCTTTCCGTTCACTGCAATTTTATAGTTGGTGCGAGAAATCTTCTCCACAACTTTGTAGGGTCCCCTCCAGCAAATCTGCAACTTATTACTGCTACTCGGCAGAAGAAGTAGCACCTTCTCTCCTACTGCTAGTTCTCGGTCCTTCGCATTCCGATTGTAGTATTTGGCATGTTTCCGCCTAGCCTCCCGTACTTTCGCTGTGGCTAATTCCCAGCCAGTCTTCAGACGTTGTTTCATGTCTGTGACGTACTGGAAGGCTGATGTGACAGTGTCGTCTGCCTTGGCATCTGTCCATGTTCTTAGTAAGGCTTCTAATGGACCTTTAATAGGTCTTCCGAAGAGTAATGTGGCCGGAGGAACTCTAGTTGACGCATGCGGTACTTCCCTATAAGCAAATAATGCGGCAGGAAGATACTGATCCCAAGTTTCTGGCTTCTCCTGTGCCAACTTCCGAAGAATAGAGGTGAGCGTCCCGTTAAACCGCTCTACTTGCCCGTTACTTTGGGGGTGATAGAGCGAAGTATGAATATGCCTAGTCTTGAATATTCTACGCACCTCCTCTGTCAACTTGCCGCTAAATTGTGACCCGTTGTCTGTAAGAATTTCATGCGGGAAGCCCAATCTAGTAAAGATATTCAGTAAAGCGTCAGCTACATGCACTGAGTCGCATGCTGGCATGGCTATGGCTTCGCCCCACATGGAACATGTGTCCACTAAGGTAAGGATATGGGAGTTCCTCTTCTTAGTTCTCAGCAGAGGTCCAATTATATCCACGGCCACTCTTTCAAATGGGGTGCCCAAGATTGGCATCTCCCCAAGAGTCGCGGGTGCCGTCCAGTGTTTTGGTGCAACTTTCTGGCACTGAGGACAAGACTTGACGAACCGTTCAATGTCGCCGGTGATCCCTGGCCAATAATAGTGGCAGGCGATCCTTTGAGTCGTGGCGCTCATTCCCATGTGCCCACTAAATGGGATAGAGTGGCCCATCTCAAGCACCTGGTTCCTATAGGTTGCAGAAACTACTAATTGGTTGTGTTCCTGTCCTTCGTTTCCAGCTCGGCGATACATCAATCCATTTTTCATAAAGAAGACTCCCTTGGTAGGTGGGTTTGTGTTCTACGTAATTTTTTTAAATAGGGCGCCATTGAGGAATCTTCCGTTTGGGCCCTCTTCAATTCCTCGGGGAGAATATTGGTAGGAGGTTCCTGCTTTGCGTCTTTTTTTTGACTGTCCTCTAGTCTGTACGGCCGCCATGACTAGTGGTTGAGTAGGTTCTCCAAGGAATACATATCTACATCCCAAGATTAAAGAGTAGATCGGTTCTTCCATTATAGCTGCACGAATCTCTCCTGTCACGTAACGAGATTCCACTCCGATAAGTGCAATTCACAGTGTCATGGGTGCAACATCCTTTGTCGGACCTTGGATGTCGACACTCTCTTCTGTTATCTGGTCAGGGGTGACAAGAGATGCCCTGACCACCGCATCGAAAGCAATTCATGTGTCATAAAGGCACTCCACAGATTGTCCATTTACGATGACTGATTCGATGACGGGAGGATGAGAAACGTTTCCGGTCCTCTGCTCCTTTCGGGGTGACGATTTTGTCTGCAGACAGGCAGCATGTTGGGGAGGAGGTCTGCGCTTGCACTCATTAGTGTTGTGATTGTTCAAGCGCAGTACTTGCACCATTTATCTCCCTGTCTCTGGTGTGGCGCAGCATTTTTCTTGTTTTGCTCTTTGTAGTTATCTTGTTTTGCGTGCTGTTTATGCGAGATGTGGGGTCCTTTGCTTTGTTGGTCTGGTTGGGAGCGAGCAGGTTGCTTTGGCGCCTGATCCGAAAACTTCTTTCTGGCTTTTTGAGACTCCATGAGAGCATTTAGGAATCGCTCTGCCAGTGTAAGAATATTTTCTAACCGGTCAGCGCCGTTTTCAGTGAAAAATCTACGCATTTCCACCGACATAGACTCTTTTAGTTGCTCTATCACAATCAGCTCTTTCAACCCGTCATAGTGTTCGAAGCGGTCTAAAAAGGCGTCCATGGTATCGATCCTTTCCGAAAAGGGTTCCAGTGGAAAGTTCACGGCATTGGGTGGCGCAGGTTGCGAAGTAAGCACACCATCTGAGCGGGGTGAGTATCCTCCATCACAGTTGGAAGCCGCTGCACATTTTGCCAGCTCTATCTGATTGGTCTGTCCCTGGATTTCCAGTTGCTTCATCTTAATTGCATGCTCTGCTGCGGCTTTCCGCTCCGCTGCTTCTGCTTCGTCTTTCCGCTCCGCTGCTTCTGCTGCGGCCTTCTCCATTGTAAGTTTCTGCATTTCCATCTCTCTTTCATGGAGTTTATCAGTCACACAAGTAATTATCTCTTTAAAACCAGCTAGGTTTAAATTAGTAATCAAGTTCAAATAGCTCTTGAAAAAATCACTCACTCAGCGTATTCTGAAAAATTATATAACAGATTATCTCGAAGTTTCTATGAATTGCTAAATATTTATGATAAAAATTTTCCCCGCAGTTACAGAAAAGAAAAAGAAATCAGTTCCCTACAGTATCCTCTGTTCTCAACAAGTGTTTACTCTGTCCGTTTGATATTTAATTTAAAAAGTATCACTCGTGCTTTAGAGATATAAATTATCCCCCCCCCACCCCCCCCCCTTATGAAATAGACAAATTATAGTAAGAGTCAGTCTAGAAGGTAATCCCTCAAAATGCCAAAAAATTTTGCAATTATCGCAACTGTATAGCAGGGATGAAAATGTGATTTATTACACTTCTAAGTCCGGGTTCACTAAACCCAAAACGAGTGCACAATTGTCGCGTGGTGCGTATTGGGGCAACTACGACAGTAGTTTTTGCCAGGAATAGTCTATGAGATATTAGATATAAGGTCTCTAGAAATTGGCTCGTTAAGAAAGAATAAAGACCTATTCGAGTTAGGGACAAGAAGACAGTAATGCGAATGCTTTCCGCTAGACAGTGTTTTCTAATTATTTATGGAAAGAGTTCTGTTTTCCCACGACCTTAGCTTCAGCCCTTAGATCCCGTAAAGAAAAAGCCCCCAACCTCATCTGAGTAGAGAAATGTTCCTATATGTGAATATGTATAACCGACAGCACGAGTGATATATTAACAAACTAGATAATGATCAAACGATTATTGGGTTTATTAATTAAATATCCACACATATAGGGTTAGTAATGGTTAGAGCGTGATGATGGGAAAAGACGATTCACACAAAACACACAGATGAGATAATAAACTTGCAGGTAATTAAGTAATAGTTAATTAAGAATGAACTGGTGTAAAGCGAAATGATGATGATGTGATATGATACGTGTTACCAAAATGGTGAGTACTCTACACAGTCCATGTGTCTCTAAATGCTTCGCATTGATATGACGATTCACATGTATGCATACACTGTCCCAAGTTGTTATACGTTATGTCGAGTGGGGTATCCCTAAGCCGAGGACGTACTGATGAAAACTGTTGTCGGACTGAGAACGTTGACGAGGTATATATATTCCTTCACTGTTTGAGTATATCTCTGTAGTGTTGATTAACAGTTAATAGCTGTCATATGAACAAAAGGTCTGTTGTCTAATCTCCCGAGGGTACTGGCCAGACTGGATATCTTCACGAATTGGTAGTGATATGTAGACTCATAATCTTGCGTATGTAGTCGTGATTCATAAAATATACTTTAGAGTCTGCTTCATAGAATGCGCTTAAGAGTGGGATGCACTTCGTATAAATATGCGATTCCTCTTTTGAGCTCTTTTGCTTGACTTCAGATAATAATGATCTTTCGAGTGATTTGAATTTATGATGACTCTGTATTGAACTTGTGATAACGATGTATTGAACTAGTGATAACAATGTATTGAACGTGTGAGCCAGCAGTATATGGTGACGAAAAATGATGCGTCCACCTTCTGACTTGTGGGTGAGACAATATTCCTCTTTAATTGAGGAATGCAAGATGTCCTATGGCGAATTCTGCTAGCCAAATGTCCGTTTTTGATAACTTATTTCTGGTTAGACGTCAGACACGTTGCGTGTAGACTCAGACTTCTGATGAACTGAAGACACACAAAAGTCTTCGTAAGTTTTTCACATTTAACATCACTGGTTGACTTTCATTCATACTACTGCTCATTATTGATCTCTCTCTGAGTTCAATTCTAATGATGTTAAATATCTTGTGCATGAGAGTGTGTGCGCATGGGAGACTGTGATGATGATGAAGGTGAAGTTTGAACTATTAATTACCTCCTATCATCTTCTAGGAAAATCTTCTGATTTTATTAATCAGTTATGCAAAGAATTATTTGAAACTCTATCTTTCGCACATTTTAGCTGTGAGGTTAAAATAAACAAAAATTAAGAAAATGTATTAATAATCTGTATAAGATCTACTAACCTTCTATTCCCTTCGCAAAATCCTTTAAGAACGCAATTCATCACAGAACTGAATTATATCCTCTCTGAATAAACCGTGTATTTAGGCTAGGCGTTTTTGGGTTTAATCTCTTCCTCACAATGTAAAAACTGGACTCCTTCCTCTAGCACGCTACGCGGTAGATTATATTTCTGGAAGGCCAATGTGGGTGTCTTGGATCCCTGACACCCAGCTCCGTCCATACCAACCAATCCTTAATAGCCCCTCTGGTCACTAATTCACAGGATCGCTCTTGTCCCCTGTCAGTCCAAACGTGGGTGTGGTTTGACAAACAGGTATGGAGATAATTGGCGGGCTAATGCAAAAGTTCTGTCAAATTGCTGTCACATTACTCTCTGATTGTTTATTGTTCACCTGGCCAAGCTGGGCGTCCAATGTGGTAACCCAACGCTTGTCTGAACAGCGGCCGACCAAAGATAACACCATTACAGCATGAGACGTTTTCACCTGGCCAATCTGGGCATGCCCAGATGTCTGATTGGGATGACCAGCTGTGTTTTCACCAGATTTATCACGATGCAATGTGGGCTTCAAACGATAATGTCAGGTATGGGGACTCAATCAAAGGACTTTATTTCCCCCGATGAAAGAACAAATGTGGTTCTCTACATACCGGTCGCGAGTAATCACAACGATGAAATAGCAAATGTGGGATGAAAAAGCTAATTTCTGAGAAAATACAATACGAAAGATGTAGGAAAAGATAAAGCAATAAGGCCTTTGCGCTCGTTTATCACACGGTGCAGCCCCTATAGATCTTTGGTTCTCCTCGGCCATATCGGTACATTTATGGTACTGATTTCTATTATGTGCTGTCAATTATCGCACTTTTCTTTCTTTCTTTCTTTATTTGTCTGCTAAGTAGCAGATATGTGATTTTATCAAATCACCCTGTAGGTGATAACTATCACAGTTGTGACACTCCTTGCAGATAAGTCACCAGTTAGTTACCCGGTCATCCCAGCCTACGAAGAGCTGAGATAAGATAGTCGCCGGCGCGTTTAGATTGAACCGCTGATAAGACGACATTACCGTCTGTGTAACACATGTGGGCAGACAAAAGTGATGTAATCGTTTCCGGTCCTTGGTTAAAAGTAATCACGGACTTTCTACATTTTAGAAAATATGAGTCTTTAAATGTGTTGGTGAGAGTGTATGCAAGACATCAGATGTCCATATATGGTAATACGTGACCTTTGCAGGCACGCATTGTATTTCACGTGAGACTATTTTGAAATATCACAGCCTATCCTGCATGATTTGAAATAATTTGATTTTTCTGATTCGATTAATAACATCATTGGAGGGAATATAGGCTGACCAATTTCAAAGTTTTATTTTTCTGTGATTAGCACGCTCGCCAAGACATCAGACCTTCGCCAGAGGAAGAACTAGATTCTTAATTCCTAATTGTTATCCAGACCTTTTTTTGGAGAACCAGATACGATTTATAAAGCACAGGAAATCTCTTTCAAATTTTAATAAGGATAAACCGGGACTAGGAAAATTGAAGAAACACGGAGTCAGAAGGGGCAATCTATTGTAAAATTAAAAGAAATCCCAGACACGTGTAAGAGAAGATTCGTCTCTTTTATTCATCTGTGCGACAAGTCTGTAGCCAGGATTGGCGTAAGTTGGATTTACATTTCATATTTTATTACTAACGTGTGAACTAACATAAATGTGTATATATTACCATACGAATTTTATTGTAGGAAACTCGCTTTTGGATGTCAAACGCATTTGGGGCTGGCAACCTCAGCGTATAGAATGCTGATTCATGAACCACCACTGCACGGGCTGGTGATTGCTTTATTGATAGTTTCGTAAAAAGACCTAAAAGCATAAAGTAGTTCCAGGTTCCTTATGGAGCAGGGAGGGAAAGATGAAAAGAAATGATGTACATTCTAAGAATAATACTTACATTTTCATCTCATCATCTCAACCCATAACCCGTCATGGGCCGTAGGGGTGCCATGGTGGAAGCATCAGCAGACAGGGTCCTCCACTGCTCTCTATTCTCAGCAATGCGTACAAGTGTGGAGAAACCGTGTCCTGCCCATTCTTTGATGTTATCAGCCCAGGATTTTCTTTGCCTTCCTCTTCTCCGTTTACCTTCGACTGTTCCCTGGAGGATCGTTTTCGAAAGGGAGTCATGACGAGTTACATGCCCAAACCAGGCAAGCTTTCGACGTTTCACTATTGACAAAAGTGGTTCTTGATGGCCTGCATAGGTGTTTATCTTCTCTCTAACATAGACATATGTTTTGTGCTCTTTATAGCAAATGCGCAAAAATTCTTCTATAACATTTATGCTCGAAAGCCTGAATCCTTCGCTCCGTATCTGCAGTGAGTGTCCAGCCCTCACACCCATACAAGAGAATAGATAATACAAGTGATTTGTATAATTTGATCTTCACAGGAAAACTGATGTTACTTTTCCAGATCACATTCAACCTTGTCATGGCAGCTGAGGCCATCAAAGCAGTGTAAATATCCCTATAAACATATTCACTTTAAAATTAATGTAAGGTTTCACGCTTTAAACCAGTGTAAATGTCCTTTGAAAATATTCATTTTAATTAATAGAAGTTTCCAACTTTTCCACAAGTGTAAATGTAAATGAAACACGAATGAATTTATATTGTGAACACTTTTCAAACAGCGAAGATGTAAATGTAAAACATATATCTGTACCTTTAGCCTTTTCATTTAAATGTAATGTAAAGCTAAAGCTATTCAGTTTAAATGTAAAGGACGTTTTATCTCGAGGGATTAAATTTAATTTTCAAAGAGGGTAAACTATTTATTTCCTTTATCTCACAGAGTTTAGTTGTTATCTTGCTATAAAGTGGGATGGTGAAATAGAAAAAAAAAGGGGGGGGGGGGCCGCACATAATTACGTGTCGGAGAACGCCATACTCAGAACAGCGTTCTTTTCTTTTCTTCTATCACAGTTATTGGTGGTACCAGCAGAAAGTACTATTTCTGGAACAAGACGGGATCAGTGACCTACGCTTTAAGACACAGGACACACTGTGTAGACTTTCCTTGAAGATTCTGGGAGACAAGCTACACCCGAAAACCTTGACCGGAGATAAGTGATCAGTGTAAAAAGACAAAATCGTCATTGGCAGCTAAGTTCAAACATATGCTGCCATCTGAACTTTCTAACCCTTTTCACAATCCCCAAATACGAGGATGGTAGCTTTTCTTTATCCATAACTATTCAAATTATTTTCAAACTGTTACAACAAAAGTGAGTATTAAATTTTTTATTTGTAATGTTACAAATTTAACTTCGATTTAATCCTTTTAAAGTTACTGCATGTTTGTCTCAGTCAATTACTACACACATTCTAAACAGAGCTATACTTGAATAAGAGAATTCCACGGAGTAAATCATCGGTGGGGGTTTAACGAGCTGATAAATAAGTGCTTGAATTCTTCACAAAAGTGGTCGGCAGGTTACAGAATTAACGTGCTTAGCGACAGCCAGCATTGTTTTCGCTTACCTGAATTTCTTGTGAAGACTCCCATGTGATAGAAGCTTTACTACTCTTCTATCTACATTTCTGCCAAGGGTAATCTTGTGTACAGATAGACTCCATTGAAGCCTATATTAGATACTCTTGAGTTTTGGTCATTGTTGGACCACTACTGCAAAACAGGGGAGGCAATACCGTCACAATATGTACAGAGGTTTTTCCAGGAATGGTATTAGTGATGGCCATATGTGCTTTCTATGTTCCTCATATGTTGGGCATCTTTGAAGCAGATGTTCAGCAGACATTTTATCAGTGCCACATTAATACTCATTGGTAGTTCCTGTCTTTAGCAAGTTGAATAGATGATATCCAAATCTGTTGTGGCCCGTGTGAAGTCTGAAGATTATCCCTTGTTCTCTTCTGCTGAGCTGGTAGTATGCATCATTTTGTGTGTATCATGGATGCTCTGCATCCCATTTATTTGTGTTTCTAGTTCTGATAAAACTCTTTGCCTCTTCAAAAGTTATGCCTAATATAATCTTTGGGGTTACCTGAAGATCAGGCCGACCTTCCAGTGCGTTCTGAGACCAAAAAGGCTGAGACGCACTGTCGTAATTGATACTTCAACAAAGTTTACAAAATATTCAGCTCTATGCATCACTGGTTAAGATCAAGTTATATCGCTAGTATACCTGGGCTGTCACACAGACACAGGTGAGATTGTTTATATTGGACTAGATATGTGACATACCTGGGTCACGTTTTGCAATATCTGTCAAATTTAAAGAAGCTGAAGCAAAATTTGATTACCAACATGAAAAATAAGTGAGAGACAAGTGACAGGAATTCACAGCCCACTAAAGTATCACTTTTCACGCAGCTTCATTTAAAAAAAAATAATAACAGAACTGGCAGTTATTTGTTTACCTACAAATATTATTTTGCAGGATCTTAACCAGGTTTATTACAGCCTTCTTTCTTCTTTGCTTCCTTTTCGTCATCCTTATCGTCAGCTCCTCTTCCTCTTTATCGCATTCCTATTGTTTTAATCGTTGTTCTCCTTTTGTTTCTTTTTCTGGATGAACATAAATTGTCATGTTTATTTCCTGGAAACACACATATATCAGTATTTTCATCTTCAATGACTTCCTGCGTTCATGCAGCTTTTCAGTTTGTTCACATTGTCGCGGGTTGTCTGCCTTCCTGTGCGGTTGTGGTCCACTAATGGTCAAACTTTGAGTATAACGTTGAGGATTTTCAAACACAACACTAATGGCCAAACTTTGAGTATAACGATGAGGGTTTTCAAAGGTATCAAACTTGGCATAGATATAAATAGAAGAATGATGCTTCTATTTCAAGGGGTCTCTCGTGAATTTATGGAATGGCAAGTATAACAACTGGGTCATCTAAGTTGTTATACGCTTATTATTCTCCACTCCTCCTGTGATCAGGTTTTGACTCTAGTTTATTGCACACCAGCTGAACCAAAATGTTAATTTGTATAACCCGATTCAACAATAAAACTCTGATTCTTAAGGCAGGGGCTGTATTTATTTTTACAACCTATTCAGTGACTAAGAGCACACTGAAGCAAACATTAAACAAATAAACCAATAAACTAAACAAACCCAAACACCAAACAAACAACCAGCCTGTGCTCGATTGCTAATCTGAAGAAGCAAACAAAGCAACGACTGGTTAAAATCATAGTTAAATAATGATACTCTTATCTGCCAAACAGTCCTTCCACGCCACCTGACACCCTCAACTATCACACACGCACACACTCATGCGTGTCGTCCAATGCGACTAGTATGGTGTTGTGCATGAGGCTGGCAATCTCACCGTGTAACATCGGTTGCTACCGAAACCACTACTGCAAGAGCACACACTCAGCTATCACACACACACACACTCATGCATGTCGTCTAATGAGACTAGTATGGTGTTGTGCATGAGGCTGGCAACCTCACCATGTAACACAGATTGCTACCGAAACTACTACTGCACGAGCATCTGAATGCTTCATACGGAGGCAAACCACACTGGTGGCCCCATGCTCCCTCAGGAGCGGAGAAGAGATATATATCTCCAAGTGAGCCCACGTGCTCTCACAAACCATTCTACACATAACCATAATTAAATAATAATAAAATGGACATAAAATAATATTCAACTTTATGTACAACAAATACTCTCAATAATGAGAATAAACCACCACCTCGCAACTGATCCATCTCAATATTCATTACTGCATTCTGAACATGTCGTAAGTGACGACTGGTGCGCCTGGCAACAAGCGTGTCGTATATGACCCCTGATGAGATTGGGAACTCATCACATGAAACACATTGTTACAGAAACAACCACTGCAATAGCATAAAAATGCTTCTTGTGGGCCTGTAATGGACACCAGCCGCATTGGTGTTTCCATGCTCCGCTAGGAGCAAACAAAGAAACACCTGTCTCAACGCGCAAGGAGTGGCCTCGCGCTCTCCAGAAATCTAAATGACTATTCTCACCTCACTCAAAGTAACCCACTAAAGATATACAGTAGAATAATCAATAATCGTGAAATACACTTAATTACTCTTATATTAAAGAACAAAATAAAATTACTCTTGACTTAACACTAGAACTAAAGTCATCACATAAAGGAAATTTACCACGAAAACTCTCTCTTCTATTACTGGGGAAAATTACATTTAACCTACTTTCACCCACGTGTCAATTCACACGATATAAAACTGCGTAACATTAAGTGATAACTAAGAGTGTTAAATGCAGACTCCTTGGCGCCTTCTTTTACGCACGGTCATCAACACGTGGTCCTCCCGGTTGCCATCTTCCCAACTAGTTAATATTATCTAAATTCAAGTAATCGATCGCTTCTCTGTCCAGTTCCATGTATGAAATACTCTCCTACTAAATTTGCCCGGTCTGATGGATGAAATAATTGCTACTAAAACTCTCACATCTGTGATTTGGACTTACACTATTAAAATCAATCCACGCATATTATTTTCACTCATGTATATTTCAAGACTAAATTATCAGGTCCTGGAAACACATCAATCTATTTATTTCATTAACCATTAAAACAGACACGCTCAATATAATTCTAAAGCTGCAGGGAAATAATGGTAATTTCACTAGGAAATAAGCTAATCTGCTTTTAAATCAAACTCACGTGTCATGTCTCTGTTCTACCCACACAGGGCGCCTCGTATCTTTGTTTTCTCTCTGGGCGGCTTTTGCAAAATAGGCCCGTTTGCCGCTCGCTATCTCTTTATATAGGCACTAGGCTAATCACTCGACTTTAGTGCGCTGCGCGTATTAATTTGGCCACTTCAGTAACACTCGCCTTTATTGATCTATTAGGCACAAAAACACAAATAAAACCTACCGCTATTAAATATAACACACAACTATCAAATATAACTAATTTTTAGGCTTTATTATGGCCTAGTAATAGATCTTCTACTGAGTAAGACTCTTCACATCCCAGCGTGCTGCGCGCACATCGAAAATATATGGGCGATAAATATGCCTTGAACGGCCCCATCACAGAATGATATGGTGGTTTGTAAAAATTGTGTGCTGAGTACTAGACTCGAAATTGGGTTGACCAAGGTTGTCGCTGATTATTGGGTGCGCCACTGCTGGTCCCCAGAGGTGTTGTGACTCTTTTTTTTTCTTCATGAGTCGAATGTTTTGGCACCATTATATCCTTTGCAGCAAGGCTGGGATAACTACTCAGATTGCCTAGTCAAATGTCAACAAGACCCGTGTGTTGTAGGTGTCTAGCTTCGATTGCTGGCAACTGGTACCAATAACTGAGAGGAAACAAATGCCTCTTTTAAGTATTGTGTTTCCTGATATAAACATCAGTCGACCTCCGCTTCCCTCCACCATTTCATCTTCCTCAGAATTTTGCCCGATACCTCTGAGCATTAAATCTGAACCCATCGAGTCAGATGAAAGTGTTTTATTTGAGCGGAAGGCGAAAAATGTATTCTATACATATATAAATATACATATAAACATAATTGAAAAGATGTGAATAAAAAATATATACACCTTGATGTTATTATCATCCACTCCCTGCTCACTATGGAGTCTGGGGCTACCTCTGCTATTGGTTTCTTGAGAAAAAACACGCACGAAGCAGTCATCAACTCTTGCAGTGACAGTTTATGTGCCAGTTCTTTTATACGGTAAGACTGCCAACTTCATGTGCAACTGTACATCCTTAAGCAATTTATAGTTGTGAAAAGTAAATATAATGTGATAAAATATACATGTGACAACGTACCCCAAATGTGGGCTAATTATACGCAGCCTTGATGCGCAGAAATACGTAATATGTCGGGCAACTGTTTAAGATGCAGTCGTCATTTCGGTGAGTTAACTTTCTAGCTTGATACATTTGAATAAGGTTCCTAGGACCTGGAGCGTTAGGTATTTACACTGGAGTTCACTCTTTTTAATTTTAAAAGGTGCTCCTAGTTCTTTCGCCTGTCCTGTAATGAATTGAATCGTAAATATTACTTGTTATTCTGGCTGTCTATGATTTATCCTTGACAAAGATGGGATACAATGCAGAAATCTTATTATGCTTTAGGTTTTAAGCGGAATTTAGCCCCATATATATGGCGCCCTGTGAAGTTCAATTGTTGGAGATCCAATCATAATAATGTTCAAATGTTGTCCCGCGAGGTTCTTGTTGGGTGAAACCCAATTAAATTTAGTTTAATTTCTAATCTTAACCGACTTCAAGGCACGAAGTCTTAATTTTGGTAGGGACTATCCACATACTCCTCATTCTGAATATTATCACCTGACCATATAAGGTATTGCCTTTTACATGTCATGTTTACCAAAATCACGCGACCTGCCTGCCTCAGATTTTTACTACTGGTAATCTTTTCCAGGGTTGTTATAATTACATCGTTGTTTATTACAGCGAGTCATGTGCACGGAAGTGTCATATCATTTATCTGCCTTAAATTTTTTATCAAGATTGATATTCTCCGATCGCCGTCCATGTTTATCAGAGCACACTGGCCCTGAAATATTTCACATTGTCCAACCTTTCCGGCTTTTCATGTCTAGAGATGTTTTGAGGGTAGTCCGTGTATTTGTGCAAGGGGTACATGACAGTAACTCAGGTAGGATCGTCCGATTTAAACTGTAGACGTACTACCTTGAGGATTGGCCTGGTCCTCATGTACCTTCGAAGATTATCTTAGGCATAGAACATTGAGCAACGGGTGTTTTTAGGTTTTTTGGATGTATGTACAGTATTATAGTGTAAACGCAAAATAATCGCTTCTCTTAAAATTTTAGACTTTAAAACAAAAGATGCTGATGAAGATGATGATGATGATGAAGAGAAGAAAAAAAACTAGGGAAGAAAATAGAAAAGTAAAGTAAAATATTTGTCATGACTTTTTAATCCCTTTTTTTAATCAGGTGTTACATTATTATCATCTGTTGCTCCCAATGGTCTACTTGTGTTATATAAGAGAGTACCAAACGGTACTAAGAAGTATCAGATGACCGTATGCCCTTTATAGTAGAACCGACAGTGTTGTTTTTCAACATCGACATGAAAAGTAATTTTATTGTCTGGGAACTTGAGGTACTCAGAATAAGTTTCCGCCCCCTTTGGCGCCGCTAAACATGAACAAGGGAATCGGTTTGTTATTTCCCACGGAATGGCCACCAGTTAATGCAAACAAAAGGAGCGAAAGAAATGAACTGAGAAATCGACGAATGACTTCCGCCAAGATGTCTGGTCTTGTCCGCCGTTACCTGCGGTTCTGAATCCTGAGATCAATCCTTCGGGGGTCTGAAAGTTGATAGCTTGTTGAAAGTCTTGAGCGCGACACTTTCAAAAGACTTAATGAAAACCTGCAATGTTGTTCTTGGAGTCTGTTACCACCAACGGTTACTAGCTTCCAGGGTATTCAAAAACATGAGGGGTCAGAGTGGCTAAGAGGTATGGCGTCCGCCTCGAGCTCTAGAAGCACCGGGTTCGATTCCAGGTTGAGGGAATATAATTTATGGAATTTTAATTTTTTTTTCAGAACCAGTGGTCCTAATGATGTCAACCCCCGGTCGGTCTCCTGGGTAGTGAGATCGGATGCCTAACCTTCTCGAATAAAGGCGAAAAAATAGGAGGTCCCTTTTGCAAGTTGCGCACGTAAAAAATCCCACGTAGTTGGAGATCGTAAAGAGTAATCAGGCCCGGGCAAAATTTAAAAAATTTGAAACTTACCCACCACACAAACATTTATAGAATGTGTGATTCCTATATACACACATTAGGATTCTCGCCGGTGCTACGGAGTTCGTGCACTGTGCACTTATGAGATCTAAGGGAGGAGATCGGAGCACTGATGGAGTAGTCCGTGCGCAATGAAGATTATCCTAAACACGAGAAACCAAACCAGAAAAAAATGGTTGTGCATGTTAAGTCTTGATTCATAATATCTTCTTCGTCTTTTGCCTTTTCGCCTTTTCGCTCCTTAAAGATTATGGTGGCGCCACAACTTAAGCTGGCCCCCTTGTGAGAAGCCTGCAACCAATCATTCATGTTCTCCTGCAGCCGTGGTTTCTGTAACAATGAGTTTTAAATGATGAAACTATATTTAACAAGTATAAACTTACTTACTTACTTACTTAGTCGTTCCCCTTCTACCGTGAGGTGTAGAGGTTTGGAAGAGAGAGCGCCAGAGTATCCTATCGGCTGTCTTCCTCCTGGCCTGGTTCCATTCTAGTCCTCGATCCTTCAAAGATTGTCTAATGTTGTCCTCCCAGCGGACTCTGGGTCGTCCTCGGAGTCTGGATCCTTGGCTCTTTGTTTCCCATGCTTGTCGTGGTATCCGATCTTCTCCCATTCTGCAGACATGGCCAAACCATCTTAATTGGGACTGTTCTACTTGGGTCTGCAGGGGGTAGGATTTAAGGCCTTGACGTATTGTCTGGTTGCGTACCATGTCTCTTCTTGTTACTTCAACCACCTTCCTCAGATACCTCATTTCTGAGGTTTGGATCTGGCTTTTATGGGTTGTAGTCATTGCCCATGACTCGCATCCGTATGTCAAGACTGGGACATAGGTGGAGCGGTATACAGCCATCTTCGTTTTCTTACCAACCTCTCTCTTGTTGAGGAATCCTCGATTTATGGCCTGAAAAAGTCTCCCAGCTGCTGCTTTTCGAGTGGCCAACTCTTCTTTGATGCCTCCCTTTCGGTCTATAATAGCTCCGAGGTATTTAAAGTGGTCGACCTGCTCCAGGACCTGTTCTCCCAGCTTAATCTGATGTTTTCTTTCTTCTCGTGATATCACCATGGATTTTGTTTTAGAGCTGCGTATGACCATCCCTCTCTTCTCCAGCTCTTCCTTCCAGACTTGCAGGTTGGATTGGAGATGTGCCTCTGATTTAGCAATCAGGGCAACATCATCAGCAAATGCCAGCTCCGAAATATAGACCTGTCTCATCCTCCAGTACCCCACTGAATACTTTCTTGTTCTCTCCTTACATGCCTTGATGACATCGTCCATAAGGAGTATGAGCGATAAGTATAAACACTGATATAAAATAAATAGTGGTGTAGGGTGGGAAAATGGAAGGTCTGGTAAGGTTATAATTATATTTCTATGTAACTAAAAAAGAATAAATTGTGAATTTTAAAGGTAAACTCCAAACACCTTAGGGTTTCACACACCGCCTGAAGCAGAGGCACTAAAATCAGCTTCGGTTACCGTCGTGAGAAGCAGGGTTTATGCTGGAGACAAGATAGTATTCCTCACACATTTCCTGTCAGTTATACCTGCATTAAGGAACCAATAAAACGCCGAATTAAACAGCCTGTCAGTAGCGCTAACGGAAACCGACTGCAAGTTCAAAAACGTGAAAGTAAAGTGGATTTCTGACGTCTGCAAAATACTCGTATGTGGAAATTTAGTTGTTGTTTGCGTCCGCTCTAAGCCAGATCTTTTTTACAATGCTGACCGTTAATTTAGAGCGGTAAGTACGTTCTGTCGTAGTTTACAGCTAGGCTGCGATATCTACGCGTTTCGGACCGACACATCCGATTTCAGCAAGCAATTTTTACGGGTATGCTTCCCTGCCATCTCACGCCTATGTGTATCTTCTTCTTCGATCCTTAACCACCGACCGTCAAAGCAGTCAGTGGCCATCACGCCTAGTGGCGTCTTGTAGGGCAACAACAAATTGATTCCACTTTGCACGGTCGGTGGCCATCCTTCGTACAGTGCCCCAACTCTGGTTCATTCTTTGCATCTCAGCCTCCACAGTCCTCCGCCAAGTTGTTTTTGGTCGGCCTCTCTTTCGCTTTCCTTCAGGGGTCCAAAACATAGCTGTTCTTGTGATGGCATCGGGGTCTCTTCTGAGGACATGGCCAAACCAGCTCCAGCGTCTGCCAGCTATGATGGTGTGCATGTCCTCTTGCTTGCTACGAGTAAGCAGATCTTGGTTGGTGATGGTATTCGGCCAAAAGATCCGGTGAATTTTTCTTAGGCATGTTGTGTGAAAAGAGGACAATTTTGACATTTCCTTCGCTGTGACTCTCCAGCATTCCGCACCATAGAGAAGCACAGAAAGCACGCAACTCTGGTATAATCTTAATTTTGTGCTTGTGCTGTATTGGGAGGACTTCCAGATGTTATTTAGGCTAAAGAAGGCTGTTTTTGCCTTATTCATTCTGATGTTGATGTCTTTGCCTGCCCCACCGTCTGGTGTTACTATGCTTCCTAGGTATGTGAAGGTATCTGTCTGTACCAGTTGCTGATTCCTTACTGATATGGGCTCAGGGTTGCTCACATTCAGCGTCATGACCTCAGACTTCTTTAAATTGATGTTCAAGCCCACCTGCTGGCTAATTTTATTAAGTCTATCCGTTTTTTCCTGGATGTGTTGATGTGAATGTGCCAGCAGTGCAATGTCATCTGCATATTCCAGATCTTCCAATGTAGAGAATGTAGTCCATCTTATTCCTCTTGGACTGCCCTCTGTTTTCTGGCGCATCACCCAGTCTATGACTGTTAAAAATAGAGTGGTTGATAAGGGGCATCCCTGTCGTACTCCTGTCTTCACCTCGAAGGTTAGGTTGCTCTGCCCAACACTACACGTAAAGTTGGCATAGAGGCTTTTTATGATTGACACTATGCCGCTTTGGATTCCATAAGCCCTCAGTATTTTCCATAAACTGTCCCTATGTATACTGTCAAAAGCCTTTTCAAAATCAACAAAATTTATGTAAAGCTGTCTTTGCCATTCTGAGCACTGCTCTATAATGTTCCTGAGAGTGAATATATGGTCTACACATCTTCTGTTCTTTCTAAATCCTGCTTGTTCTTTCCTCAGTTTGTAGTCTACTGCCTTTGAAATTCTCTGTATAATTATCCTGCCTAGTATTTTGCTGGGAACTGAGAGAAGAGTGATTCCTCTCCAATTATTGCAGTCTGCAAGATCTCCCTTCTTGGGCAATTTGACAATTATTCCTTTCTTCCACTCTGATGGTGTTGTCCCCGTTTTCCACACTTGTGCAAATAGTGGTTCTAATAGTTCTGCTGCTAGCTCAGGGTTCTGTCTTAAATATTTCTGCATTTAAGTTATCATGGCCCGGAGCTTTACCGTTCTTTAACCCTTTGATTGCTGTGATGATTTCTTCTTTTCGTGGAATGTCTGTATTTACATCTAGATCGTTTTCAGCCTCAGGAACATTCAATTGTGTCTCTGGTATTTCCTTGTTCAGCGTTTCTCTGAAGTGCTCTGCCCATCTTGTTTCCTGTCCCTCTGCTGTCTTGATGAGATTTCCTTGCTTATCTCTTACTAATGTAATATTGTTTGCACCTTGTTTTCCGCTGATGAATTTAGTTATTTTGTATACTGTGCTTTGTTCATTTCTCAGTGCTGCCTCTTCTGCCTGTTTTGCAAGATCGTCTAGGAAATTCCTTTTGTTGGCTCGGGTTTGGCATTTAACTTCCCTGTCCAGCTGGCTGTACTGTTCGCTATATAGTTGCTTTAACCTGGGGGACTTCGCTTCTGTTTTCTTTCTTTTCATTTCCTTTCTCATCTTTATGGTGTTTAGTGTTTCTGGTGTTATCGAGTCCTGCTTCTTCCTTTCCTGGAATCCTAAGCATGATTTGCTACTTTCCTTATATATTGTTGAAATGGTGTTGAAATTCTGGTCTATATCATCAGTCAATGTCTTTTCCCGGCTTTTGGCAAATTGATATCGTTTCTTAATGTCGGCCGCAAAAGCTTTTCTGGTAAGGGGGTCCTTCAATTTACTGATGTCAAACCTTTTCTGTGTAGTTACAGTTGGTCCAGCCCTTCTTAGTTTCACTTTCAGTTTTGCTACTACTAAATGGTGATCACTTCCCACATCTGCACCTCTTCTTACCTTCACATCTTGTAATGCATGTCTCCATCTGCCGTTAACCATGATGTGGTCTATCTGGTTTCTGTCCCGACCATTTGGTGATTCCCATGTTAACTTGTGAATTTCCTTATGTGGGAAAAGTGTTCCTCCAATGACCAGGTTGTTAATGCTACAGAAACTTATTAGCTTATCCCCATTTTCGTTTGCTGTTCCGCTGCCGCATTTCCCCATTGTTCTTTCATTATATGTATTGTGTGTACCAACTTTCGCATTGAGGTCTCCCATTACTATAACAAGATGATATCTAGGGGTGTCTTCCATTTCTTTCTGCAGTTGTTGATAGAATTCATCCTTGACCTCCTCATCGCTATCATTCGTTGGTGCGTAGCATTGTATTATTGTAGTGTTGGTGAATCTCCCTCTCAATCTCAATCGTATCAGTCTGTTGTTGATGGGTTTCCATTCCAGTAATGTCCTTTCTATCCCTTTCTGTAGAATAATGGCTACGCCTTCACTGTGCTGTCCATCCTCTCTTCCAGAGTAAAGTACTGTTTCTCCTGTTGCGGTTTTAACTTTTCCTGCCCCTGTCCATCTGCTCTCACTTATCCCCAGGATGTGTAACCTATAGTTTCTCATTTCTGCCGTGACCTGTCTTAGTTTACCTGTCTCGTACATTGTCCTGACATTCCAAAATCCTATTCTTGTATCCTGTTTTGCGGTCAGGACATCCGTTTTCATGTCAGTGGCTTCCTTTCGGCTTTCACCACTGACAGTCATACGAGCCACAGACTCCGAATGTCCATCCCGCAGCAAAGTTTGTTCATTTGATGTTGTTTCCGTAACTTCATTATTTTTTTTACATAGACAGGGGTGTCAGCCCTATGCTAAAACCCCCAACCTGGAGGACCAGGGTACCAGCTTTTGTCTGACCCCTACCCACACAGACCAGTCCAGCTTGGTTGAACCTACCAGGAGTAAAACTCCCACTGGCATAGCTCTGGGGATTGTCAGGGTACGCAAGCTGCCATACCGCTACAGGTACCATTGATGGCATGCCTATGTGTATGCTATACCTCATGTCCATCCAATAATGCCGTGAGGTGGCTGCACCAATGTGGAAATGAAGCGGCGGATATACTTGCCAAAGAAGGAGATAGTAAGATTAAAACTGAAGACATTACAACGTAAGAAGAGATAAAATCAATAATAAAGAAATAACTTCAAAGAAAAATGCCATAGAGAACATCCAATGTCACATACTAACGTACTACTCCTTTCCTAGAAGAGATCAAGTGATAATTTTTAGAATGAGAACCGGTCACTACAGACTCAGATACCAACAAAATAAAAGTTTTGACATGTGTCCATGTGGGGAATTGTCGTGGAATATTCTAATCCACATATATAAATTATCAAGTAAATATAATGCCTAATAAATACATATAATAAATAAAGGAAGAAGAATGGTAAAGAACAGTGCTGTCACAATGACTGTACTCGAAATCCCCTTGTTTTCTACTGCGTATGCAAATTGTAACGTTTCACGTTGATATTAAAGGCCTTCTGCAACATACACGCGTTTCCCAAACACACGATAAAATGTGCTGCCTTTCTAAGAAAAACCTTGAAATATGCAAGTTGACCTAAATTTTAAATTCCATTCATGTCTTTTTCTACACTATGTTACCAAAACGAACGAACAGATGGACAAAAGGATAAAGAGAGAGGGAGGGCTGAAAATCAGGAACGCATGCAACACGCGTCGCACGATACACAAATGCTGCCATCACGCGTGTAAGACTACATGCACTAACTTTTTTCAGACGGACAGTGATAAAATACATATTTTGAACGCAGCCACTTAGCGCTTTTAAATTTGGATATTTGGGTTCCTTAGGGTTTGCTGACAAAGAATATGTACAACGTTATGCAAATAGTCTAGGAATTAACAAGTTATAACCAAAATAAAATAGTGGGGATGCCTGACAGCATGGAATCATTTCTGCTCATAAAATTTTTTTATAACGTGTTTGAAAAAAATCTTACGTTACAGAATTAGCCTACCATGTAAACTCCAAATTGATTGGAGCGCAACAAATGAAAGACTAACCACGATTGGTCGGGCTATAAATACTATCTTCGTTGTTAGGGGAGACGTGTGTGGTGAAGTGGGATGTTATAAATACTTATAGGGAACTTAGTGTACTGACTGAGATCAGCTGTGAAGGTATCTATATCTATTAAGAGTAGTGTATTATAGATAACCTTACTTGCTACCACATATCTATATATCTCAGTCAGAATTATTCTGGAATAGTGTGATGCTACGTTATGTGTCTAGGGTATGTGTATGATGAAGTGTAAGTCACAACAACAGACAGATAAACAATTTAATTAAATCCACTACTCTTGACAACACTGTGACACTCACATACATATACCACTCTACAAAGATATCTTAAAAGAGTCACTGATAAACTTTCAAATAACAATATGTATTCATTACTGGCATGAATGAATATGTGTCCTGATTCAACTACAAGGGAACCAGGAATCACAATCAATTTAAATTACAAGTTATGTACAGAATGTATTTAATATGAATATTGTAGTGACATAAATTCCCCTCTTAATGTTAATTTTACAAAGTCAGTTCAAGATGAGGGGACATAATGTTGAGCTCAGCTGGCCAAGTTAGCTTATCTGGCGTGATGGCGGCAGGAAAGGACTCCTCTGCTCGAATTCTCCTCTGGGCTCTGGAGACACCTCACTGATAGCTAAAAGGACCAAGGAGTATGCTGTCCGACACTGGATTCAGCAAAGCTCTGACCAGGTGCTGCTCAGTACCATCAAGACCACTGTCCCTGAAATCAAGAAGGATGTACCTTCTACTTCATAACTAACTTAAACTCTCTTGTTACATTGATCACAACACAGCACAAACATTGAGTTCAGAGCATTAGGCCAACTGTCAGCTTCATTTGAAATACTTTATTCCAGTATTACCCTTCTTAATGGTTACTACGCCTCTGCACTTCCAGCATTATTTCTTTCTAGTCAATCATCCAGGTGTCAGTGTACTGTTTGGCCATTCCATGCCGTTTTACTTCTCTCCGACACCCTCTGTTCAGGCTGGAGCATTACAGGCTTTACCTCACGTTGGCCACTGAACTACACATATATATACAGGCATAAATCAACAATTCACATTCAATTTTCATTAAAAGATATTGAATGGTTCAAGCTTACCACAATTCATACGAATAAACACAGATACGTTGATTAGCAATGAATTCTGGCACAAACTGGCACAAATTCCCATCTGCTTATCTTCCAGGCTTTTATTTAGCAAAATATATGCTGGCTTCAACGCACTGATGCTTTATCAAGCTATTTTAAACAAGTGGTTTCGAACTAACGCTCCCAAGTGTGTATATCAGCGAGTCTGACCAATGAGCCCCGTTTCGACAAGTGTTTGAAAAAATGTTACCTTTCCCCGTTTCCCCTAACAACCAAGATAGTATTTATAGCCCGACCAATCGTGGTTAGGCTTTCATTTGTTGCGCTCCAATCAATTTGGAGTTTACATGGTAGGCTATTTCTGTAACGTAAATTTTTTTCAAACACGTTAAAAAAAAATCTTATGAGCAGAAATGATTTTATGCTGTCAGGCACCCCCAATATTTTATTTTGGGTATAATTTATTAATTCCTGGACTATTTGCGTAACGTTTTACATATTATTTGTCAGCAAGCCCTAAGGAACCCAAAAATACAAATTTAAAGGAGCTACGTGGCTGCGTTCAAAATATGCAATTTCTTCTACCTCCTGTTTCGAAGATGTGCTGTCTGGGTACTGTTATGTTCTCAACCGTAAACCCATCTAATGTTATCTTTTCTAATAAGAGTTTTTTATGATTTATAAACCTAACTCTGGGAAAGGGTAGTGTATTTTATCACTGTCCGTCTGAAAAAAAATTAGTGCATGTAGACTTACACGCGTGATGCATGCGTTCCTGATTTTCAGCCCTCCCCTCTCTCTTTATCCTTTTGTCCATCTGTTCGTTCGTTTTGGTAACGCAGTATAATTAATGTTAGGATTAATTTAGGTCATTACGCAGTACGTCTCAATGTTTTTCTTAGAAATGCAGCACACGTTTCATTGAAGAAGGCGGGTAATAATACAGTAAGCTTTTATATCAACGTGAAAGCGTTACAATTTGCAGACGAAGCAGAAAACAAGGGGGATTTCGAGTACATTCTTTGTGACAGCACTGTTATTTTACCATTGCTCTTCTCTTTATTAATTTTATTTGTTAGGCTTCATATTTACCTATAATTTATATATGTGGATTAGAATATTTCATGACACCTCCCCTCTTAAAACAGACATTATATGTCAGTCCTTTATTCTATATACACATAGAGAAATTTATTATTATTTCTGGGGTTTACGGTGATTCTCATCACACGGATGGCGGCTTAAAAAATCAGCTCCCAAATTGGTTTTTCCAGATATATACTCAATGCTAAAATTATATGGAGCCAGAAGCAAAGACCATCGGAGTAACCTAGAGTTCTCATGCTTAGCCTGTGCTAAAAACGATAAAGGTTTGTGATCTGTTTGCAACTTAAATGCCTTCCCATATAGATAAATATTGAATTTCTTTATTGCCCATATTACTGCAAGACATTCTTTTTCGCTAGTTGAGTAGTTGATTTCAGCTTTATTCAACTTTCTGCTAGCATATGCCACTGGGCTTAATTCCCCATCCAATGCATCTGATTTCTGTAGTAGAGTTGCACCTAGCCCAATATTACTTGCATCCGTCCTTACTATGAATTCTTGACTTAAGTCAGGTAATTTCAAAATGGGTTTACTTGTGAGCTTTTCCTTCAATTCTTGGTAAGTCATTTCACATTGTGGTGTCCATGTATGCGATCTGGAAGTCCTTTACGTGTCAATTCAGTTAACGGTGCACATATGGAATTAAAGTTCTTGATATACTTCTGGTAGAAACCACATAATGAGACAAAGGATCTCACGTCCTTCTTGGTTTGTGGTCTCGGGGCTTTCTGTAGTTTCTCTAAATTCTTTGGGTCAGGGGTCATGTTTCCCTGATAAACTGTGTGTCCCAAAAATTCCAATTCTTTACATCCAACGCAACATTTGGTTGGTCGGGCTGTTAAATTTGCCTCCCTAAGTCGATCAAACAGCATGTTCAGAGAGTCAATGTGTTCCTCAAATGTTTCTGTTGCTATAAGGATATCATCCATAAAATTTGTTATACAGGGATTATTCAGAGGATCCAATAATTTTCTCATCATTCTAGAGAAGACACTAGGCGCATTCTTCAATCCAAATGGCAATCTATTAAACTCATAGTGTCCTTCTGAGGTACTAAAAGCTAGGTATGGTCTAACCTCAGGCTTTACTGGAATCTGATAGTATCCTTTACTCAGATCCACTTTTGAGAAATATTTAGCTTTATTTAGTCTGGCAAACAGCTGATTTGTATCCGGCAATGGATCCACCTGTCCTTCTGTAATAGCATTCAGTCTCCTGTAATCTATACAGAGTCTATGTTCTCCAGAGGGCTTCCTTAAGAGTACCACCCCGGAACTATACGAAGACTCACTGTGCGAAATAATTCCTTCCTTCAACAGATAGTCTATCTCTTCCTTCAAAGCTTTTTCCTTAGCAAACGGAATCGAATATGGTTTCATACAGACAGGTGTGGAGTCTATGAGTTTCATATCATATTCCAATAGGTTTGTATGCCCTGGTCGGTCTGTTAACACCTCTGCATGATTATTTAGAACCTGTTGCACTCTCTCTTTCTGAGTTTTCGTTAAATGTGTACTGATTTTCACCTGTGCTGCTGTCTCACAGGGTGTAATGGATATTCAAATGATGAAAGTGGTTCCTTTTTCATCTCCATGGCGATGGACAAGGTCAACAAGTGTGTCTCTTCCTGATGTTCTCTTTCCAAATATTTCTTCAGGAGATTCACATGATAGATTTTTTCTTTCCCCTTCTTATCTATCTTATAATTTGTTCTAGACACCTTCTCTAGAACTGTATATGGACCCTGCCATCCAATTTGTAACTTATTCTGACTCCCGGGCAAAAGAAGCAGTACTTTCTCTCCCACAGCCAAATTTCTGTCTTTCGCCTTCCTGTTATAATAGGCAGCATGTTTCTTCCTGGCTTGTTTCAAATTTTCATTGGCAAGTTTCCAGCCAGTTTTCAACCGAGTGGTCAGCTCATTCACATATTGGTATGAAGATGTAATGTTTTCCTCTGCCTTTTCATCAGTCCACGTTCTTAACAAAGCTACATATGGACCTTTAATTGTGTGGACCTATTTGTCCATGCACCGGTATGGTCTCTTCCACTCGAAGCTTTATAGTGATGATTTTTCTTCCCAGAATTTTCATTCACAAAACGACCGCTACCAATTTTTCTTTTGGGGCTTTCTCCCCTCTTAAAATTCTTGATGAGAGATTTCCTCTCTACATCTTCTTCCTCCAGTTTGTTTAAGTCCGATTGAGGGATTGTCGGCTTATCCTGGGGTAAGACATCCTTTTGCACTCTCCGCATAGTGGCCATTGTAAAACAGTTAAGTGAAGCTTGTCCGTGAAAAGGGGCTTCCCATTCCATTTGGTCCACTTTATCAAATCTATTTTTCTTTTTATTATCAGGCCTAATTTTGCTCCGGGGCGTGTCCAGGTCCTGATCCATGTTCCCACTTGTGGGTGTTCCCTCATGTGCTATGCTACACCTTTCTACAAAATTTTCAATGTCCCATCTTGCTTTGGGCCAATAATAATTGTGAGCCACCTTTTGAATGATGGTACCTATCTTCTCATGGTCCCCATCTGGTTTCACATGTAGGCTCCTTATTAATTCTGTCCTGTATCTTTTTGGAAGAACCAGCTGTCCGTGACCATGGGATCTAGTTCCGGCCTTCCTATACATCAACTTGTTTTTCATGTAAAAATCTCCCTTGCCTGGAGTTGTATGACAAGTTGACAATTTTCTGAAACAAGGCTTGAGTGTTTTATCCCCAGCCTGTGCCTTCCTCATCTCTTCTGGAGTGGTATCTAACATAATATCCTCCTCCTGTCTTGAGGTCGACCTGACCTGAAGGGTTGCCATATACACAGGTTTCCTTCTGCAACGGTCAGTGTCATGATTGTCCATCTGACAATTTTTACACCACCTTTTTCCTTGGTTGAAAGATTTTCTTTCATTATATTTCCTTTCATCGAATTGTGGGAATTTATTTTTATTTTCATACCGTGGCCTATCAAATTGGTGCTTACCTTTATTTTGATCCCTAGGATCAAATTTATTAAAGTTCTGTGATGCCCTAAAGTTGTCCACCTGTTTCTTTTTATTACCTGTTACCTCTGCTTGAGCTGCTTGATACCTTTCAGCAACATTTAGCAACTCACCCAGCCTCTCTGCACCTTGTTCCATGAGAAACTTTCTCAGGTCTGGAGCCATGGACTCTCTTAGTTGCTCTATAAGGACCATTTCCTTAAGATCTTGGGTTTTCCCCAGAGAAGTCCATTTCTCCAAGTATGTCTCGATTCGTGCAGAGAACTGGTGATAGGTTTCACCTGACAGTAGTTTAGCATTCCTAAATTTTTTTCTGTAAAACTCTGCATTCTTTTCATACCTTAACAAAAGAGCCTGCTTTAGCATGTCATAATTTTCCTGATCACCTCTGCTCATTTTTGCAAAAACTTCATAAGCTGCCCCACGAAGTCCCTGAGATAACTTTAAGCTCCACCTTTCTCTCTCTAACCCATACGTGGTAGCTAATAGTTCGTACCTATTTATATAGCTCTCAATATCATCGTCTTTCTCAACAAAATGATCTAAATGAAAGTTCATAGCTGAGGTCGAGGCTCCCTGAGTAACCGTAGCATCAGAGGCAAAGGGACTGGCACCATTTTCAGGAGCATGGCCTTGAAACTCAAACTCCCTTAGTCGTAACTCATGTTCCCTTTGTAATCTCTTCTCCTCCTTTTCTGCTTCCCTCTCTGCAGCTAATCTCTTCTCTTCTTTTTCTGCAGCTAATTTCTTCTCTTCTCTTTCTGCAGCTAATCTTTTGTCTTCTCTTTCTGCTTCCAATTTCTTAGCCTCTTTGTCAGCCTCAATCTGCAACCTCTTAGTCTCAGCCTCAGCTTGCAACCTCTTAATTTCCCTTTCAGCCTCTAACCTTCTTTCGGCTTCTTTTTCTAATCTTCTTTCTTCGCGTTCAATAAATTTGTCACATTCCGTTGTGACATAGGCAACCATAACTTGCCCATCTAATCCTAACTCTTTTGCAGTCTGAACCGCAGCAGATCGAAATTTGGCCAGGTCCGCCATTGTCTATCAGGTAAATTTTTATAATGTCTACCCAACAATTCAATTTCTAACTATATATCTAATGGACAACACAGGCACCGTGAGCTCAACCTTATTTAATTCCACCCAAGGATACCTTTTAATTCTTATATTCCCTGAAGTGAATTACCCCCAATATTTTTAATAGTTAAAGATTCAAAATCCCAAGAGCGAGACCCCAATATATGTGGTGAAGTGGGATGTTATAAATACTTATAGGGAACTTAGTGTACTGACTGAGATCAGCTGTGAAGGTATCTATATCTATTAAGAGTAGTGTATTATAGATAACCTTACTTGCTACCACATATCTATATATCTCAGTCAGAATTATTCTGGAATAGTGTGATGCTACGTTATGTGTCTAGGGTATGTGTATGATGAAGTGTAAGTCACAACAACAGACAGATAAACAATTTAATTAAATCCACTACTCTTGACAACACTGTGACACTCACATACATATACCACTCTACAAAGATATCTTAAAAGAGTCACTGATAAACTTTCAAATAACAATATGTATTCATTACTGGCATGAATGAATATGTGTCCTGATTCAACTACAAGGGAACCAGGAATCACAATCAATTAAAATTACAAGTTATGTACAGAATGTATTTAATATGAATATTGTAGTGACATATATTATTACAAATGTTCTATGTGTGTCAGTTGTGTAGTAGTAAAATGAGGTAATACTGGTTTTGTTTTGTTCAAGCTCTGTTGGTATTTGTCATCATGACTTCAATAGTTTGTCTTTAGGGACTAGTATTGGAGATGTTCACAGTTCCTGATTTTAAGACAAGTAAATTCCCCTCTTAATGTTAATTTTACAAAGTCAGTTCAAGATGAGGGGACATAATGTTGAGCTCAGCTGGCCAAGTTAGCTTATCTGGCGTGATGGCGGCAGGAAAGGACTCCTCTGCTCGAATTCTCCTCTGGGCTCTGGAGACACCTCACTGATAGCTAAAAGGACCAAGGAGTATGCTGTCCGACACTGGATTCAGCAAAGCTCTGACCAGGTGCTGCTCAGTACCATCAAGACCACTGTCCCTGAAATCAAGAAGGATGTACCTTCTACTTCATAACTAACTTAAACTCTCTTGTTACATTGATCACAACACAGCACAAACATTGAGTTCAGAGCATTAGGCCAACTGTCAGCTTCATTTGAAATACTTTATTCCAGTATTACCCTTCTTAATGGTTACTACGCCTCTGCACTTCCAGCATTATTTCTTTCTAGTCAATCATCCAGGTGTCAGTGTACTGTTTGGCCATTCCATGCCGTTTTACTTCTCTCCGACACCCTCTGTTCAGGCTGGAGCATTACAGGCTTTACCTCACGTTGGCCACTGAACTACACATATATATACAGGCATAAATCAACAATTCACATTCAATTTTCATTAAAAGATATTGAATGGTTCAAGCTTACCACAATTCATACGAATAAACACAGATACGTTGATTAGCAATGAATTCTGGCACAAACTGGCACAAATTCCCATCTGCTTATCTTCCAGGCTTTTATTTAGCAAAATATATGCTGGCTTCAACGCACTGATGCTTTATCAAGCTATTTTAAACAAGTGGTTTCGAACTAACGCTCCCAAGTGTGTATATCAGCGAGTCTGACCAATGAGCCCCGTTTCGACAAGTGTTTGAAAAAATGTTACCTTTCCCCGTTTCCCCTAACAACCAAGATAGTATTTATAGCCCGACCAATCGTGGTTAGGCTTTCATTTGTTGCGCTCCAATCAATTTGGAGTTTACATGGTAGGCTATTTCTGTAACGTAAATTTTTTTCAAACACGTAAAAAAAAAAATCTTATGAGCAGAAATGATTTTATGCTGTCAGGCACCCCCAATATTTTATTTTGGGTATAATTTATTAATTCCTGGACTATTTGCGTAACGTTTTACATATTATTTGTCAGCAAGCCCTAAGGAACCCAAAAATACAAATTTAAAGGAGCTACGTGGCTGCGTTCAAAATATGCAATTTCTTCTACCTCCTGTTTCGAAGATGTGCTGTCTGGGTACTGTTATGTTCTCAACCGTAAACCCATCTAATGTTATCTTTTCTAATAAGAGTTTTTTATGATTTATAAACCTAACTCTGGGAAAGGGTAGTGTATTTTATCACTGTCCGTCTGAAAAAAAATTAGTGCATGTAGACTTACACGCGTGATGCATGCGTTCCTGATTTTCAGCCCTCCCCTCTCTCTTTATCCTTTTGTCCATCTGTTCGTTCGTTTTGGTAACGCAGTATAATTAATGTTAGGATTAATTTAGGTCATTACGCAGTACGTCTCAATGTTTTTCTTAGAAATGCAGCACACGTTTCATTGAAGAAGGCGGGTAATAATACAGTAAGCTTTTATATCAACGTGAAAGCGTTACAATTTGCAGACGAAGCAGAAAACAAGGGGGATTTCGAGTACATTCTTTGTGACAGCACTGTTATTTTACCATTGCTCTTCTCTTTATTAATTTTATTTGTTAGGCTTCATATTTACCTAATAATTTATATATGTGGATTAGAATATTTCATGACAACGTGAAAAGGTAACATTTTTTCAAACACTTGTCGAAACGTGGCCTCATTGGCTAGACTCGCTGATATACTCACTTAGGAGCGTTAGTTCGAAACCACTTGTTTAAATAAGCTTGATAAAGCGACAGTGCGTTGAAGCCAGCTCACATTTTTGCTAAAATAAAAGCCTGGAACATAAGCAGATGGGAATTTGTGCCAGTAAATGTGCCAGAATTCATTGCTAATCAACGTATCTGTGTTTATTTCCATGAAATTGTGGTAAGCTTGAACCATTCAGTATCTTTTAATGAAAATTGAATGTAAATTGTTAATTTATGCCTGTATATATATATGTGTAGTTCAGTGGCAAACAGGAGATAAAGCCTATAATGCTCCAGCCTGAACAGAGGGTGTCGGAGGGAAGTAAAACGGCATGGAATGGCCAAATAGTACACTGACACCTGGATGATTGATTAGACAGAAATAATGCTGGAAGTGCAGAGGCGTGGTAACCATTAAGGAGGGTAATGCTGGTATAAAGTATTTCAGATGAAGCTGACAGTTGGCCTAACGCTCTGAACTCAATGTTTGTGTTGTCTTGTGCTCAGTGTAGAACTAGAGTATCAATTAGTTATGAAGTAGAAGGTACATCCTTCTTGTTTTCAGGGACCGTGGTCTTGATGGTACTGAGCAGCACCTGGTCAGAGCTTTGCTGAATCCAGAGTCGGACAGCATACTCCTTGGTCCATTTAGCTATCAGTGAGGTGTCTCCAGAGCCCAGAGGAGAATTCGAGCAGAGGAGTCCTTTCCTGCCGCCATCACGCAAGATAAGCTGATTTGGCCAGCTGAGCTCAACATTATGTCCCCTCATCTTGAAATGACTTTATAAAAATAACATTCAGAGGGGAATTTAATTGTCTTAATATCAGGAACTGAGAACATCTCCAATACTAGTCCCTAAAGACAAACTATTGAAGTCATGATGACAAATACCAACAGAGCTTGAACAAAACAAAACCAGTATTACCTCATTTTACTACTACACAACTGACACACATAGGATATTTGTAATAATATATGTCACTACTATATTCATATTGGTAAATTCTGTACATATAACTTGTAATTTAAATTGATTGTGATTCCTGGTTCCCTTATAGTTGAATCAGGACACATATTCATTCATGCCAGTAATGAATACATATTGTTATTTGAAAAGTTATCAGTGACTCTTTTAAGATATCCTTGTAGAGTGTTATATGTATGTGAGTGTCACAGTGTTGTCAAGTGTAGTGGAATAAATTAAATTGTTTATCCGTCTGTTGTTGTTATGACTTACACTTCATCATACACATACCCTAGACACATAACGTAGTCATCACACTATTCCAGAATAATTCTGACTGAGATATATAGATATGTGGTAGCAAGTAAGGTTATCTATAATACACTACTCTTCTTAGATATAGATACCTTCACAGCTGATCTCAGTCAGTACACTAAGTCCCCTATAAATATTTATACCATCCCACTTCACCACATATATTGGGGTCTCGCTCGTCCGGGATTTTGAATCTTTCCCTATTAAAAATATTGGGGGTAATTCACTTCAGGGAATATAAGAATTAAAAGGTATCCTTGGGTGGAATTAAATAAGGTTGAGCTCACGGTGCCTGTGTTGTCCATTAAATATATTTAGAGATTAAATTGTTGGTTAGACATTGTAGAAATTTACCTGATAGACAATGACGGACCTGGCCAAGTTTCGATCTGCTGCTGTTCAGACTGCAAAGGAGTTAGGATTAGATGGGCAAGTTATGGTTGCCTATGTTACTACGGAATGTGACAAATTTATTGAACGCGAAGAAAGAAGGTTTGAAGCCGAAAGAAAGTTAGAGGCTGAAAGGGAAATTAAGAAGTTACAATTTGAAGCTGAGGCTGAGACTAAGAGGTTGCAGATTGAGGCTGACAAAGAGGCTAAGAAATTGGAAGCAGAAAGAGAAGACAAGAAATTAGCTGCAGAAAGGGAAGAGAAGAAATTAGCTGCAGAAAGGGAAGAGAAGAAAGTAGCTGCAGAAGAAAGAAGATTGACTGCAGAGAGGGAAGCAGAAAAGGAGGAGAAGAGATTACAAAGGGAACATGAGTTACGACTAAGGGAGTTTGAGTTTCAAGGCCATGCTCCTGAAAATGGTGCCAGTCCCTTTGCCTCTGATGCTACGGTTACTCAAGGAGCCTCAACCTCAGCTATGAACTTTCATTTAGATCATTTTGTTGAGAAAGACGATGATATTGAGAGCTATATAAATAGATATGAACTATTAGCTACCACGTATGGGTTAGAGAGAGAAAGGTGGAGCTTAAAGTTATCTCAGGACTTCGTGGGGCAGCTTATGAAGTTTTTGCAAAAATGAGCAGAGGTGATCAGGAAAATTATGACATGCTAAAGCAGGCTCTTTTGTTAAGGTATGAAAAGAATGCAGAATTTTATAGGAAAAAAATTAGGAATGCTAAACTACTGTCAGGTGAAACCTATCACCAGTTCTCTGCACGAATAGAGACATACTTGGAGAAATGGACTTCTCTGGGGAAAACCCAAGATCTTAAGGAAATGGTCCTTATAGAGCAATTAAGAGAGTCCATGGCTCCAGACCTGAGAAAGTTTCTCATGGAACAAGGTGCAGAGAGGCTGGGTGAGTTGCTAAATGTTGCTGAAAGGTATCAAGCAGCTCAAGCAGAGGTAACAGGTAATAAAAAGAAACAGGTGGACAACTTTAGGGCACCACAGAACTTTAATAAATTTGATCCTAAGGATCAAAATAAAGGTAAGCACCAATTTGATAGGCCACGGTATGAAAATAAAAAAATATTCCCACAATTCGATGAAAGGAAATATGATGAAAGAAAATCTTTCAACCAAGGAAAAAGGTGGTGTAAAAATTGTAAGATGAACAATCATGACACTGACCATTGTAGAAGGAAACCTGTGTATATGGCAACCCTTCAGGTCAGGTCGACCTCAAGACAGGAGGAGGATATTATGTTGGATACCACTCCAGAAGAGATGAGGAAGGCACAGGCTGGGGATAAAACACTCAAGCCTTGTTTCAGAAAATTGTCAACTTGTCATACAACTCCAGGCAAGGGAGATTTTTACATGAAAAACAAGTTGATGTATAGGAAGACTGGAGCTAGATCCAAAGGTCACGGACAGCTGGTACTTCCTAAAAGATATAGGGCAGACTTAATAAGGAGCCTACATGTGAAACCAGATGGGGACCATGAGAAGATAGGTACCATCATTCAAAAGGTGGCTCACAATTATTATTGGCCCAAAGCAAGATGGGACATTGAGAATTTTGTAGAAAGGTGTAGCATAGCACATGAGGGAACACCCACAAGTGGGAACATGGATCAGGACCTGGACACGCCCCGGGGCAAAATTAGGCCTGATAATTAAAAAAAATATAAATTTGATAAAGTGGACCAAATGGAATGGGAAGCCCCTTTTCACGGACAAGCTTCACTTAACTGTTTTACTATGGCCACTATGCGGAGAGTGCAAAAAGATGTCTTACCCCAGGATAAGCCGAAAATCCCTCAATCGGACTTAAACAAACTGGAGGAAGAAGATGTAGAGAGGAAATCTCTCATCAAGAATTTTAAGAGGGGAGAAAGCCCCAAAAGAAAAATTGGTAGCGGTCGTTTTGTGAATGATAATTCTGGGAGGAAAAATCATCACTATAAAGCTTCGAGTGGAAGAGACCATACCGGTGCATGGACAAATAGGTCCACACAATTAAAGGTCCATATGTAGCTATGTTAAGAACGTGGACTGATGAAAAGGCAGAGGAAAACATTACATCTTCATACCAATATGTGAATGAGCTGACCACTCGGTTAAAAACTGGCTGGAAACTTGCCAATGAAAATTTGAAACAAGCCAGGAAGAAACATGCTGCCTATTATAACAGGAAGGCGAAAGACAGAGATTTGGCTGTGGGAGAGAAGGTACTGCTTCTTTTGCCCGGGAGTCAGAATAAGTTACAAATTGGATGGCAGGGTCCATATACAGTTTTAGAGAAGGTGTCTAGAACAAATTATAAGATAGATAAGAAGGGGAAAGAAAAAATCTATCATGTGAATCTCCTGAAGAAATATTTGGAAAGAGAACATCAGGAAGAGACACACTTGTTGACCTTGTCCATCGCCATGGAGATGAAAAAGGAACCACTTTCATCATTTGAATATCCATTACACCCCTGTGAGACAGCAGCACAGGTGAAAATCAGTACACATTTAACGAAAACTCAGAAAGAGAGAGTGCAACAGGTTCTAAATAATCATGCAGAGGTGTTAACAGACCGACCAGGGCATACAAACCTATTGGAATATGATATGAAACTAATAGACTCCACACCTGTCTGTATGAAACCATATTCGATTCCGTTTGCTAAGGAGAAAGCTTTGAAGGAAGAGATAGACTATCTATTGAAGGAAGGAATTATTTCGCACAGTGAGTCTTCGTATAGTTCCGGTGTGGTACTCTTAAGGAAGCCCTCTGGAGAACATAGACTCTGTATAGATTACAGGAGACTGAATGCTATTACAGAAGGACAGGTGGATCCATTGCCGGATACAAATCAGCTGTTTGCCAGACTAAATAAAGCTAAATATTTCTCAAAAGTGGATCTGAGTAAAGGATACTATCAGATTCCAGTAAAGCCTGAGGTTAGACCATACCTAGCTTTTAGTACCTCAGAAGGACACTATGAGTTTAATAGATTGCCATTTGGATTGAAGAATGCGCCTAGTGTCTTCTCTAGAATGATGAGAAAATTATTGGATCCTCTGAATAATCCCTGTATAACAAATTTTATGGATGATATCCTTATAGCAACAGAAACATTTGAGGAACACATTGACTCTCTGAACATGCTGTTTGATCGACTTAGGGAGGCAAATTTAACAGCCCGACCAACCAAATGTTGCGTTGGATGTAAAGAATTGGAATTTTTGGGACACACAGTTTATCAGGGAAACATGACCCCTGACCCAAAGAATTTAGAGCAACTACAGAAAGCCCCGAGACCACAAACCAAGAAGGACGTGAGATCCTTTGTCTCATTATGTGGTTTCTACCAGAAGTATATCAAAAACTTTAATTCCATATGTGCACCGTTAACTGAATTGACACGTAAAGGACATCCAGATCGCATTACATGGACACCACAATGTGAAATGACTTACCAAGAATTGAAGGAAAAGCTCACAAGTAAACCCATTTTGAAATTACCTGACTTAAGTCAAGAATTCATAGTAAGGACGGATGCAAGTAATATTGGGTTAGGTGCAACTCTACTACAGAGATCTGATGCATTGGATGGGGAATTAAGCCCAGTGGCATATGCTAGCAGAAAGTTGAATAAAGCTGAAATCAACTACTCAACTAGCGAAAAAGAATGTCTTGCAGTAATATGGGCGATAAAGAAATTCAATATTTATCTATATGGGAAGGCATTTAAGTTGCAAACAGACCACAAACCGTTATCGTTTCTAGCACAGGCTAGGCATGAGAACTCTAGGTTACTCCGATGGTCTTTACTTCTGGCTCCATATAATTTTAGCATTGAGTATATATCTGGAAAAACCAATTTGGGAGCGGATTTTTTAAGCCGCCATCCGTGTGATGAGAATCACCGTAAACCCCAGAAATAATAATAAATTTCTCTATGTGAATATAGAATAAAGGACTGACATATAATGTCTGTTTTAAGAGGGGAGGTGTCGTGGAATATTCTAATCCACATATATAAATTATCAAGTAAATATAAAGCCTAATAAATACATATAATAAATAAAGGAAGAAGAATGGTAAAGAACAGTGCTGTCACAATGACTGTACTCGAAATCCCCTTGTTTTCTACTGCGTATGCAAATTGTAACGTTTCACGTTGATATTAAAGGCCTTCTGCAACATACACGCGTTTCCCAAACACACGATAAAATGTGCTGCCTTTCTAAGAAAAACCTTGAAATATGCAAGTTGACCTAAATTTTAAATTCCATTCATGTCTTTTTCTACACTATGTTACCAAAACGAACGAACAGATGGACAAAAGGATAAAGAGAGAGGGAGGGCTGAAAATCAGGAACGCATGCAACACGCGTCGCACGATACACAAATGCTGCCATCACGCGTGTAAGACTACATGCACTAACTTTTTTCAGACGGACAGTGATAAAATACATATTTTGAACGCAGCCACTTAGCGCTTTTAAATTTGGATATTTGGGTTCCTTAGGGTTTGCTGACAAAGAATATGTACAACGTTATGCAAATAGTCTAGGAATTAACAAGTTATAACCAAAATAAAATAGTGGGGATGCCTGACAGCATGGAATCATTTCTGCTCATAAAATTTTTTTATAACGTGTTTGAAAAAAATCTTACGTTACAGAATTAGCCTACCATGTAAACTCCAAATTGATTGGAGCGCAACAAATGAAAGACTAACCACGATTGGTCGGGCTATAAATACTATCTTGGTTGTTAGGGAGACGTAGAAGGTAACATTTTTTCAAACACTTGTCGAAACGGGGCCTCATTGGCTAGACTCGCTGATATAATCACTTAGGAGCGTTAGTTCGAAACCACTTGTTTAAATAAGCTTGATAAAGCGACAGTGCGTTGAAGCCAGCTCACATTTTTGCTAAAATAAAAGCCTGGAACATAAGCAGATGGGAATTTGTGCCAGTAAATGTGCCAGAATTCATTGCTAATCAACGTATCTGTGTTTATTTCCATGAAATTGTGGTAAGCTTGAACCATTCAGTATCTTTTAATGAAAATTGAATGTAAATTGTTAATTTATGCCTGTATATATATGTGTAGTTCAGTGGCAAACAGGAGATAAAGCCTATAATGCTCCAGCCTGAACAGAGGGTGTCGGAGGGAAGTAAAACGGCATGGAATGGCCAAATAGTACACTGACACCTGGATGATTGATTAGACAGAAATAATGCTGGAAGTGCAGAGGCGTGGTAACCATTAAGGAGGTAAATACTGGTATAAAGTATTTCAGATGAAGCTGACAGTTGGCCTAACGCTCTGAACTCAATGTTTGTGTTGTCTTGTGCTCAGTGTAGAACTAGAGTATCAATTAGTTATGAAGTAGAAGGTACATCCTTCTTGTTTTCAGGGACCGTGGTCTTGATGGTACTGAGCAGCACCTGGTCAGAGCTTTGCTGAATCCAGAGTCGGACAGCATACTCCTTGGTCCATTTAGCTATCAGTGAGGTGTCTCCAGAGCCCAGAGGAGAATTCGAGCAGAGGAGTCCTTTCCTGCCGCCATCACGCAAGATAAGCTGATTTGGCCAGCTGAGCTCAACATTATGTCCCCTCATCTTGAAATGACTTTATAAAAAATAACATTCAGAGGGGAATTTAATTGTCTTAATATCAGGAACTGAGAACATCTCCAATACTAGTCCCTAAAGACAAACTATTGAAGTCATGATGACAAATACCAACAGAGCTTGAACAAAACAAAACCAGTATTACCTCATTTTACTACTACACAACTGACACACATAGGATATTTGTAATAATATATGTCACTACTATATTCATATTGGTAAATTCTGTACATATAACTTGTAATTTAAATTGATTGTGATTCCTGGTTCCCTTGTAGTTGAATCAGGACACATATTCATTCATGCCAGTAATGAATACATATTGTTATTTGAAAAGTTATCAGTGACTCTTTTAAGATATCCTTGTAGAGTGTTATATGTATGTGAGTGTCACAGTGTTGTCAAGTGTAGTGGAATAAATTAAATTGTTTATCCGTCTGTTGTTGTTATGACTTACACTTCATCATACACATACCCTAGACACATAACGTAGTCATCACACTATTCCAGAATAATTCTGACTGAGATATATAGATATGTGGTAGCAAGTAAGGTTATCTATAATACACTACTCTTCTTAGATATAGATACCTTCACAGCTGATCTCAGTCAGTACACTAAGTCCCCTATAAATATTTATATCCATCCCACTTCACCACATATATTGGGGTCTCGCTCTTGGGATTTTGAATCTTTCCCTATTAAAAATATTGGGGGTAATTCACTTCAGGGAATATAAGAATTAAAAGGTATCCTTGGGTGGAATTAAATAAGGTTGAGCTCACGGTGCCTGTGTTGTCCATTAAATATATTTAGAGATTAAATTGTTGGTTAGACATTGTAGAAATTTACCTGATAGACAATGGCGGACCTGGCCAAGTTTCGATCTGCTGCTGTTCAGACTGCAAAGGAGTTAGGATTAGATGGGCAAGTTATGGTTGCCTATGTTACTACGGAATGTGACAAATTTATTGAACGCGAAGAAAGAAGGTTTGAAGCCGAAAGAAAGTTAGAGGCTGAAAGGGAAATTAAGAAGTTACAATTTGAAGCTGAGGCTGAGACTAAGAGGTTGCAGATTGAGGCTGACAAAGAGGCTAAGAAATTGGAAGCAGAAAGAGAAGACAAGAAATTAGCTGCAGAAAGGGAAGAGAAGAAATTAGCTGCAGAAAGGGAAGAGAAGAAAGTAGCTGCAGAAGAAAGAAGATTGACTGCAGAGAGGGAAGCAGAAAAGGAGGAGAAGAGATTACAAAGGGAACATGAGTTACGACTAAGGGAGTTTGAGTTTCAAGGCCATGCTCCTGAAAATGGTGCCAGTCCCTTTGCCTCTGATGCTACGGTTACTCAAGGAGCCTCAACCTCAGCTATGAACTTTCATTTAGATCATTTTGTTGAGAAAGACGATGATATTGAGAGCTATATAAATAGATATGAACTATTAGCTACCACGTATGGGTTAGAGAGAGAAAGGTGGAGCTTAAAGTTATCTCAGGGACTTCGTGGGGCAGCTTATGAAGTTTTTGCAAAAATGAGCAGAGGTGATCAGGAAAATTATGACATGCTAAAGCAGGCTCTTTTGTTAAGGTATGAAAAGAATGCAGAATTTTATAGGAAAAAATTTAGGAATGCTAAACTACTGTCAGGTGAAACCTATCACCAGTTCTCTGCACGAATAGAGACATACTTGGAGAAATGGACTTCTCTGGGGAAAACCCAAGATCTTAAGGAAATGGTCCTTATAGAGCAATTAAGAGAGTCCATGGCTCCAGACCTGAGAAAGTTTCTCATGGAACAAGGTGCAGAGAGGCTGGGTGAGTTGCTAAATGTTGCTGAAAGGTATCAAGCAGCTCAAGCAGAGGTAACAGGTAATAAAAAGAAACAGGTGGACAACTTTAGGGCACCACAGAACTTTAATAAATTTGATCCTAAGGATCAAAATAAAGGTAAGCACCAATTTGATAGGCCACGGTATGAAAATAAAAATAAATTCCCACAATTCGATGAAAGGAAATATGATGAAAGAAAATCTTTCAACCAAGGAAAAAGGTGGTGTAAAAATTGTCAGATGGACAATCATGACACTGACCGTTGCAGAAGGAAACCTGTGTATATGGCAACCCTTCAGGTCAGGTCGACCTCAAGACAGGAGGAGGATATTATGTTAGATACCACTCCAGAAGAGATGAGGAAGGCACAGGCTGGGGATAAAACACTCAAGCCTTGTTTCAGAAAATTGTCAACTTGTCATACAACTCCAGGCAAGGGAGATTTTTACATGAAAAACAAGTTGATGTATAGGAAGACTGGAGCTAGATCCAAAGGTCACGGACAGCTGGTTCTTCCAAAAAGATATAGGGCAGACTTAATAAGGAGCCTACATGTGAAACCAGATGGGGACCATGAGAAGATAGGTACCATCATTCAAAAGGTGGCTCACAATTATTATTGGCCCAAAGCAAGATGGGACATTGAGAATTTTGTAGAAAGGTGTAGCATAGCACATGAGGGAACACCCACAAGTGGGAACATGGATCAGGACCTGGACACGCCCCGGGGCAAAATTAGGCCTGATAATAAAAAAAAAAAATAGATTTGATAAAGTGGACCAAATGGAATGGGAAGCCCCTTTTCACGGACAAGCTTCACTTAACTGTTTTACAATGGCCACTATGCGGAGAGTGCAAAAAGATGTCTTACCCCAGGATAAGCCGAAAATCCCTCAATCGGACTTAAACAAACTGGAGGAAGAGGATGTAGAGAGGAAATCTCTCATCAAGAATTTTAAGTGGGGAGAAAGCCCCAAAAGAAAAATTGGTAGCGGTCGTTTTGTGAATGATAATTCTGGGAGGAAAAATCATCACTATAAAGCTTCGAGTGGAAGAGACCATACCGGTGCATGGACAAATAGGTCCACACAATTAAAGGTCCATATGTAGCTATGTTAAGAACGTGGACTGATGAAAAGGCAGAGGAAAACATTACATCTTCATACCAATATGTGAATGAGCTGACCACTCGGTTAAAAACTGGCTGGAAACTTGCCAATGAAAATTTGAAACAAGCCAGGAAGAAACATGCTGCCTATTATAACAGGAAGGCGAAAGACAGAGATTTGGCTGTGGGAGAGAAAGTACTGCTTCTTTTGCCCGGGAGTCAGAATAAGTTACAAATTGGATGGCAGGGTCCATATACAGTTCTAGAGAAGGTGTCTAGAACAAATTATAAGATAGATAAGAAGGGGAAAGAAAAAATCTATCATGTGAATCTCCTGAAGAAATATTTGGAAAGAGAACATCAGGAAGAGACACACTTGTTGACCTTGTCCATCGCCATGGAGATGAAAAAGGAACCACTTTCATCATTTGAATATCCATTACACCCCTGTGAGACAGCAGCACAGGTGAAAATCAGTACACATTTAACGAAAACTCAGAAAGAGAGAGTGCAACAGGTTCTAAATAATCATGCAGAGGTGTTAACAGACCGACCAGGGCATACAAACCTATTGGAATATGATATGAAACTAATAGACTCCACACCTGTCTGTATGAAACCATATTCGATTCCGTTTGCTAAGGAGAAAGCTTTGAAGGAAGAGATAGACTATCTATTGAAGGAAGGAATTATTTCGCACAGTGAGTCTTCGTATAGTTCCGGTGTGGTACTCTTAAGGAAGCCCTCTGGAGAACATAGACTCTGTATAGATTACAGGAGACTGAATGCTATTACAGAAGGACAGGTGGATCCATTGCCGGATACAAATCAGCTGTTTGCCAGACTAAATAAAGCTAAATATTTCTCAAAAGTGGATCTGAGTAAAGGATACTATCAGATTCCAGTAAAGCCTGAGGTTAGACCATACCTAGCTTTTAGTACCTCAGAAGGACACTATGAGTTTAATAGATTGCCATTTGGATTGAAGAATGCGCCTAGTGTCTTCTCTAGAATGATGAGAAAATTATTGGATCCTCTGAATAATCCCTGTATAACAAATTTTATGGATGATATCCTTATAGCAACAGAAACATTTGAGGAACACATTGACTCTCTGAACATGCTGTTTGATCGACTTAGGGAGGCAAATTTAACAGCCCGACCAACCAAATGTTGCGTTGGATGTAAAGAATTGGAATTTTTGGGACACACAGTTTATCAGGGAAACATGACCCCTGACCCAAAGAATTTAGAGAAACTACAGAAAGCCCCGAGACCACAAACCAAGAAGGACGTGAGATCCTTTGTCTCATTATGTGGTTTCTACCAGAAGTATATCAAAAACTTTAATTCCATATGTGCACCGTTAACTGAATTGACACGTAAAGGACATCCAGATCGCATTACATGGACACCACAATGTGAAATGACTTACCAAGAATTGAAGGAAAAGCTCACAAGTAAACCCATTTTGAAATTACCTGACTTAAGTCAAGAATTCATAGTAAGGACGGATGCAAGTAATATTGGGTTAGGTGCAACTCTACTACAGAGATCTGATGCATTGGATGGGGAATTAAGCCCAGTGGCATATGCTAGCAGAAAGTTGAATAAAGCTGAAATCAACTACTCAACTAGCGAAAAAGAATGTCTTGCAGTAATATGGGCGATAAAGAAATTCAATATTTATCTATATGGGAAGGCATTTAAGTTGCAAACAGACCACAAACCGTTATCGTTTCTAGCACAGGCTAGGCATGAGAACTCTAGGTTACTCCGATGGTCTTTACTTCTGGCTCCATATAATTTTAGCATTGAGTATATATCTGGAAAAACCAATTTGGGAGCGGATTTTTTAAGCCGCCATCCGTGTGATGAGAATCACCGTAAACCCCAGAAATAATAATAAATTTCTCTATGTGAATATAGAATAAAGGACTGACATATAATGTCTGTTTTAAGAGGGGAGGTGTCGTGGAATATTCTAATCCACATATATAAATTATCAAGTAAATATAAAGCCTAATAAATACATATAATAAATAAAGGAAGAAGAATGGTAAAGAACAGTGCTGTCACAATGACTGTACTCGAAATCCCCTTGTTTTCTACTGCGTATGCAAATTGTAACGTTTCACGTTGATATTAAAGGCCTTCTGCAACATACACGCGTTTCCCAAACACACGATAAAATGTGCTGCCTTTCTAAGAAAAACCTTGAAATATGCAAGTTGACCTAAATTTTAAATTCCATTCATGTCTTTTTCTACACTATGTTACCAAAACGAACGAACAGATGGACAAAAGGATAAAGAGAGAGGGAGGGCTGAAAATCAGGAACGCATGCAACACGCGTCGCACGATACACAAATGCTGCCATCACGCGTGTAAGACTACATGCACTAACTTTTTTCAGACGGACAGTGATAAAATACATATTTTGAACGCAGCCACTTAGCGCTTTTAAATTTGGATATTTGGGTTCCTTAGGGTTTGCTGACAAAGAATATGTACAACGTTATGCAAATAGTCTAGGAATTAACAAGTTATAACCAAAATAAAATAGTGGGGATGCCTGACAGCATGGAATCATTTCTGCTCATAAAATTTTTTTATAACGTGTTTGAAAAAAATCTTACGTTACAGAATTAGCCTACCATGTAAACTCCAAATTGATTGGAGCGCAACAAATGAAAGACTAACCACGATTGGTCGGGCTATAAATACTATCTTGGTTGTTAGGGAGACGTGAAAAGGTAACATTTTTTCAAACACTTGTCGAAACGGGGCCTCATTGGCTAGACTCGCTGATATAATCACTTAGGAGCGTTAGTTCGAAACCACTTGTTTAAATAAGCTTGATAAAGCGACAGTGCGTTGAAGCCAGCTCACATTTTTGCTAAAATAAAAGCCTGGAACATAAGCAGATGGGAATTTGTGCCAGTAAATGTGCCAGAATTCATTGCTAATCAACGTATCTGTGTTTATTTCCATGAAATTGTGGTAAGCTTGAACCATTCAGTATCTTTTAATGAAAATTGAATGTAAATTGTTAATTTATGCCTGTATATATATGTGTAGTTCAGTGGCAAACAGGAGATAAAGCCTATAATGCTCCAGCCTGAACAGAGGGTGTCGGAGGGAAGTAAAACGGCATGGAATGGCCAAATAGTACACTGACACCTGGATGATTGATTAGACAGAAATAATGCTGGAAGTGCAGAGGCGTGGTAACCATTAAGGAGGTAAATACTGGTATAAAGTATTTCAGATGAAGCTGACAGTTGGCCTAACGCTCTGAACTCAATGTTTGTGTTGTCTTGTGCTCAGTGTAGAACTAGAGTATCAATTAGTTATGAAGTAGAAGGTACATCCTTCTTGTTTTCAGGGACCGTGGTCTTGATGGTACTGAGCAGCACCTGGTCAGAGCTTTGCTGAATCCAGAGTCGGACAGCATACTCCTTGGTCCATTTAGCTATCAGTGAGGTGTCTCCAGAGCCCAGAGGAGAATTCGAGCAGAGGAGTCCTTTCCTGCCGCCATCACGCAAGATAAGCTGATTTGGCCAGCTGAGCTCAACATTATGTCCCCTCATCTTGAAATGACTTTATAAAAATAACATTCAGAGGGGAATTTAATTGTCTTAATATCAGGAACTGAGAACATCTCCAATACTAGTCCCTAAAGACAAACTATTGAAGTCATGATGACAAATACCAACAGAGCTTGAACAAAACAAAACCAGTATTACCTCATTTTACTACTACACAACTGACACACATAGGATATTTGTAATAATATATGTCACTACTATATTCATATTGGTAAATTCTGTACATATAACTTGTAATTTAAATTGATTGTGATTCCTGGTTCCCTTGTAGTTGAATCAGGACACATATTCATTCATGCCAGTAATGAATACATATTGTTATTTGAAAAGTTATCAGTGACTCTTTTAAGATATCCTTGTAGAGTGTTATATGTATGTGAGTGTCACAGTGTTGTCAAGTGTAGTGGAATAAATTAAATTGTTTATCCGTCTGTTGTTGTTATGACTTACACTTCATCATACACATACCCTAGACACATAACGTAGTCATCACACTATTCCAGAATAATTCTGACTGAGATATATAGATATGTGGTAGCAAGTAAGGTTATCTATAATACACTACTCTTCTTAGATATAGATACCTTCACAGCTGATCTCAGTCAGTACACTAAGTCCCCTATAAATATTTATACCATCCCACTTCACCACATATATTGGGGTCTCGCTCGTCCGGGATTTTGAATCTTTCCCTATTAAAAATATTGGGGGTAATTCACTTCAGGGAATATAAGAATTAAAAGGTATCCTTGGGTGGAATTAAATAAGGTTGAGCTCACGGTGCCTGTGTTGTCCATTAAATATATTTAGAGATTAAATTGTTGGTTAGACATTGTAGAAATTTACCTGATAGACAATGGCGGACCTGGCCAAGTTTCGATCTGCTGCTGTTCAGACTGCAAAGGAGTTAGGATTAGATGGGCAAGTTATGGTTGCCTATGTTACTACGGAATGTGACAAATTTATTGAACGCGAAGAAAGAAGGTTTGAAGCCGAAAGAAAGTTAGAGGCTGAAAGGGAAATTAAGAAGTTACAATTTGAAGCTGAGGCTGAGACTAAGAGGTTGCAGATTGAGGCTGACAAAGAGGCTAAGAAATTGGAAGCAGAAAGAGAAGACAAGAAATTAGCTGCAGAAAGGGAAGAGAAGAAATTAGCTGCAGAAAGGGAAGAGAAGAAAGTAGCTGCAGAAGAAAGAAGATTGACTGCAGAGAGGGAAGCAGAAAAGGAGGAGAAGAGATTACAAAGGGAACATGAGTTACGACTAAGGGAGTTTGAGTTTCAAGGCCATGCTCCTGAAAATGGTGCCAGTCCCTTTGCCTCTGATGCTACGGTTACTCAAGGAGCCTCAACCTCAGCTATGAACTTTCATTTAGATCATTTTGTTGAGAAAGACGATGATATTGAGAGCTATATAAATAGATATGAACTATTAGCTACCACGTATGGGTTAGAGAGAGAAAGGTGGAGCTTAAAGTTATCTCAGGGACTTCGTGGGGCAGCTTATGAAGTTTTTGCAAAAATGAGCAGAGGTGATCAGGAAAATTATGACATGCTAAAGCAGGCTCTTTTGTTAAGGTATGAAAAGAATGCAGAATTTTATAGGAAAAAATTTAGGAATGCTAAACTACTGTCAGGTGAAACCTATCACCAGTTCTCTGCACGAATAGAGACATACTTGGAGAAATGGACTTCTCTGGGGAAAACCCAAGATCTTAAGGAAATGGTCCTTATAGAGCAATTAAGAGAGTCCATGGCTCCAGACCTGAGAAAGTTTCTCATGGAACAAGGTGCAGAGAGGCTGGGTGAGTTGCTAAATGTTGCTGAAAGGTATCAAGCAGCTCAAGCAGAGGTAACAGGTAATAAAAAGAAACAGGTGGACAACTTTAGGGCACCACAGAACTTTAATAAATTTGATCCTAAGGATCAAAATAAAGGTAAGCACCAATTTGATAGGCCACGGTATGAAAATAAAAATAAATTCCCACAATTCGATGAAAGGAAATATGATGAAAGAAAATCTTTCAACCAAGGAAAAAGGTGGTGTAAAAATTGTAAGATGAACAATCATGACACTGACCATTGTAGAAGGAAACCTGTGTATATGGCAACCCTTCAGGTCAGGTCGACCTCAAGACAGGAGGAGGATATTATGTTGGATACCACTCCAGAAGAGATGAGGAAGGCACAGGCTGGGGATAAAACACTCAAGCCTTGTTTCAGAAAATTGTCAACTTGTCATACAACTCCAGGCAAGGGAGATTTTTACATGAAAAACAAGTTGATGTATAGGAAGACTGGAGCTAGATCCAAAGGTCACGGACAGCTGGTACTTCCTAAAAGATATAGGGCAGACTTAATAAGGAGCCTACATGTGAAACCAGATGGGGACCATGAGAAGATAGGTACCATCATTCAAAAGGTGGCTCACAATTATTATTGGCCCAAAGCAAGATGGGACATTGAGAATTTTGTAGAAAGGTGTAGCATAGCACATGAGGGAACACCCACAAGTGGGAACATGGATCAGGACCTGGACACGCCCCGGGGCAAAATTAGGCCTGATAATAAAAAAAAATATAAATTTGATAAAGTGGACCAAATGGAATGGGAAGCCCCTTTTCACGGACAAGCTTCACTTAACTGTTTTACTATGGCCACTATGCGGAGAGTGCAAAAAGATGTCTTACCCCAGGATAAGCCGAAAATCCCTCAATCGGACTTAAACAAACTGGAGGAAGAAGATGTAGAGAGGAAATCTCTCATCAAGAATTTTAAGAGGGGAGAAAGCCCCAAAAGAAAAATTGGTAGCGGTCGTTTTGTGAATGATAATTCTGGGAGGAAAAATCATCACTATAAAGCTTCGAGTGGAAGAGACCATACCGGTGCATGGACAAATAGGTCCACACAATTAAAGGTCCATATGTAGCTATGTTAAGAACGTGGACTGATGAAAAGGCAGAGGAAAACATTACATCTTCATACCAATATGTGAATGAGCTGACCACTCGGTTAAAAACTGGCTGGAAACTTGCCAATGAAAATTTGAAACAAGCCAGGAAGAAACATGCTGCCTATTATAACAGGAAGGCGAAAGACAGAGATTTGGCTGTGGGAGAGAAGGTACTGCTTCTTTTGCCCGGGAGTCAGAATAAGTTACAAATTGGATGGCAGGGTCCATATACAGTTTTAGAGAAGGTGTCTAGAACAAATTATAAGATAGATAAGAAGGGGAAAGAAAAAATCTATCATGTGAATCTCCTGAAGAAATATTTGGAAAGAGAACATCAGGAAGAGACACACTTGTTGACCTTGTCCATCGCCATGGAGATGAAAAAGGAACCACTTTCATCATTTGAATATCCATTACACCCCTGTGAGACAGCAGCACAGGTGAAAATCAGTACACATTTAACGAAAACTCAGAAAGAGAGAGTGCAACAGGTTCTAAATAATCATGCAGAGGTGTTAACAGACCGACCAGGGCATACAAACCTATTGGAATATGATATGAAACTAATAGACTCCACACCTGTCTGTATGAAACCATATTCGATTCCGTTTGCTAAGGAGAAAGCTTTGAAGGAAGAGATAGACTATCTATTGAAGGAAGGAATTATTTCGCACAGTGAGTCTTCGTATAGTTCCGGTGTGGTACTCTTAAGGAAGCCCTCTGGAGAACATAGACTCTGTATAGATTACAGGAGACTGAATGCTATTACAGAAGGACAGGTGGATCCATTGCCGGATACAAATCAGCTGTTTGCCAGACTAAATAAAGCTAAATATTTCTCAAAAGTGGATCTGAGTAAAGGATACTATCAGATTCCAGTAAAGCCTGAGGTTAGACCATACCTAGCTTTTAGTACCTCAGAAGGACACTATGAGTTTAATAGATTGCCATTTGGATTGAAGAATGCGCCTAGTGTCTTCTCTAGAATGATGAGAAAATTATTGGATCCTCTGAATAATCCCTGTATAACAAATTTTATGGATGATATCCTTATAGCAACAGAAACATTTGAGGAACACATTGACTCTCTGAACATGCTGTTTGATCGACTTAGGGAGGCAAATTTAACAGCCCGACCAACCAAATGTTGCGTTGGATGTAAAGAATTGGAATTTTTGGGACACACAGTTTATCAGGGAAACATGACCCCTGACCCAAAGAATTTAGAGAAACTACAGAAAGCCCCGAGACCACAAACCAAGAAGGACGTGAGATCCTTTGTCTCATTATGTGGTTTCTACCAGAAGTATATCAAAAACTTTAATTCCATATGTGCACCGTTAACTGAATTGACACGTAAAGGACATCCAGATCGCATTACATGGACACCACAATGTGAAATGACGTACCAAGAATTGAAGGAAAAGCTCACAAGTAAACCCATTTTGAAATTACCTGACTTAAGTCAAGAATTCATAGTAAGGACGGATGCAAGTAATATTGGGTTAGGTGCAACTCTACTACAGAGATCTGATGCATTGGATGGGGAATTAAGCCCAGTGGCATATGCTAGCAGAAAGTTGAATAAAGCTGAAATCAACTACTCAACTAGCGAAAAAGAATGTCTTGCAGTAATATGGGCGATAAAGAAATTCAATATTTATCTATATGGGAAGGCATTTAAGTTGCAAACAGACCACAAACCGTTATCGTTTCTAGCACAGGCTAGGCATGAGAACTCTAGGTTACTCCGATGGTCTTTACTTCTGGCTCCATATAATTTTAGCATTGAGTATATATCTGGAAAAACCGATTTGGGAGCGGATTTTTTAAGCCGCCATCCGTGTGATGAGAATCACCGTAAACCCCAGAAATAATAATAAATTTCTCTATGTGAATATAGAATAAAGGACTGACATATAATGTCTGTTTTAAGAGGGGAGGTTTCGTGGAATATTCTAATCCACATATATAAATTATCAAGTAAATATAAAGCCTAATAAATACATATAATAAATAAAGGAAGAAGAATGGTAAAGAACAGTGCTGTCACAATGACTGTACTCGAAATCCCCTTGTTTTCTACTGCGTATGCAAATTGTAACGTTTCACGTTGATATTAAAGGCCTTCTGCAACATACACGCGTTTCCCAAACACACGATAAAATGTGCTGCCTTTCTAAGAAAAACCTTGAAATATGCAAGTTGACCTAAATTTTAAATTCCATTCATGTCTTTTTCTACACTATGTTACCAAAACGAACGAACAGATGGACAAAAGGATAAAGAGAGAGGGAGGGCTGAAAATCAGGAACGCATGCAACACGCGTCGCACGATACACAAATGCTGCCATCACGCGTGTAAGACTACATGCACTAACTTTTTTCAGACGGACAGTGATAAAATACATATTTTGAACGCAGCCACTTAGCGCTTTTAAATTTGGATATTTGGGTTCCTTAGGGTTTGCTGACAAAGAATATGTACAACGTTATGCAAATAGTCTAGGAATTAACAAGTTATAACCAAAATAAAATAGTGGGGATGCCTGACAGCATGGAATCATTTCTGCTCATAAAATTTTTTTATAACGTGTTTGAAAAAAAAATCTTACGTTACAGAATTAGCCTACCATGTAAACTCCAAATTGATTGGAGCGCAACAAATGAAAGACTAACCACGATTGGTCGGGCTATAAATACTATCTTCGTTGTTAGGGGAGACGTGAAAAGGTAACATTTTTTCAAACACTTGTCGAAACGTGGCCTCATTGGCTAGACTCGCTGATATACTCACTTAGGAGCGTTAGTTCGAAACCACTTGTTTAAATAAGCTTGATAAAGCGACAGTGCGTTGAAGCCAGCTCACATTTTTGCTAAAATAAAAGCCTGGAACATAAGCAGATGGGAATTTGTGCCAGTAAATGTGCCAGAATTCATTGCTAATCAACGTATCTGTGTTTATTTCCATGAAATTGTGGTAAGCTTGAACCATTCAGTATCTTTTAATGAAAATTGAATGTAAATTGTTAATTTATGCCTGTATATATATGTGTAGTTCAGTGGCAAACAGGAGATAAAGCCTATAATGCTCCAGCCTGAACAGAGGGTGTCGGAGGGAAGTAAAACGGCATGGAATGGCCAAATAGTACACTGACACCTGGATGATTGATTAGACAGAAATAATGCTGGAAGTGCAGAGGCATGGTAACCATTAAGGAGGGTAATGCTGGTATAAAGTATTTCAGATGAAGCTGACAGTTGGCCTAACGCTCTGAACTCAATGTTTGTGTTGTCTTGTGCTCAGTGTAGAACTAGAGTATCAATTAGTTATGAAGTAGAAGGTACATCCTTCTTGTTTTCAGGGACCGTGGTCTTGATGGTACTGAGCAGCACCTGGTCAGAGCTTTGCTGAATCCAGAGTCGGACAGCATACTCCTTGGTCCATTTAGCTATCAGTGAGGTGTCTCCAGAGCCCAGAGGAGAATTCGAGCAGAGGAGTCCTTTCCTGCCGCCATCACGCAAGATAAGCTGATTTGGCCAGCTGAGCTCAACATTATGTCCCCTCATCTTGAAATGACTTTATAAAAATAACATTCAGAGGGGAATTTAATTGTCTTAATATCAGGAACTGAGAACATCTCCAATACTAGTCCCTAAAGACAAACTATTGAAGTCATGATGACAAATACCAACAGAGCTTGAACAAAACAAAACCAGTATTACCTCATTTTACTACTACACAACTGACACACATAGGATATTTGTAATAATATATGTCACTACTATATTCATATTGGTAAATTCTGTACATATAACTTGTAATTTAAATTGATTGTGATTCCTGGTTCCCTTGTAGTTGAATCAGGACACATATTCATTCATGCCAGTAATGAATACATATTGTTATTTGAAAAGTTATCAGTGACTCTTTTAAGATATCCTTGTAGAGTGTTATATGTATGTGAGTGTCACAGTGTTGTCAAGTGTAGTGGAATAAATTAAATTGTTTATCCGTCTGTTGTTGTTATGACTTACACTTCATCATACACATACCCTAGACACATAACGTAGTCATCACACTATTCCAGAATAATTCTGACTGAGATATATAGATATGTGGTAGCAAGTAAGGTTATCTATAATACACTACTCTTCTTAGATATAGATACCTTCACAGCTGATCTCAGTCAGTACACTAAGTCCCCTATAAATATTTATACCATCCCACTTCACCACAGGAATACAAACAAACAGTAGGACATGTCCCCCAAGGCTACCGCCTCCACGAGAGGAACACACTGACAGCACGACCTTCACCAACTCATTTAAGTGAGTTACTGTATGGCGACAAGAGAAGCTTGAGTAAGACCACAAACTTAGTAGAAGTAGATGTGGTTATGTGAACGCGAGCAAAGAAGAAAAAGGGATTTTCAAAACCTCAGCATTTGTTTTTTGTTTTTTTAACCAGCGGCACTTGGGCTTTCAGCCCTTTGGCCCAATGACATGTCATTGCGAGGCTGGGGAGCCTGTGGACTTTCCTTCCAACCCGGTCAGGAGCTTCCCTCCTTCCCATCCACAGAGGGTTTTATCTCAGGAGCCGTTCAGGTTATTCAGTCAAAATCCCGGTCGATGACACTCTTTCAAATGCTCACGCCCGGGCTTGAACCTTGATCACCTGATCGCCAGCGCAATGTGGTAACCATTACACCAGCGCGGCTCCCAAGCAGCATTTGTTAAAGTTAGAGAATGTACGATTAAGGGCTGGGATGATTTTACTGCTATGTTAATTGTGCTTACACAGACATCATAACGTGAACTTTTCAAACAAGCGAGATGCGGCTTGTCCTTCATTTGCTTAGCACAATTTTTGAGCTTGTATCAAAATGCTCTTTCGAAATACTGCTTTGTCTCGTCTTCCATTCATATTGTAGTACACTTTTTGGTCCTGTTTGTTATAGTTCATAACTCATGGCAAACTGAAAGTGAATGTCATCAGCATTATCACTACCATCATAATTGCCATCGTTGTCAGTATTATAACCACTAACATCATTCTCTGCTTTCGTCTACCTAGAGCAGCTTTTCTTAATTGTGTGTGTATTTGTGTGTGTGTGTGTGTGTGTGTGTGTGTGTGTGTGTGTGTGTGTGTGTGTGTGTGTGTGTGTGCGTGCGCGCGCGCCTGCCATGAACCCCTTTTGTTGTCCGATGAAGGTTATAGACCCGCACTTGGAACAAAATTGTAAATAAAGCATTACATTTTAAATTTTACTTTATGCACACGGATCCCCTAGTCCATTCTTAGACACCCCCCCCCCCACCCCCCCCCCCCCCCCCCCACCCCCCCCCAAGAAACCCTAACCTGGAGGGAAATCCGAGAATCTCCTGGAATTCCTCTGTTGCCTTCTTGTAGAAGAATATCCCACGTTTACTCCAGCTCGTTTTCTTTATATCGTCAAGCTTCCTTGTTTAACTCTTCTATCCTACGCATGTTCTGATTTTATACATGCACCAAAATGTATGCAATTTTATTAAATCCCAGTAGATATTTTAGAACAAGCAGTAAACATATATGCTTATAAAAAATCGTATAATATTCTTAGAACTTTCATAAATGAGTGATTACGTAGAACAGAAAGACTCACTGGTTACGACAAGGTCACAACATAGAGTTGATGGCAAGAGCCTGACAAGTTTCAGTAGAAAAAGAGATGAGAAGAAGACGCTGGGGTTGGATAGGACACAAACTGAGAAAACCTGTTGATAGCATTACAAGGCAATCATTGTTCTGTAATCCCAAGGGCACGAGAAATAGAGGCAGACCAAAGAGCACACAGAAAAGAAAGATAAAGACAGACATGGACAAACCTTGACCTGATGGCACGCAACACAAGGGCTTGGCACGTATTTATTGAGGGTTTATGCTCCAAGGGTAGTGGAGCGTTGATTCCATTGTCTGCCATATGATCCGTGAATTGTGGTTAGTGGTTTTGAGTGAAGGATAATTAAGAAAATTTGAGAAATAGAAAAAATACTGACAGGTTAGATGATGGCAAAAAGAGAGTTGGAAAAATATAGAATGAAAAGAAAAGCGAATCATAGAATGTCATTTCGTCAAAGGGCGCTAAAAGGGTATCGATTGACTGAATATAATTGAAATCCTTCTAAACTGGCTGAAGAATTCTTAAAGGGTTCTTAGTCTTATACACAAGAATTTAGTTTGTTGACATTAAGTAAAAGACATCAGGAGATCTTATTATAACCGATCGGGTGTACCAGGAGCACCTTGGTAGAATGATGAACCACATTGCGCTACGTACGGGCTGTAAAGTAGAAAGAGTTAATGCCCTTCTATATAGCTCTTTCCTGCAGACAAATTCCTTGAACCCTCTTGTCTTATCGAATGTCTAGAAAATGTCCATACAGTTATCAGCTATCGTGACTAGATTATTCTAGTTGGTGGTGTCGTTAGAAACTCATCGCGCAGCGAGATAGTGAAATGGTGATAATACAGTATAAAAGTTCACCCACTTAAGGTAAAGAGTGTCCATTTTGTTCCATTACAAAAGCGCAGTAATCCATTTACATGAGAGTAATGTTGATGAGAGCGTCCGATCGGCACTGTTGTTAAAGCACTGGCCTCTAGCGGCAAAGGTGCCGGGTTTAAAACACTGTTGCGTCTTGCTCTAGTCTACCCAACTGTAATTAGCTACCTGACTCTGTGAGTTACGGAAGGAAAAGGCAGCAAGGAAGAGAACTGGTCACCTCACCTCTCGATGCCATACCTAGTATAATGAAATCTCTAACACTTCACTCCCCAACGGCAGTATCTGAAATGAATCTACCTTTTAACATTGCTGAAGCGTTGTACATGGCGCGCTTCTCAACGCGTGAAATATCCTCAACTTTTGAGATTATGATACCAGCTGTTTCTCGTCTGCTTATTTCCCCTACATATACACCATCCCACTTGATTTAGGAGAGCTATCTGGATTTGTTACCGCGGATTGCATTATGTTCTTATTATTTGCTTAGTTTATTTTATTGTATGTTCTGAACGGAAAGAGTTTTTAGTTTTGAGGCAGTAACTTTGAACATACCTTAGGCTTTACAAGGGGAGTAGGTATGCTTGTCGACAGAACGATACCTATTAATATAATTTAATGTTGGCATCCATACGAAAGATTATCGTCGTGACGGTAATGATATTGTCAAAAGACTAGATATATTATGTATGAATGTTCTATGAACGTGCTTTCTTAGGCCTCGTGATCCTTCTTCACGGACTAACTTACTGGTACATTGTCTCCTTAAGACAGTAGTTAGAACATCTATAGCAGACGATGGTCTTCTTCACGGTGTGCCTCCAGGATAGTGACTATGGCGATTCTTGGCTATCCAGACTTTACCAGTGTTCACTGGATCTCCATGGTTGAGATCCACAGAGATCGAAGACTGCTTTTATAATTTAGTTAGCTACGCACGTTTCCTGACATTTGTTATACGTCCTAGAAGACGAGTTAATGTATAGTTGTCAAAATTGTTCGTTTTCTGTTTCTAATGCGTCAGTGAATAAATCCTGATGCTATTCCCATGTACTCATAAATCATAGATAGGGCCGTGGGTCGTCAGTCATCCCGAGATGGTCTAGGAATGGTATCGATGTTGTTTTGGAATATTTTTTTTTTAACTTTAGAAAATCGTCGCTTACATCGGGCTCTTGTGTTTTCTGAGGGTTGATGGGAGGGAGATTCAGAGGTAATTTGTAAGGGAGAAAGTCAATGATTCTTGGTATAATAAGTCAAGTGATCTAGCACCGTCCGTTTCCTGCATCAAACAGCTCTTGTCTCGACTGTGTGTGTTTGTGTGTTTATTTTTATTTATTTATCTTGTTGTTGTTGGAAGATTGAAGTTGTGCCACTCCCCACAAATCACCCTTACACCCCCTGTACAAATGATCAGAGAAAAGTAAGGCATTAGAAAGCTCGGGAAAACGCTGGACTTAAGGCGGAGATAAAGTTTTGAAGAAAGCTACATCATCATACAGAGAACATGGAAAACTGGAAGATCTCAGTTCGTCTCTAACAAAGCTCAATGCACCAATGGAAGGAGAAAGCAAACCATCGTAATACGGTACTCGGAAATGAGTATTTTATATCAGAAATTATAACTAATGATTATTTTTTCCTCACATTTCTGACAAAGTCTGGCAATGTTTATTTTGAAGGAAACCACTGCTGGTGTAGGAAACAACCGTGATTAGGAAAAAAACAGGAGCGCACTTTTTTTCTTCTTTGTAGTTCCTGGCTTCTGCCAAGGAAAACAAAGTGTCGTCGATTTGAGCGAGTCGCCAGAGGGAGTTCTCGCGTGTTAGGCGTTCCTCGGGGGTCAAGTCACAAGCATTCACGTCACCGCGAGCGTGGGGAATAACAAAAAATAAGAAGCACGTGTTGTGCCCCACTGGGCATGCGTTCTCACCTGGGAGATATGTGCGTCTGACGATGATAGATACTTAGCGTGAGTTTTTTTAAACTCCCGCTGTGACTCAGTCGGTGTTATTAATATGCGAACATTTCGGCTTTTGGTCCTGTAAAATTCTCGCTTTAAAAATGTCTTCGCCTTCACAGCATTCAGATTTCTGTAGGTATTTTGCCGGAAATGCAAAGTTTCCGTTTGTCTCTTTCCTATTTACAATTACTAGATCTTTCTGTCTACTCTGCCATCATCTTGGAGGTCACTTGGGCTTTAACCTTGAATTAGTCCGATCTGCAGCTTTCTTTCTTCTTGGATCCTTAGCCGCCGACTGACAAAGCAATCAGTGATCATAAACACACGTGGTATCTTCGAGAGCAGCAACAAACTCTAGCCACTTTGCTAGACCTGTGGTCATCATTCGTGCTGTGCCCTAACTTTGGTCACCCTGTTCATCTCGGCCTTTGCCTATCTTTAATCCTCCATTGTTTAAGACCAGTTTCAATAATGGCATTTAAGATCGACCTTCAGTCGTCGTAACAGTTCTGATCTGTGTAGGATGTTAAAATATACTAGCATTTTAATTTTTTTTTAATGACACAAATATTTCACCTTTGAAAATTCAAATGCTGTCAGCTATACATTTATAAAGTTAAGATTGTTGGTTCTATAGTGGTAATATATCTTTCTTTAAAAAATAGAATTATGCCAGTATTCCAATATTTTGCTGCTAGTATATCCAATATTTCTTCTTCTTCTTCTTCTTCTTCTTCTTCTTCTTAAGTCTTGACGTGAACATTTTATACATCAACCTTCGCACTTTTATAATATGTTGACACTTTATTTTCCATGCTTGCATTTTTACCTATAGTGCACGAGTTAATATTTCTATTTTTTGCCTACTTTTTCATGATAATATTCTTATATTTCTTTATAAACGATTGATTTTTTTAGGGAATTATAGTTGCCACTTTTAGTATGTAAATACTCTCATATTAATATGCCACTATTCAATTCCTACATTTAGTGTTACTATTCTTAATTATGGTGCAGTAGTTTTTTTTCTGTTTTTCACTTTTAGCGAGTTATTATTGCGATTAAATGTGGAGTCAGTGTTTATCAGCGCTTGCCAAAACAAAACGTGCAAAATAATTTGTTTTAGAATCAGATGAAGTAATATTTCAGAGAATGTTTAAAGAATGTCTTTTCGCACGGACAGAAACAAGAGACAGCCTCAGAGATAGCGAGAAAAAATGTCTTGAAATCTGAGCCAAGAACACATCAAGACGTGGGCCGTAAAGTCACTTTTTAAAATTCAGCAAAAAAAAAAAAAAAAAAAAAGGATGTATGTGAAAGATTAAGAAATAAATGTACAAAAATAAAACACACGCACACGGAGAAGAAAACTGGAAACTGAAAGAAGACATGGAATGACCTTGAACGGAAGGCACAACAGGAAGGCTTAGAATGTGTTTGTAGAGGGCTTGTGCTTCACAGAGAATTGAAATGTGATGTTGATGATGATGATGGTGGATGATGATGACGACGATGACGATAATGATGATTATGATTATTTATGATGACGATTATGATGATCTTCTTCTTTGTACACTCTCCGACGTCCGCTTGGAATGTTTTCAAAGAAAGCAGACGTCAGTTTGAGGCTATTTGAATCTCCGTATAGATTTTCCACGAATGGTACTGGTGTCGGCCACATGCGCTTTCTGTGTTCCGCATATGTTGGGCAACTTTAAAGCAGATGTACAGCAGTCATTTTATCAGTGCCATAGTTACACTGATCAGTAGTTCCTATCTTTAGCTTGTTGAATAGATGGTATCTCAATCTGTTGTGGCCAGTGAGGAGTCTGAAGATTACCACTTGTTCTTTTCTTTTTGAGCTAGTAGTATGCATCATTTTATGTGTGACCTGGATGCTCTACATCCCATTTGTTTCTGTATCTGACTGATAAAACTCTTTGCCTTCTCGAAAGTTAAACTTGCATGAGGCTGAGGTAGATTTCCACCTTCCTTTGTCAGTCTGTCAGCCTCTTCATTGCCGGTGATGTTATGATGATGATGAGGATGATGAGGATGATTGATGATAATGATGATAGTGATTATGAAGATATGAAAGATTGCGTCTTAAGACATTATGAATGTATTGCTAGGTTCTTCGCGTTGAGAATATCGACTAAGACATTTTAAACGCCATAACTTCAGCTTTACATTCAAATATATTACTTGAAATACGTCTGGATATTCTCGAAACAGGCACGAGCGAAAGTATATTTCAAATACTAAAATGAAGACTGATGATTTTTTTTTTTTTTAACCAGGCTCTGTTGTCTAAGGATGACAAGAGAGAGTGTATATAATCGGAAACATTTTAAGTAGACATATCTGAATATTTGATAAGATATTTAGAACAATATTTTAGAATCACGAAAGTAATAATAGTCGGTTTAAAATATGAGCACGTCATTTAGGAACACAAGATATAAATAATAAATGTATTTTATGAAAATTCCGCAATTTGAATTTTTTGAAGATTTCAGCACGTGTTTTCTAGTGTCTGAGACTTGGTAGTCCTCTAAAAAAAAAAAAAAAAAAATCTTCACACCGAATGCAACACATTTGAGATAAATAGCGACCACATACTAGGGTTAGAGCGTTGCCTTCTCGCGACAAAAGTGCCGGGTTTGAAACACAGTGGCGTCTTGCACCAGTCTACCAAGCGGTAGTTAGGTACCTGACTCTGCAAGTCAGTTACGGAAGGAATACGGCAGCGAGTTAAGAAACTGGGTCACCTCACATCTCGATGCTGGACCTAGTATGGTGAAGTCTCTAACACTTCACTCTCTTACGGCAGTATCTGTGATAGGACTACCTTGACCTTATAATGTTGCTGAAGGGCAGTGCATGGCGCGCTTCCCAACATGTGATAAATACTCAACTTCTGAGGTTATGATACGAGTGGTTATAAATGTCATTGTGACGTACATTTCACTAAAGAGACGGTTATACCGTCAGAAAGATCACCCTCCCCTGTAGAGTACAGTCCTTCCATAGATACACGCTTGTGGTGAAGTGGGATGTTATAAATATTTATAGGGGACTTAGTGTACTGACTGAGATCAGCTGTGAAGGTATCTATATCTATTAAAAGTAGTGTATTATAGATAACCTTACTTGCTACCACATATCTCTTATCTCAGTCAGAATTATTCTGGAATAGTGTGATGCTACGTTATGTGTCTAGGGTATGAGTATGGTGAAGTGTAAGTCACAACAACAGACAGATAAACAATTTAATTTAATCCACTACTCTTAACAACACTGTGACACTCACATACATATAACACTCTATGAGAATAGCTTAAAGAAGTCACTCGTAACGGTTCAAATAACAATATGTATTCATTACTAGCATGAATGAATATGTGTCCTGATTCAACTACAAGGGAACCAGGAATCACAATCAATTTAAATTACAAGTTATGTACAGAATGTATTTAATATGAATATTGTAGTGACATATATTATTACAAATGTTCTATGTGTGTCAGTTTTGTAGTAGTAAAATGAGGTAATACTGGTTTTGTTTTGTTCAAGCTCTGTTGGTATTTGTCATCATGACTTCAATAGTTTGTCTTTAGGGACTAGTATTGGAGATGTTCACAGTTCCTGATATTAAGACAATTAAATTCCCCTCTGAATAGTATTTTTATAAAGTTATTTCAAGATGAGGGGACATAATGTTGAGCTCAGCTGGCCAACTCTGCTTATCTTGAGTGATGGCGGCAGGAAAGGACTCCTCTGCTCGAATTCTCCTCTGGGCTCAGGAGACACCTCACTGATAGCTAAAAAGACCAAGGAGTATGCTGTCCGACTCTGGATTCAGCAAATCTCTGACCAGATGCTGCTCAGTACCATCAAGACCACTGTCCCTGAAATCAAGAAGGATGTACCTTCTACTTCATAACTAATTTATATTCTCTTTTACACTGATCACAATACAGCACAAACATTGCGTTCAGAGCGTTAGGCCAACAGTCAGCTTCATTTGAAATACTTTATTCCAGTATTACCCTTCTTAATGGTTACTACGCCTCTGCACTTCCAGCATTATTTCTTTCTAGTCAATCATCCAGGTGTCAGTGTACTGTTTGGCCATTCCATGCCGTTTTACTTCTCTCCGACACCCTCCGTTCAGGCTGGAGCATTTTAGGCTTTACCTCACGTTGGCCACTGAACTACACATATATATACAGGTATAAATCAACAATTCACATTCAATTTTCATTAAAAGATATTAAATGGTTCAAGCTTACCACAATTCATACGAATAACACAGATACGTTGATTAGCAATGAATTCTGGCACAAACTGGCACAAACTTCCATCTGCCTATGTTCCAGGCTTTTATTGAGCCAAATATATGCTGGCTTCAACGCACTGATGCTTTATCAAGCTATTTTAAACAAGTGGTTTCGAACTAACGCTCCCAAGTGTGTATATCAGCGAGACTGGCCAATGAGCCACGTTTCGACAAGTGTTTGAAAAAATGTTATCTTTTCCCGTCTCCCCTAACAACCAAGATAGTATTTATAGCCCGACCAATCGTGGTTAGGCTTTCATTTGTTGCGCTCCAATCAATTTGAAGTTTACATGGTAGGCTATTTCTGTAACGTAAATTTTTTTCAAACACGTTAAAAAAAAATCTTATGAGCAGAAATGATTTTATGCTGTCAGGCACCCCCAATATTTTATGTTGGGTATAATTTATTAATTCCTGGACTATTTGCGTAACGTTTTACATATTATTTGTCAGCAAGCCCTAAGGAACCCAAAAATACTAATTTAAAGGAGCTACGTGGCTGCGTTCAAAATATGCAATTTCTTCTACCTCCTGTTTCGAAGATGTGCTGTCTGGGTACTGTTATGTGTTCAAACGTAAACCCATCTAATGTTGTCTTTTCTAATAAGAGTTTGTTATGATTTATAAACCTAACTCTGGGAAAGGGTAGTGTATTTTATCACTGTCCGTCTGAAAAAGTTAGTGCTTGTAGACTTACACGCGTGATGCCAGCATTTGTATATCGCGCGTCGCGTGTTGCATGCGTTCCTGATTTTCAGCCCTCCCCTCTCGCTATCCTTTTGTCCATCTGTTCGTTCGTTTTGGTAACGTAATATAATTAATGTTAGGATTAATTTAGGTCATTACGCAGTACGTCTCAATGTTTTTCTTAGAAATGCAGCACACGTTTCATTGAAGAAGGCGGGTAATAATACAGTAAGCTTTTATATCAACGTGAAAGCGTTACAATTTGCAGACGAAGCAGAAAACAAGGGGATTTCGAGTACATTCTTTGTGACAGCACTGTTATTTTACCATTGCTCTTCTCTTTATTAATTTTATTTGTTAGGCTTCATATTTACCTAATAATTTATATATGTGGATTAGAATATTTCATGACACCTCCCCTCTTAAAACAGACATTATATGTCAGTCCTTTATTCTATATACACATATAGAAATTTATTATTATTTCTGGGGTTTACGGTGATTCTCATCACACGGATGGCGGCTTAAAAAATCCGCTCCCAGATTGGTTTTTCCAGATATATATTCAATGCTAAAATTATATGGAGCCAGAAGCAAAGACCATCGGAGTAACCTAGAGTTCTCATGCTTAGCCTGTGCTAAGAACGATAAAGGTTTGTGGTCAGTTTGCAACTTAAATGCCTTCCCATATAGATAAATATTGAATTTCTTTATTGCCCATATTACTGCAAGACATTCTTTTTCGCTAGTTGAGTAGTTGATTTCAGCTTTATTCAACTTTCTGCTAGCATATGCCACTGGGCTTAATTCCCCATCCAATGCATCTGATTTCTGTAGTAAAGTTGCACCTAACCCAATATTACTTGCATCCGTCCTTACTATGAATTCTTGACTTAAGTCAGGTAATTTCAAAATGGGTTTACTTGTGAGCTTTTCCTTCAATTCTTGGTAAGTCATTTCACATTGTGGTGTCCATGTAATGCGATCTGGAAGTCCTTTACGTGTCAATTCCGTTAAAGGTGCACATATGGAATTAAAGTTTTTGATATACTTCTGGTAGAAACCACATAATGAGACAAAGGATCTCACGTCCTTCTTGGTTTGTGGTCTCGGGGCTTTCTGTAGTTTCTCTAAATTCTTTGGGTCAGGGGTCATGTTTCCCTGATAAACTGTGTGTCCCAAAAATTCCAATTCTTTACATCCAACGCAACATTTGGTTGGTCGGGCTGTTAAATTTGCCTCCCTAAGTCGATCAAACAGCATGTTCAGAGCGTCAATGTGTTCCTCAAATGTTTCTGTTGCTATAAGGATATCATCCATAAAATTTGTTATACAGGGATTATTCAGAGGATCCAATAATTTTCTCATCATTCTAGAGAAGACACTAGGCGCATTCTTCAATCCAAATGACAATCTATTAAACTCATAGTGTCCTTCTGAGGTACTAAAAGCTAGGTATGGTCTAACCTCAGGCTTTACTGGAATCTGATAGTATCCTTTACTCAGATCCACTTTTGAGAAATATTTAGCTTTATTTAGTCTGGCAAACAGCTGATTTGTATCCGGCAATGGATCCACCTGTCCTTCTGTAATAGCATTCAGTCTCCGGTAATCTATACAGAGTCTATGTTCTCCAGAGGGCTTCCTTAAGAGTACAACACCGGAACTATACGAAGATTCACTGTGCGAAATAATTCCTTCCTTCAATAGATAGTCTATCTCTTCCTTCAAAGCTTTTTCCTTAGCAAACGGAATCGAATATGGTTTCATACAGACAGGTGTGGAGTCTATGAGTTTCATATCATATTCCAATAGGTTTGTATGCCCTGGTCGGTCTGTTAACACCTCTGCATGATTATTTAGAACCTGTTGCACTCTCTCTTTCTGAGTTTTCGTTAAATGTGTACTGATTTTCACCTGTGCTGCTGTCTCACAGGGGTGTAATGGATATTCAAATGATGAAAGTGGTTCCTTTTTCATCTCCATGGCGATGGACAAGGTCAACAAGTGTGTCTCTTCCTGATGTTCTCTTTCCAAATATTTCTTCAGGAGATTCACATGATAGATTTTTTCTTTCCCCTCTTATCTATCTTATAATTTGTTCTAGACACCTTCTCTAGAACTGTATATGGACCCTGCCATCCAATTTGTAACTTATTCTGACTCCCGGGCAAAAGAAGCAGTACCTTCTCTCCCACAGCCAAATTTCTGTCTTTCGCCTTCCTGTTATAATAGGCAGCATGTTTCTTCCTGGCTTGTTTCAAATTTTCATTGGCAAGTTTCCAGCCAGTTTTCAACCGAGTGGTCAGCTCATTCACATATTGGTATGAAGATGTAATGTTTTCCTCTGCCTTTTCATCAGTCCACGTTCTTAACAAAGCTACATGTGGACCTTTAATTGTGTGGACCTATTTGTCCATGCACCGGTATGGTCTCTTCCACTTGAAGCTTTATAGTGATGATTTTTCCTCCCAGAATTATCATTCACAAAACGACCGCTACCAATTTTTCTTTTGGGGCTGTCTCCCCTCTTAAAATTCTTGATGAGAGATTTCCTCTCTACATCCTCTTCCTCCAGTTTGTTTAAGTCCGATTGAGGGATTTTCGGCTTATCCTGGGGTAAGACATCTTTTTGCACTCTCCGCATAGTGGCCATTGTAAAACAGTTAAGTGAAGCTTGTCCGTGAAAAGGGGCTTCCCATTCCATTTGGTCCACTTTATCAAATCTATATTTCTTTTTATTATCAGGCCTAATTTTGCCCCGTGGCGTGTCCAGGTCCTGATCCATGTTCCCACTTGTGGGTGTTCCCTCATGTGCTATGCTACACCTTTCTACAAAATTCTCAATGTCCCATCTTGCTTTGGGCCAATAATAATTGTGAGCCACCTTTTGAATGATGGTACCTATTTTCTCATGGTCCCCATCTGGTTTCACATGTAGGCTCCTTATTAATTCTGTCCTGTATCTTTTTGGAAGAACCAGCTGTCCGTGACCATGGGATCTAGTTCCGGCCTTCCTATACATCAACTTGTTTTTCATGTAAAAATCTCCCTTGCCTGGAGTTGTATGACAAGTTGACAATTTTCTGAAACAAGGCTTGAGTGTTTTATCCCCAGCCTGTGCCTTCCTCATCTCTTCTGGAGTGGTATCTAACATAATATCCTCCTCCTGTCTTGAGGTCGACCTGACCTGAAGGGTTGCCATATACACAGGTTTCCTTCTGCAATGGTCAGTGTCATGATTGTCCATCTGACAATTCTTACACCACCTTTTTCCTTGGTTGAAAGATTTTCTTTCATCATATTTCCTTTCATCGAATTGTGGGAATTTATTTTTATTGTCATACCGTGGCCTATCAAATTGGTGCTTACTTTTATTTTGATCCCTAGGATCAAATTTATTAAAGTTCTGTGGTGCCCTAAAGTTATCCACCTGTTTCTTTTTATTACCTGTTACCTCTGCTTGAGCTGCTTGATACCTTTCAGCAACATTTAGCAACTCACCCAGCCTCTCTGCACCTTGTTCCATGAGAAACTTTCTCAGGTCTGGAGCCATGGACTCTCTTAATTGCTCTATAAGGACCATTTCCTTAAGATCTTGGGTTTTCCCCAGAGAAGTCCATTTCTCCAAGTATGTCTCTATTCGTGCAGAGAACTGGTGATAGGTTTCACCTGACAGTAGTTTAGCATTCCTAAATTTTTTCCTGTAAAACTCTGCATTCTTTTCATACCTTAACAAAAGAGCCTGCTTTAGCATGTCATAATTTTCCTGATCACCTCTGCTCATTTTAGCAAAAACTTCATAAGCTGCCCCACGAAGTCCCTGAGATAACTTTAAGCTCCACCTTTCTCTCTCTAACCCATACGTGGTAGCTAATAGCTCATACCTATTTATATAGCTCTCAATATCATCGTCTTTCTCAACAAAATGATCTAAATGAAAATTCATAGCTGAGGTTGAGGCTCCTTGAGTAACCGTAGCATCAGAGGCAAAGGGACTGGCACCATTTTCAGGAGCATGGCCTTGAAACTCAAACTCCCTTAGTCGTAACTCATGTTCCCTTTGTAATCTTTTTATCTTCTGCTTCCCTTTCTGCAGCTAATTTCCTCTCTTCCCTCTTTCTGCAGCTAATCTTTTGTCTTCTCTTTCTGCTTCCAATTTCTTAGCCTCTTTGTCAGCCTCAATCTGCAACCTCTTAGTCTCAGCCTCAGCTTGCAACCTCTTAGTCTCAGCCTCTAACTTTCTTTCGGCCTCTTTTTCTAATCTTCTTTCTTCGCGTTCAATAAATTTGTCACATTCCGTTGTGACATAGGCAACCATAACTTGCCCATCTAATCCTAACTCTTTTGCAGTCTGAACCGCAGCAGATCGAAATTTGGCCAGGTCCGCCATTGTCTATTATGTAAATTTATACAATGTCTAACCAACAATTCAATCTCTAATGGACAACACAGGCACCGTGAGCTCAACCTTATTTTATTCCACCCAAGGATACCTTTTAATTCTTATATTCCCTGAAGTGAATTACCCCCCAATATTTTTAATAGTTAAAGATTCAAAATCCCAAGAGCGAGACCCCAATATATGTGGTGAAGTGGGATGTTATAAATATTTATAGGGGACTTAGTGTACTGACTGAGATCAGCTGTGAAGGTATCTATATCTATTAAAAGTAGTGTATTATAGATAACCTTACTTGCTACCACATATCTCTTATCTCAGTCAGAATTATTCTGGAATAGTGTGATGCTACGTTATGTGTCTAGGGTATGAGTATGGTGAAGTGTAAGTCACAACAACAGACAGATAAACAATTTAATTTAATCCACTACTCTTAACAACACTGTGACACTCACATACATATAACACTCTATGAGAATAGCTTAAAGAAGTCACTCGTAACGGTTCAAATAACAATATGTATTCATTACTAGCATGAATGAATATGTGTCCTGATTCAACTACAAGGGAACCAGGAATCACAATCAATTTAAATTACAAGTTATGTACAGAATGTATTTAATATGAATATTGTAGTGACATATATTATTACAAATGTTCTATGTGTGTCAGTTTTGTAGTAGTAAAATGAGGTAATACTGGTTTTGTTTTGTTCAAGCTCTGTTGGTATTTGTCATCATGACTTCAATAGTTTGTCTTTAGGGACTAGTATTGGAGATGTTCACAGTTCCTGATTTTAAGATAAGTAAATTCCCCTCTGAATAGTATTTTTATAAAGTTATTTCAAGATGAGGGGACATAATGTTGAGCTCAGCTGGCCAACTCTGCTTATCTTGAGTGATGGCGGCAGGAAAGGACTCCTCTGCTCGAATTCTCCTCTGGGCTCAGGAGACACCTCACTGATAGCTAAAAAGACCAAGGAGTATGCTGTCCGACTCTGGATTCAGCAAATCTCTGACCAGATGCTGCTCAGTACCATCAAGACCACTGTCCCTGAAATCAAGAAGGATGTACCTTCTACTTCATAACTAATTTATATTCTCTTTTACACTGATCACAATACAGCACAAACATTGCGTTCAGAGCGTTAGGCCAACAGTCAGCTTCATTTGAAATACTTTATTCCAGTATTACCCTTCTTAATGGTTACTACGCCTCTGCACTTCCAGCATTATTTCTTTCTAGTCAATCATCCAGGTGTCAGTGTACTGTTTGGCCATTCCATGCCGTTTTACTTCTCTCCGACACCCTCCGTTCAGGCTGGAGCATTTTAGGCTTTACCTCACGTTGGCCACTGAACTACACATATATATACAGGTATAAATCAACAATTCACATTCAATTTTCATTAAAAGATATTAAATGGTTCAAGCTTACCACAATTCATACGAATAACACAGATACGTTGATTAGCAATGAATTCTGGCACAAACTGGCACAAACTTCCATCTGCCTATGTTCCAGGCTTTTATTGAGCCAAATATATGCTGGCTTCAACGCACTGATGCTTTATCAAGCTATTTTAAACAAGTGGTTTCGAACTAACGCTCCCAAGTGTGTATATCAGCGAGACTGGCCAATGAGCCACGTTTCGACAAGTGTTTGAAAAAATGTTATCTTTTCCCGTCTCCCCTAACAACCAAGATAGTATTTATAGCCCGACCAATCGTGGTTAGGCTTTCATTTGTTGCGCTCCAATCAATTTGAAGTTTACATGGTAGGCTATTTCTGTAACGTAAATTTTTTTCAAACACGTTAAAAAAAAATCTTATGAGCAGAAATGATTTTATGCTGTCAGGCACCCCCAATATTTTATGTTGGGTATAATTTATTAATTCCTGGACTATTTGCGTAACGTTTTACATATTATTTGTCAGCAAGCCCTAAGGAACCCAAAAATACTAATTTAAAGGAGCTACGTGGCTGCGTTCAAAATATGCAATTTCTTCTACCTCCTGTTTCGAAGATGTGCTGTCTGGGTACTGTTATGTGTTCAAACGTAAACCCATCTAATGTTGTCTTTTCTAATAAGAGTTTGTTATGATTTATAAACCTAACTCTGGGAAAGGGTAGTGTATTTTATCACTGTCCGTCTGAAAAAGTTAGTGCTTGTAGACTTACACGCGTGATGCCAGCATTTGTATATCGCGCGTCGCGTGTTGCATGCGTTCCTGATTTTCAGCCCTCCCCTCTCGCTATCCTTTTGTCCATCTGTTCGTTCGTTTTGGTAACGTAATATAATTAATGTTAGGATTAATTTAGGTCATTACGCAGTACGTCTCAATGTTTTTCTTAGAAATGCAGCACACGTTTCATTGAAGAAGGCGGGTAATAATACAGTAAGCTTTTATATCAACGTGAAAGCGTTACAATTTGCAGACGAAGCAGAAAACAAGGGGGATTTCGAGTACATTCTTTGTGACAGCACTGTTATTTTACCATTGCTCTTCTCTTTATTAATTTTATTTGTTAGGCTTCATATTTACCTAATAATTTATATATGTGGATTAGAATATTTCATGACAACGCTGAGCATTCCTTTCCCGATATCGTCCGGTTTTGTATCTTTATGGTCGCCACTTCTGTTCTTCTTCAGTTGGTTATAGAGCCGGAAACATCATCCTGTCAAAAAAGACGTTTACTATTTACTCCTCTGCTTGTAAAAAGGGGGAAGTGTGGGTCGGAGTGGCTAAATGGTATGGCGTCCGAGTCTAGTTCTAAATGTACCGGGTTCGATTCTCAGTACAGGGAATTTTTTTCAGAACCAGTGGGTCCTAATGGTGTCATACTCCGCCCTGATCTCCTGGGTAGTGAGATCGAATACCTAGCCTTCTCAGATAAGGGCGAAAAAATAGGAAATCCCATGTGCAAGTTGCGCACGTTAAAATTCTCCTCGGTAGTTGGAAATTGTAAAGAGTAGGCCATACGGCCGATGCCCTAGCAAAATTTACAAAATTAAGACAAATCTACCCACCAAAAAGTTTTTTATAGAGTGTGATTCCTGTATACACACACTGGGATCCTCGCCGGTGCTACGGAGTTCGTGCAGTGTGCTGAGATCCTCCTTGTGTGATCTAAGCACTGATGGAGTTGTCCGTGGGCAGTGAAGATAGTCTTTAAAACCAACACCAAAACCAAATCATAGCCTCTGCGTGTACATCTGAAAGTCGTGTTTCTTCCTTTTTTGCCGTCTTGGACACGTAAAGAGTACTTTAAACTGTTATTGCGATATTTCTACCTGACCTCTTTCAGTTTGGCATCTATTGACAGACTGGTTAGACTAGGGTTTTTCAACCGGGGTCTTTCTATGGCATGTACATAATATCACGTTATATTAGTCGCATTTTCCGACGTGCATAAAGAAAAGTTATTCCATCCCTTCTTTTTTCATTAGAGCTCTCCAGAATATTCCACGGTAGAGTACTATAATATGAAATTTTGCTATTGATTATTAGATGAATCTCCGTAATTAGAAACTAGAAAGACAAAGACACAGAGCATGTCAGGCAGAACTCAGAAACTGGATGAAAAAAAAAGAGCATTTTTCAGACAGAAATCAGAAACTGAATGAGGGAAAAAACAGACAAATAAAAAACAGGAAGGAGAAAGAAACAGAGCATTTCAGACGTAAATAAGAAACAGGGAGAAGCATAAAACAGTGTAAATCAGGTCGAAATCAGAAACTGGAGGAAGAAAGAAACAAAGCACATCGGACATAAATCAGAAACAGGAAGAAGAAGGAAACAAAGCATATCAGACAGAAATCAGAAAGAGGAAGAAGGAATCAGGGCAACAAATATATTTTATAAAACTGATGGCTGATTTATTGACTTATGTCGAATTCTATGAATGTGACAGCTGAGTAGAGTGACCTCGGCGTAAATTTAGCCAGGCTTATCCGTATTTCAGATACATATCTTTTGAAATCTGAGAGCCAACAGAATTAAATGAAACATACGTTAGCACACCAGACATCTCCACGACCTTCGAGATAGTCCGCAGGTAGCCTCATTAATTGAATACCTGTGAAGCGGCAGACATTCGAGCAAGGTGCTTACCTCTTCACAGAACGGGAAAAAGGGGCCGGGGGAACGTTTCTAACATTCTGGCATTTGTAATAAATCAGAACATGTCAAGACATAAAGTCGTAAGAAATTTTTTTTTCACCAGAAAATAAGAAAGGAAAGGAAATTTACCGGTTCTTCAGAGGAGCCATACTGTCATACGGAAGCAAACATGGAGAATGAATAGACAAGATAGAACACAATAGACAAGATAGAACACAATAGACAAGATAGAACACAATAGACAAGATAGAACACAATAGACAAGATAGAACACAATAGACAAGATAGAACACAATAGACAAGATAGAACACAATAGACAAGATAGAACACAAAATTGTCCTTATAATTATATTGGTAATGAAAAGATCTAAATAAGAATCACGAACAAGCCCGCGCAAACAGAACAGCTCATCTATGAAGATAAACAACAAAGAAATAGGTCAACTTTCATTTCGGAAGAGTGTAGTTGTAGCACGTTTTGACAGTAGGAAAACTCAGAAGAAGGGATGCAGACGCCATAGAATGATCATTCTGTATAGTCTAAACGTTTGCACGGACCAGATTCAACAACACGCCTGATAGAGAACAGACCGTGGACAACATTTGTGGAGAGAAATGACCACTAGACCAGTTGGTGAGGAAAGCAACAATAGGTAATGCGTCTTACCAGAACAAAGAAAAAAAAAACATTGCCTACATTGTGACCAAAAGGCCTTCATCAGGGGCACACGAGCGAAAACAGAAAAGAAATAAAGTGAGAAATAAGTTTTAAAAAACAAAACAAAACAATATATAACACGACCCCGAAATGGACGCAGCTGATGTCGCCGTTCGTGAACAGGACAAAATGAGCATGTCAGCATGCTATTAAAAGTTGAAACTAAACACAGAATTCATCATTTTCCTTTGCGCTCTTCGTAATGCACGGACCCACCTCTTGTAGCTTGTCCATTTGCAGGAAACCTGCATCAAGCAGCGGTGGTTTGTGTGACAATTTGTTTTACATGATGAGGTTGCCTGCCCCATGCAGAACCTCATATTATTCGGCTTGTAAGGCACGCCTGAGGTGTAGTTGCCTTTTCAGAGACCCCCGGGAATTTCACCGAGCAAAGACATAACTAAGCTGCTGGTACTAAGTCTTTCCATGCACACGTTCAGCAATGGTTTCGGAGATCAATTAAATGAATTAGAAAGTGACTGATACAGATGTGGGCATAACGAAAATCCTACGAATGGGAATCGTTGATATTGGAAAATGGACTATTCCCCTTGTACTAGCTTGTTTTACTTTATTTCCCTGCCTTAAATCCAGACCTCGTGCTGGTAAAGGCTTGTGGTGATAGTGCATTTCCACAGCATGAAAAAAAATCACAGGTTTCCTTTCACGCTTAGATTTAACTTATCAAGATCTTAAAGAACCCACATCGCTGTCAGTGGAAGTTGAGGCATATTTGAGCTCACATAATCTTGGCAGAGCTTCTTCTTCTCCGAGTTCCTGAGGAATGCGACTGTTGAGAAAAGTGAAGGTCGAAGTTTCTAAAGATTTTTTCTGCATTGGAAGTGCAGTTTTCTAGACAAAGTCTTGATGACTACATTTGGCAAGCAGTAGGGAAGTAATCTCACCCAATCCCCGGCATGAAAAGCTTCGCTGCATGAAGAGAGATAACAGCAATGAAGGGAAATAGGCCTCTGTGATTTATGGAATATTTTATGTAAGTGGCTTCAAGTTAACCACAGGAAGGGCTGTTTTAGGAACACGAACATGGTGCTAGATAGCAACAAGTGCCTTCATTGTCGGAATTATCAGTGCAATCTTTCTTATCAAGATCATTATTTTCAGTTTACAAGTAGACGCTGACGTAATATAACATGCCAGCCGCCCGCCATTTTGATCGTTTGGTAGCTAAGCACCCTATATATGACATTGTTTCAGTGTTAGAAATAAACGAGAACTGCAGTATAGTTTAAAAAGAACGTAAATTCTTCGCAAAATAAGCTGTTTCCAGACACATTAAGAAGTAATGAGGACAAAAATAGATTTTCGAGTACGAGTAGGTCTGTTCTACAGAAGAAAATAACTGTTAATCGTTGAATCAACGCAGCTCAGGCTGACGGAATTTGGCATAAAACACAAGACTAGCAGAGATTGGCGTATGAGAGGATGCATCTGACATGTACATGACCAGCGTGGTATAGGAACAATGAGAATTCATAGCCTTCGACATTTGCTGAAGGAGACTGAACTCCTGGAGTACAGTGCTGTCGGTTCTCAACAGTAACAGTAACGTATCACTCTACACTATTTTGATAATTTTGTAATTAAAACAGAAATACTAGCAAAAACCGCTTAAACAACAGCGTCCCTAGGAAAACGTAAACCATTTTGGCAATCAAAAAATTATCTGTCTTCTAACCAAACGTAAGATTCCTGCACACTACTGTGACCTCCTCGTTTATATATATATACAGACATTAGAAAGGTGATGTTTTTGAAAGATCATCAGAATATTGCACACTGATCATACAACGAATGGATTAAAGCGCTGCAGTACCACAATTTAGTCTTTACAAAGCAAGAAGGCGAACGCTGATATCACATGACCACACATCAAGATTACATTGGTTATCATATATTATTTTTCAAAGCCCGATGCCAGGCAAATTAAGACGAGCACATTACCGCGGCTCCTCAGTGACACAGTGTCAAAGGATAAATAAAGTCTATAGCGCATTTTGAAAACTGCTGGACTCCCCAGAAGTGCAGTTTGTCCTAATATGGTCTCTGTGATCTGTGTAAGAATCAAAGCTGATTGCTCTGCGTCTCGTACCGATTACAAGTCTGCTGCCCGAAGATGTCTCCTGCATGTTGTAATTATTTGTTGGCCAATAGACATTTACCGGAAAATTAGTGAGGAGAATGACAGATTTAAATTAACAATGTATAGCTCTAGTATTGCGTCCGATTGGTAGAGTGGTTAGAGCGCTGGTCTCTCGCAGCTTAGGTGCCTGGTTCTATTCACGGTATCGACACGCTTCAATCTACCCAGCTGTAAATGAGTACTTGACAATGCATTTGAGTTAAGGAAGGAAAAACAGCGAGGAAGGGAACTGGTCAATTAACTTGTCGATGCTGGACCTAGAATGGTGCAGTCTCTCACACTTCATTCCCCTACGGCAGTATCTGCTATGGGACTACCTTTTTACTAGTATAATGCCTATTTTCGGCAGTTAGATTATAAAATTACCAAAATTTTGTTGAGATTAAGATGTGAAATATATATGCTAATAAAAGATTGCTGAGTTTTCAGGCACGCCAAAAAGTACCATAGAAATTATAACATCCCTTTTTAACAAAATTTGGAATACAGGGAAAATTCCCAAAACATGGAAAACAGCAGTAATTATTCCAATACTAAAACCAGAAAAAGATGCCCATGATGCCAGTTCATACAGACCAATTTCTTTAACTTCCCATCTAGGTAAAATATTAGAAACCATAGTAAATAAAAGATTAAAGTTTTATTTGGAAAAGAATAATTTATATAATCAAACTCAGTCAGGATTTAGGAAGAACAGATGCACTATGGATCAGATAATTAAATTGGAACATGAAGTAAAATCAGGATTTCAAAGAAAGAAAAAAACTGTGACAGTATTTTTAGATATAGCTAGGGCTGATGATGAATGCTGGAGAGAGGGTGCTCTCTTTAAAATAAAGAAGATAGGAGTAACCGGTAAAATATATAATTATTTAGAGAATTTTCTACAAGATAGATATTTCACTGTCCAGGTAAACAACGATAGATCAGAACTGTATGAACAACAAAATGGAATACCCCAAGGATCAGTAATGTCTCCTTCAATTTTTTTCAATAATGGTAAATGATTTAGGTGAGGAATTTAATGATATAACAAATAAATTGTCAGTTTGCAGATGATGTTGCTATATGGAGGACTGGGAAACATCTGCCAAAATTATATAAGGATCTACAGAAGCAAATAAATAACGTATGTAAATGGATGACAAAATGGGGTTTTCAGCTGAATACAAATAAAACATTAGGAATGATCTTCAGTATAGGTAGGGTTGTAAAAATATAAAATTATAGACATAAATATCCAAGGGCAAAACATTAATACAGTGCAAACCACTCGATATCTAGGAATGATATTGGACCAACAGCTGAACTGGAATAAACACATAGATAAACTAGTGGAGTCTTGTAGAGGCTTGACTAACTTATTAAGATATTTGAAAGGCAATGGATGGGGTGCAAGCACTAAAACAATGCTCACTTTTTATAAATCTTTTATTAGAGGAAAAATAGATTATGGAAGTATAATACGAGGGGCGTTCAGAAAGTAATGCACCACATCGTTTTTCTCAGCTAATAATAAATATAGAAGCATGAAATTTTGCACACTTCAAATATGGCATGTGCCAATTGTATGCACCAAATTGCATCGCAACCGGCCAAATAATACGGCTGCCCTAAACCGTTGAAATGGAGCGTGTTAGCAACTTGCGTTATAAGCAGCGAATTGTGATAGAATTTCTCGTTGCAGAGAAAGAAACTGTTGTGAACATTCACAAGCGTCTATGTGATGTGTATGGAAGTTTTGCAGTCGACAGGAGTACAGTCAGTCGCTGGGTTCAGAGAATCAAAGAATCAGAAAGTGGAGATACGGAGCTGCTTGATCGGCCGCGCTGTGGACGTCCTGCCACAGCCGACAACGCAGAAATGTTGAAATGCGCTAAGGGCATTATTCTTACTGATAGGCGAATCACTACTCAACAATTGGCCTTACAGCTGTCAGTCAGCATTGGTAATGCAAAGGCAGTTATAAAAACTCTCGGATTTTTTAAGGTTTGCGCAAGATAGGTTCCTCGAAGTCTCACAAATGACCACCGATTGCAAAGGAAAGCAATTTCTTCTGAATTGTTGGAGCATTTCAATGCTGATGGAGAGAACATTTTTGCTAAGATCGTTACAGGTGACGAAACCTGGGCACATCATTTTGAACCTGAGACAAAAAGACAGTCAATGGAGTGGCATCATCCGCAATCACCACGAAGGAAGAAATTCAAGACAATTCCTTCAGCTGGAAAGGTCATGATCACTGTCTTTTGGGACATTGAAGGTGTGATTCTTGTGGACGTTATGCCAAGAGGAGAGACACTCAATTCGCAAGCTTACATTAAGACATCGAAAAAACTCAATCAACGTTTTCGCAGAGTTCGGCCGCACAAGAATCCAGCAGACCTGCTTCTCCTTCATGACAATGCGCGACCTCACACAAGTCTGGCAACACGGGAAGCAATCACCAAATTGGGTTGGACTGTACTACCCCTTCCACCCAATAGTCCCGATTTCGACCCTCTTATTTTCATCTATTTGGTCCACTTAAAGATGCACTCCGTGGGACAAGGTTTGAAGATGATGAAGGAGTGATTCATGCAGCGAAGAAATGGCTACATGATCAAGACAAAATCTGGTACGGGCTAGGAATACATGCACTTGTTCCGCGCTGGAATAAAGGCGTACAAGGTGATGGGGATTATGTTGAATGATACCGATGTTTACATGACATATCCATGTATATTGTTTATAAATTTCATACCTTTTGAATAAACAGCTCCTGAGAAAAACGATGTGGTGCATTACTTTCTGAACGCCCCTCGTATATGACTCCGCTGCATACAGCAACAAGATTAAATTAGACACAATTCAGCATCAGGCTTTATGTACAATAGCAGGTGCAATCAGATCAACATCAATGGGAGCTATAGAGGTGGCTTTAGTAATTCTACCCTTAGAATTACGGAGAAAGGAGTTAAGACTAAATTACATGAACAGAGTTATGTTAGATATGTCTCACCAGCACGTACAGCTTTTACCAGATGCCAACTAACAACTCAGGCCAATCCAATGAATACCACTAGATACCCTACAGGATGGAAGTGTATGGAGGAAATTGACCATCTGTGTACATTAATTACATCAGTTAATAACAGTTGTGAATACAAGCCAGTGATTCCACCCTGTGAGATCAAGAAACCAGACACGGACTACCACCAAGCAGAAATACTTAAGAAAACAAATCATATAGAAAATATTAAAAACACAGCCAATAAATATATCCAACAAATATCAAAAGACAGCATTACTGTGTACACAGATGGATCCAAGGGAGAGGATGGCAAAATGGGGATAGGAATATATATTCCAATGTGGAAAATGGCAAAAGAATATAGCATCACGGAAAATACATCCATTTTCACTGCAGAGATGGTGGCAATACTAAAAGCACTAGAAATAGTATCTAATAACCCTCCCAAAAAACTTACAGTTTAAACTGACTCTCTTTCAACAATTAAAGCACTTAGAAACTTACGAGAATGTAGTAGACCTGATATAGCAGAGGAGATATTTCTGGCTACTAAATACTTATATTCCAGAGGATGTTCAGTCTTAATTGCTTGGATACCTTCACATGTTGGCATAGAAGGAAATGAAAAGGCAGATAAAGGGGCCAAGAAATGTAGATCTGATAAAAATCTAATAAATGTAGGGACGATTAAATCAGAGATTAAGAGCTTAATTAAAGATTTAATAACAGATGAATGGAAAGCAGAGTGGGATAAAAATCTGAAAGGAAGACATGCATATAAGATGTTCAAGGCTCCAACTAGAAAATGTCAGATATCTAGGGCATTGAAAATTCCCAGTAATAAGAAACTTCTCAGACTACAGCTGGGAAAAGGCTATTTCAGAGTAGAAGAACCTTACTGCGCAGGATGTCTTCAAGACAATAATATAGAACATTTCTTGTTAAAATGTAAGAGGTATGAACAAATGAGAATACCAATATTAGATTATTTGCAAGCATCCAATTTACCTATAAATATGGAAGAAGTGTTAAGAATAGACAGACATAGGGAACTGCTCAATATAGTCAAACAATATTTAACACGAACAAATGATAATATATAGTGGCTGTGAATGTGAAGGTCTGATGCTGTTCGTACAATGCATATGACTTTTAACACATGAAAGTCAATTAAATATCTGTTAATTAAAGTCAGTTATATAACTGGAACCACCAGGCCTTTACACCCCTCCACTTTAATGTTATTCTTGTTCAGAGTTTCTTCTTGATTTTATTTGTTTTTTGTTTGTTGTTTTGTTTTGTTTATTTAGTTAACGTATAAGCATAATTGTGATTGTCCCTATTTACAATGATTTGACAAATGTGATGCCACTTTCTCATATCGGCAGTTGTTCATATTATTTAGAATTGAAAGCAATATACAGTATATCCTAATTATAACCCATCAGAGGTTGAACGGGATAGTTTTCTTCAATAATTAAAAAAAATATTTTAAAGAAACATCTAAAAAAAGATGTCGACGTTAATGTCAAAATAAGCTATATTGGCCGTACATGGAAAATGAAATAGCCTTATAATCTGACAGACATTGTTGTTTGCCAAAGACCAACAAAGATGTATTATAATTATTAAGTTCCTTTCCGAAATACCGTTATTTAAATGTAAATTAGTAAAGAATTGAAGTAGCTTAGGAATTGACTTTAACTCACTTTTTCTATTTAACAGTTTGCATTTTGACAAACACTGTATTTCATAATTATTTGAATAAATATTCGTGTTTTGTTTCCATATCGAACAATGCAGTCATGGCGTAAATTTGTTTTATGCACAAAATGTGCTGTACACTTTGTATGCCTTTCCCAGATACTGCCTAAAGTTACATTTTCAATATCGAACAATGCAGTCATGGCGTAATTTTATTTTATGCACAAAATGTGCTGTACACTTGTATGCCTTTCCCAGATACTGCCTAAAGTAAACGTTGTTAAAATTAAGACAAGAAACCGAAGAGGAAAAATAAACTTAGGTGTAAGCAATACATCTAAATGGTTCGGACGAAATATCTTTTTCAGCATAAAGACTAAAACTTAGCAGCATTTACCGGCAAGCGCCAGATTTATATCCATCTCTTCTCTCTCTACACGACATATAAAGAAATAGTAATTAATTGTGCATCACTAGACTTTCAATAAAACACGGGGAAAGAGCTACACTTGAATGTACATGAAAAAATGAGATTACATAACATGAAAACAGACCCCATAAAGAAGATCTGCAGAGCTAATGTGCAAAATGCAGTCGGATAACACCAGATGGGGGAGAATTAGGAAGTGGAGGAAAGGGTAGGGGGACCTTTGGCCGGAAACTGCAACTTTTATCTGGCTTATCTGCTTGCCGGGTGGAAATAACTCATTCCAAAATGGGAGTGTTTTTATTTTTTCTTCTCAGAAATAATTTCGGAAGTTGATTGACTGTTGCTGTCGCTAATAACCTCTCAAATGCTGAATGAAGAACTACAATTTTCAAGACCACATAGCAATGTATGAACGCCGAGAAGACCAACCATAACCGAAACTCACCACTTCTGGCACTTGAGATCTTAGAAGTGACCTTTTTTTTTTACTCTCTTATCAGATCGTTATAGTCATTTTTGTAAATTGCTATTTTGACCGCTAGAGCACAAATGTAGCAACAAACATTTAGTAGGGGCATTATTAAGTATTCAGCAGATAGACGGCATAAGAATATTCTTCTTCTTCTTCTTTGATTCTTAGCCGCCGACCGTCAAAGCAGTCAGTGGCCATCACGCCTAGTGGCGTCTTGTAGGGCAACAACAAATTGATTCCACTTTGCTCGGTCGGCGGCCATCCTTCGTACAGTGTCCCAACTCTGGTTCATTCTTTGCATCTCAGCCTCCACAGTCCTCCGCCAGGTTGTTTTTGGTCGGCCTCTCATTCGTTTTCCTTCAGGGGTCCAAAGCATAGCTGTTCTTGTGATAGCATCGGGGTCTCTTCTGAGGACATGGCCAACCCAGCTCCAGCATCTGCCAGCTGTGATGGTGTGCATGCATAAGAATATAGCAAGAGTTTATGTGTAATTGATTTCCTTGTTCTTTCCTTACGGAGCATGAATTAACTTCCACAGTTTTCTGTGAGGCGAATTACATCCTGATTGACTTATGGAATCATTGACACACTCCCAGGAATTCCTCCTGTGGTGAAACACGTTGAGAACCCAGCATTGCACGCTAATCGTGGAGGAGCCACTTGAGCCCCAGACTTAATTCTGGCGTTTACTTAATTGGCTGCATACAGGAGGATCTCACTACGGATCCAGTGATAGACAGTGGGCGCTGAGAAGTGGCTCTGTGTAGGACATTACAATTCCTTGAGAGAGCCCAGAACCAGAGCACAGTATTTTAGCTCTGCATATTTGATGGCGGAGAATGCACAGTGTACCACGCGCTTCTTACTCCTAGCTTGGGACCAGATGTGATGATCCTTTACGTGCAAAGCTAGTTGGAAAAACTGGAGTTCACGACTCCAACTCAACACGCTTCGGAATGGTAGAAAAGCCACAGGAAAAGCCTAGATCTACAGTGTAGATAGTACCAAAGGAGTCTTCAACTTGGTATTGGTTGCAAAAGAGCGAGAAGCTCAGCAGCCCTAGTTAAACAACAACAGCTGGTACCTTTGCAGGACACTAGCATCAACGCCTCCGTGCTCTGGTGAAGGCGGTTTCTTGTTTGAAATGATTACATCTTCAGCCCCATATACAACTTCAAATTAGTATTCTCCTATAGGATACCTGAAGGAGCTGTAGTCATAGTTTACATTTACTCTTATAGGATACCTGAAGGAGCTGTAGTCATAGTTTACATTTACTCTTATAGGATACCTGAAGGAGCTGTAGTCATAGTTTACATTTACTCTTATAGGATACCTGAAGGAGCTGTAGTCATAGTTTACATTTACACTTATAGGATAACTGAAGGAGCTGTAGTCATAGTTTACATTTACTCTTATAGGATACCTGAAGGAGCTGTAGTCATAGTTTACATTTACTCTTATAGGATACATGAAGGAGCTGTAGTCATAGTTTACATTTACTCTTATAGGATACCTGAAGGAGCTGTAGTCATAGTTTACATTTACTCTTATAGGATACCTGAAGGAGCTGTAGTCATAGTTTACATTTACTCTTATAGGATAACTGAAGGAGCTGTAGTCATAGTTTACATTTACTCTTATAGGATACTTGAAGGCGCTGTAGTCATAGTTTACATTTACTCTTATAGGATACCTGAAGGAGCTGTAGTCATAGTTTACATTTACTCTTATAGGATACCTGAAGGAGCAGTAGTCATAGTTTACATTTACTCTTATAGGATAACTGAAGGAGCTGTAGTCATAGTTTACATTTACTCTTATAGGATAACTGAAGGAGCTGTAGTCATAGTTTACATTTACTCTTATAGGATACCTGAAGGAGCTGTAGTCATAGTTTACATTTACTCTTATAGGATAACTGAAGGAGCTGTAGTCATAGTTTACATTTACTCTTATAGGATAACTGAAGGAGCTGTAGTCATAGTTTACATTTACTCTTATAGGATAATTGAAGGACCTGTAGTCATAGTTTACATTTACTCTTATAGGATAATTGAAGGAGCTGTAGTCATAGTTTACATTTACTCTTATAAGATACCTGAAGGAGCTGTAGTCATAGTTTACATTTACTCTTATAGGATACCTGAAGGAGCTGTAGTCATAGTTTACATTTACTCTTATAGGATACCTGAATGAGCTGTAGTCATAGTTTACATTTACTCTTATAGGATACCTGAAGGAGCTGTAGTCATAGTTTACATTTACTCTTATAGGATACCTGAAGGCGCTGTAGTCATAGTTTACATTTACTCTTATAGGATTCCTGAAGAAGCTGTAGTCATAGTTTACATTTACTCTTATAGGATACCTGAAGGAGCTGTATTCATAGTTTACATTTACTCTTATAGGATACCTGAAGGAGCTGTAGTCATAGTTTACATTTACTCTTATAGGATACCTGAAGGAGCTGTAGTCATAGTTTACATTTACTCTTATAGGATACCTGAAGGAGCTGTAGTCATAGTTTACATTTACTCTTATATGATACCTGAAGGAGCTGTAGTCATAGTTTACATTTACTCTTATAGGATACCTGAAGGAGCTGTAGTCATAGTTTACATTTACTCTTATAGGATACCTGAAGGAGCTGTAGTCATAGTTTACATTTACATACTGAGAGACCCGCCAGGAACTGCACAGAGAAAAAGACAGCAAAAAATTGTAACCGCAACATTGGGAGATACTAACGGTGCTCCGGAGAACGAACAAACGAACTTTATTTTAAAAGGGTTGAGAATTGGGCACGCATGCCCATCTGACATTCTGCCATTCCTTTCTCTCATCTTTTATACTGCATTCGTTTATTCTCACATGCATTTTACATATCAATTAAAAAAAAAATTCAACGTTGTGAAAGTAAAATAATAACATACTAACAGGCACAGTATCTGATTATAATCATGAAATAAAATATGTTGAAAAGTACAAACATCATCACTAGAACCTACATTGGGTATTATATACTTATCTGGAAGCATAATCACATTGGGGGGCATGTAATCAGAACTCATAAAGTATTCGAAGAGTATATGACTGCCTGAATAGGGACTGGGGTTGTTTTTTTTTTTCTTTTGTTTAGATCATGTGGAAGATAGTTCCAAAGATGAGCAGCAGAATACGCTAAGCTTGTCTTGAATAAGTCAAGAGACCTAAGTTTAACAACTCTGTGTGACGCCATCTTCCGCTTCTCTGTAAGAAGCAGCACGAGCTAAGATATTGGACTTAAATAATGGAAATTTGAACAACAAAAACTAGAACGTTTTGAAACATGTCCTTTTGATGGAAGTAATCATCACCACAGCAAAGGAACAACGTAATGCCCCCCTTGGTTAATACAGACCTAAAGGTTTTATTTTAAAATGGATGATGCCATCTCTAATCTGGAGCGCTCAAGTCTTTATTGGGGCGGAGATTTATCTAAGACATGCACTGTTTCATCATTATCAATATCATCATTATCAATATCATCATTATCGTCACCATCATCATCGTCACCCTTCAGCTCCCAAAGAGTTAAAGGCCTTCAACAAACTTATACTAGGTCATCCTGTCCCGTTCAACATCAAGGTCAAGGTCTTTCCATGTCTTCTTCATGTCTGTCTACATTTCTCTTCCTCGCGTGTTCTTCAGCCTCCCCTACCTCTCTTACCCTAGAGATTCCAGAGCAAGGACTGCCTTGTAATACTATTAACAAGTTTCCTCAGTGTGTGTCTTGTCCATCTCCAGTGCCTTGTCCATCTCCAGTGCTTTGTCCATCTCCAGTGCCTTGTCCATCTCCAGTGCCTTGTCCATCTCCAGTGCCTTGTCCATCTCCAGTGCCTTGTCCATCGCCAGTGCCTTGTCCATCGCCAGTGCCTTGTCCATCTCCAGTGCCTTGTCCATCTCCAGTGTCTTGTCCATCTCCAGTGCCTTGTCCATCGCCAGTGCCTTGTCCATCTCCAGTGCCTTGTCCATCTCCAGTGTCTTGTCCATCTCCAGTGTCTTGTCCATTTCCATTGCCTTGTCCATCTCCAGTGTCTTCTTCTCATCTCTTATTTCACTGGCACTTGTCTCATTTTTGTCATCAGTTCCACATTAATTATCACACTACTTCAGTCTATTGCATGGTTTCTAATAAACGTAAGTCTTCTGTTAAACATATAATATTGCATTGATCAGTCAACAACTGACTTGCTCCCTTAGGTCTGTGACCATGCGATGAAGCTGATGCCGTTCTACTGACATCTTTCTTTGTTTTTGGCCAAGCAGTATAATCTATTCTTAATTTATATGATGCCTTTGTCTCTGTGTATCCCATAGTCTTCTTATGTTCCTCCTTCTCTGGGTGTCCATATCAGTGATGGTTAGTGTTCTTATCGTGATGTCCAGTACATCGTCATGTCAACGTTAATTACGCTATGGGTCAGTTATTTCTCCCTTATGTCTAGCACACTTCATTTTTTTTTTTTTTTTTAATGTCGGTTGCTCTTTGGGCTTTGATTTGGTTCTGCCTCTGTAAGTCTTCATTTCTGACTGACTCTAAAACTGAAGTTATGAATCATTAAATGTAAACCCACATTTAATATTTTAAATGACAACAAGGTTATGCAGTTGACATTCAAAAATCCGGCCATCGATAATCCGGTTCCTTCAGATTTCCGGCATGGATTTCGGAGCGCATTTTTAAATTTACCGCGTTGGCGCGCCACTGTTTTCTGGAGCAGTTTATGTTTTGATGCAGCTGTTGGGTCTTGCTTGCACGTGTTAACAGGCATTCCTGCTCATTCCTTCTCATTTTATCATTTATTTGCTGCTGTTTAGCCCCATTATGGATTCAGCAAATAAAAGAAGTGGTGTAAAACGTAAACATTGTGCATTGTTGATCGCAGATAAAGTGTACAGGTAGTCATTTTCTGTTAAATATATACAGAATATATAACCATAAAAAATCGGGCATTTTCAAAAATCCGGCACTCCTCAGGTCCGGAGGTTGCCGGATTTTTGAATGTCTACTGTATGTACGAGTATATACGTATATAATTTAAGGGGGCGGGGGTTGTGCGTGTGACAGGTTTCACAAAGCAGTGCAGGAAAAAAGAATCAACAGGAGGATGACACTCGCGAGTCATGACTCAAGTGGGTCTAGTCCCCCACTTGTGTCAAGAGAGACAACTTCTGATGTTCAGATTGTCTCCTGCTAAAATACTGTCTGTAGTGTTTTCTGTTACTATTTCCTAGCATGTACACATTCCTCGCAATCTTACTACACCAATAGTTGTAAAATATTTTGAGTTCGACATTTTAATTGCGATTTAACCGGCTGACAAAGGAGGTGCCATTGTGGTATGGCGCAAGGACCTGTACCTCCAAGAAGGTAATAAGCAGCTCACCAACAGCTCCTTCTACCAGCGCCGTGACAATGATGCGACAGTCCTCAACAATCGTCTGGTCCATGACACCATCAAAAGTCTTATCGCCAACAAGTCCTTATCTTCTAGCGCTTCTCATCTCCGTATTGACAATAGTGGTCTGGGTAAGCCTGTGTTTTATATGCTTCCCAAAATTCATAAACCCTCCAACCCTGGGAGACCCATTGTCTCTGCTTGTGCCTGCCCTACCGAACGTATATCAGACTTCCTCGACGGCATCTTCCAGCCTATTGTAGAGCAGCTTCCTTCCTTCTTAAAGGACACAAACCATGCTCTTACTACTTTTTCCTCTATTCAGCTTTCTCCAGACCGTACTTACCGTTTATTTCTGTTAGATGTTTGCTCACTTTACACTTCCATTCCTCACTCTGATGGTCTCCGAGCTCTCCGGTTTTTCCTGGACCAGCGCAAGCACCCCTCTATCGCTACAGAGACTCTCCTGCGCCTTGCAGAACTGGTCCTTTGACTCAATTCCTTTGAGTTCAATGGACAGTTCTTTGACCAAATAAGTGGAGTTGCCATGGGCACCAAGATGGGTCCCAGTTATGCCTGCCTCTTCATGGGCTACCTGGAGTATCAGGTGTGGCAGCAGTATCCTGGACCTTTTCCATTGATGTATCATAGATACATCGATGATGGCATAGGTCTCACCGATATGCCAGAGGTTGACCTATCTAGGTTCATTAATTTCATTAACAACTTCCACCCTGCGATCCAATTCACCTCTCACATCTCCACTGTCTCTGTTAATTTCCTTGACATTGTTGTCACTATCACTCCGCCCCACCTCACCACTTCGGTGTACTACAAACCCACCGATGCACACAGTTACCTCCTTTATACTTCCTCTCATCCTCCGGCTTGTCGGGACTCCTTGCCTTTCTCACAACTTCTCCGCCTCCGTCGGTTATGCCAAGATGATGACAACTTTCTATGCCGAGCACAAGAAATGTTGGACTTCTTCCGTAACAGACAGTATCCAGAAGATGTTCTTACCTCTGCCTTAGAACGTGTTCTCCCTATCTCACGTGTAGAGGCCCTCAAACCCCGCCAAAAAAACCTCCTCTGATAGAGTCAAGTTAATAATGACCTATCACCCTCACAGCACTGCTGTCAAAAGGATCCTGTTTCGCCACCTACCTCTCCTCCAAGCTGACCCAGTGGCGCGGGAAGCATTTAGTGAGCCACCCTTGCTGGCATATAGACGGGACAAAAATTTGAGGGACCTCCTAGTCCACAGCCGTCTGAAAACCGTCAACGATGGCCACTTTGGAACCAAGCCATGTAACCGTACACGATGTAAGACATGTCAGTATGTAATCGAAACACGTTCAGTCTCGTTCCCTAACGCCAAGTTCACCATCACCCATGGCTTCACATGTGAGTCACGCAACGTCATTTATGCTATTATATGCAAACGTTGCACCATTACGTACATCGGCCAAACGGGCACACGACTGGGCGACCGATTCTGCAGACACCTCTATGACATCTCTCAGTTTAATTCCACACCTGTGGCCATCCACTTCAATGGCCCTGACCACCACGGTGCCACTGACATCCAGGTGACAGCCATCAGATACTGTTCCTCGGACGCCAACAGTCGGTTTCGCCAGGAACAACGCCTCATCCATCTTATGGGTTGCCTCAAACCACACGGTTTGAATACCCAACATTCTTTTGTCTGAGATGCCTTTCTCTATCGAGTCCCTGTTGTATTATGACTTTCTACTTTGATGCGATCACCCTTTTTTTTTTTTTTTTAAATTACCATTTTTTTTAAATTTAATAATTTTATTTATTTATTTATTTTTTTTTTTTTTAATTTGTTTATTTATTTTATTTTATTTAAATTTTTTTTTTTTTTAAATTATTTTTTTCCTTTATTATTTTTTATTTTATTTATTTCTTTATTTAGTTTGTATTTTTATTTATTTATTTATTTGTTTTAAATTTATTTATTATTATTATTTATTTATATTTTATTTATTTATTTTATTTTATTTATTATTTATTGATTACTTTTTTCTCACTCTTTTCCAGTCCTTGTTTTTATTATTTCTTATCTTTATGTACTGTCAACTTCCTCTTTCCGGTTTAGTGGCAGCCATCCTGCTTTGCTTCACATGTGACTGGACTTAATATTAAGGGAGTTTTTTTCTCTTATTTTTATAGTTTCATGTTCTCTACTTAATTCTCATTTTCTTTCCCTCCTGTCTCTTGTTTGTCTGTCCCTGACGAAGGCCTTGTGGCCGCAACGTAGGTTTTTCTTGTCCTTCTCCTTGTAAGACGTATTACTATTTGTGTGGGTGTGTGTGTGTTTTTTTTTCATTTTTTTTTTTTCAGCTTAATTTGGTTTATTGTTTGTTGTCCGCATGTCTAACACGCTCTGGTTGTTTCTTTATGTCAGGAATACCTAGCAGAGAAAAAATATGTGCACAGAGATCTGGCAGCACGTAACGTGCTCATGGACTATAACAAGGTCGTCAAGGTTTGCGATTTTGGTCTGTCTAGGGACATTTTTAACGACAATCACTACAAGAAACTGACCAATGGAAAACTTCCCTTGAAATGGATGGCGATCGAGTCCCTTCGTGATCGGATATTCACGACGCAGTCCGATGTTTGGTCCTTTGGCATTCTGCTTTGGGAGATTGTAACAATGGGTGAGTTGTGAGATAGTGATTGTAACAATGGGTGAGTTATGAGTAAGTGATGGTAACGATGGGCGAGCTGTAAGTTGGTGATTGTAAAAATTGGTGAGTTATGAGTTAGTGATTGTAAAAATAGGCGAGTTATGAGTTGGTGATTGTAAAAATCAGTGCGTTTTGTTTAGTGATTGTAAAAATGGCTGAATTATGAGTTAGCGGTTGTAACAATGGGTGTGTTATGAGTTAATGATTGTAACAATGGGTGACTTATGAGTTGGTGATTGTAACAGTGGGTGTGTTAAGAGTTGGTGATTGTAACAGTGGTTGAGTGATATGTTGGTCATTGTAACAACGAGTGAGTTATGAGTTAGTGAAAGCAGGAAAGATAGAACATTCATTAATTTAACTCTTTATTTTACTCCTTATTGAACATGGAACCACAACTGGAGCTGGTCCATTTTAAGAAGATTGCATCAAAGCACAGGCTAGTGCAGCAGTTGTTTATGTAGCAAACTTGTTTTACATGATGATCTACAGCCTCACATTAGTCACCTTCTACGACATGCCTGATGGAACAGTAGCCTTTTCTGCCTCTCATCCTCAGACTCCCGGGAACTACACCAGGAGAGAGAATATAGAAGAATGGAATAGAATGCAGACAATCAAGAGAAGAGAGCCACAGAAAATGTAGAAAGTCTTACAGAAGAAGAGGCGAACTAAGCTAATCCTACAATTATATTATTGTCCTTGTGCTGTTAATCTTCCTCCTCTTATTCATGACTCTACCATTATCTTCTTCTTTTACTTTGTTTTTCTTTTTTAAGTTGTCTTTTTACTTTCTTCTTCTACCCATTTCTCCGTTCACGTAAGGTGGTGCTGAGGGTGAATCCGAGTTTTTTTTATTTCCGCAGGTGCCTCTCCTTACCCTAATGTAGCCCTGGCTGATCTATATTACGTACTCTCTAATGGCTACAGAATGGACAGACCAAGCAACTGCTCCCATGAATTGTAAGTGCTGTCACATTTAGATTCATTTTCACACTATCTCTTCAGCGTAGATTATTCATACCTTTTTTTTTTTAAATAACACGTCGCGGTTTGCATATTGTTACGGGTAAAATTTACTAAAAGGACATAGTGGTTGTCCTGGCCAAGTTAGTATCGTAGGGGTAACTGTAACAGCAAAGGAACGTTGTGAACGATAATTATTGAACCACACTCGATGACGAAGACATCATACATTTATCGAAGTACTTGACAAATGGCTCCGTTAAACCACATATCGTTCATGGCACTGGTACATCAGAATTAAGCTGTCGTCTATACTATATATTAGGCAGTCCGTCCATGTCTCAGACGCTCTTCCTTCATTCTCATTTATTTCTTCAATAATACGACACACGACACTTCGAAACAGGAGCCGCGCTAGCGTAGTGGTTACCACACTGCGCTGGCGACCGGGTGACCCAGGATCAAACCCGGGCGAGAAATTTGGGTGTCGTCGACCAGGGACTGGCGGCTCCTGAGTCGACCCAGCTCTAATGGGTACCTCCGAAATCGGCGAGTATCTGCCTGAATGGCGAGGGACATCTGTTTCTGTGCAAGAAAAAAGGAATACTCACGTAAAATCAGTCTCAGGTTAGACATACTAACCTGAGATTTCGCCTCGAGTAATCGCAATACTCCCTGTCAAGCAAACGTACCATGCACACCTCACAGAAGCTTATTGGTGTCGTAGGAGTAGAAACAAATCAGGGATACACTATGAAATATCAGGAGCATCACACATACGTCCTTACGCCATCAGCACTTCGGTAAAAGACCCTTAGCAGACAATAGATCCACTTCTGCATGCATAATCTGTAGCAAAAGCTTGCTTTTAGATAGATACAAATAAAGCCAAGGCAGCAATTTTTAATGAAAACAAAAGAAAGAAAACAATATCACGGAAATACAAGACAGAAACAGCAAAAACATTTACGAATTAAGCTTTTCTCGCTGCAAAACAAATACAAAAGTTCGAGGTGAATAGAAGGATATATTTAAGAAGCGTAAGCTAGATCCGATACAGACCAACCATTGTGGAATCGAGCGATTTCTCTCCTTACGGGATAAATGAGTTAATAAAACTGCCTCGTAAACGAAACTCATCATATTTGCAACTTTTTTTTTTTTTGAGTGTTTAATCGGGGCGCGCGACGTTCAACCTGGACATAAGGTCCTTCGGTTTTATTAAGGGACATGTTGAAATGTAAAATACCATGAACAGAGAGCTTTTATTCCCCATCCAAACATATTTACTTAGGGTAATCGTTTCGTTATCCCGGAAAATCTAGAAGTGACGAAAAACATCAAGAGTTTTCTGCGCGAATTAATTACGGTTTATTTTAAAAACAGGGATGATAATACTTAAAACAACGAAACAATTAACTTACTTATTGGCAGTGATGTCTTGAGGTTCCCAATTCTCGAAGCCTCATTCTGGGTTACAAAATTTCTGGAAAGCTGTTACAGTTTTTGTTCTATTTTTACGGACTCTTCTGTCAGGTTTTCTGCTCTTTCAATATCACCCTTAGGGGTCATTATTACTTTATTAAATTCACTTAATAAAACAGTTGGTATTCAGGGATCTGCGAAAGAGCTCAGCTTAATTTTTTACATTCATTTTGTCACTAAATTTTATCACGTTTGCGATTGTTTTGTTTTGAAGACATCATTAACCCAGACGTTTACTGCATTTTCTTTAAATTGTGTAACTGTTACATTTCTTTTGTGTGTTTGATTGAAACCGGTATTTACAAGTTACGACATGTTAATTAACTGTGAAATGCACACTTTACTGAATACAAATCTTTTTTGTGTTGTCCACAGGTATACCATTATGAGATCATGTTGGGAAGAGGAGTCTACTGACAGGCCGAACTTCACCCAGCTCCGTATCATGTTGGAGGACCTTCTAACCGAGGACAGAGATTATCTCGTCCTGGAAGACATTGACGTACCCCTCAGCAACAGCGACAATAGCAGTTGTCCCTCGCCCCTGCATAGCTCGGAAAACGTCTCAGCATCTACAGGATCTGGTGGGGCCACAGGCGGACTTCGGCCACATCCAGTCGTTTTAGCAATCTCCTCTTCAAACCCGTCCAACCCGCCCAAAGTGTCAAAGAAAGCATCGCCCAGAAGGGACAATATGAGAATAAATGTCTGCATACATCAGAAATCTACTGACAGATTAATACGGCCGAGTGAAAGCGATTCAAGTCCCTCGTCTTGTTAGCTCAGCTGCCTTCTGAACGCAATGACACGACAAAAGTTGGTGCGTTTTGGTGCGTAATGTTTAAAAAAAAAAAAAAAAAAAAAAAAAAGTTATGGTCCATTTATCTTAGATGTAGAAATTTAAATATAAGACTACGTTGCCGGTTGACTCCACCCTTTCATTAGAGCACTTATTGTGCACATACATTTTCACTTGGGATTAAATTTGCATCGTTTCTCTAGGCTGAGAACGACTGTTGTATGGCAGACTATGATGTTGCTTTGACAGCTGAAGCGTTAAATGAAATGAGACATTACTGCTTCATTCATTCATTAATCTATATTTATATATGCCATTATATAGACCATACTTGATGCAACCCCATGTTCACGTGTCCAAAGTGCCCAAATGTTATGATTTTTGGATGTGCATATCAACTGGATCACAGTTTTGAAGCCTCTGCAGTATTTCAGGTAGTACAGAAGTATCATATAGGCAAGTGAAGGGGGTTCACTTGCCTTTTGGTAATGAAAATACCTTAACAAGGCCGACACTTTGCAAAGGGAATATTTCTTCCAATGAATCAGGGTCTTGGATGTGCAACAGATCCGTCCAACCGGCCTATTATTTCAGGTAGTACAGAAGTATCATATAGGCAAGTGAAGGGGGTTCACTTGCCTATGGTACTGAAAATACTCTAACACGGCCGACACTTTGCAAAGGGAATATTTCTTCCAATGAAGCAGTGTCTTGGATGTGCAGCAGATCCGTACTTGTGATTCGTTGATCGTGCGGTAACATTTATCGGTGTGAAATTTTCGTGGGCGTTACATTTTAGTTAATAAATCAGTTACAGGTTTGGGCACCGCTCATTTCACCTGTTGGCTTGGATTATGAAGTGCCTCTATTCTGGTCGTTTTATTTCCATAACTTGACTTTCACCATAACTAGCGAGTGCCTGATTTCTCAAATCATTACATGATTATTCCGAATTAAAGTGGTTTTTTTTTAAATTATAGACTCATCATCTTCGATAGTCAGTTTTCATTAGACCTCTACAGAAGCGATAGTTCTGTGGACGCTTTAGAGACTTCCCTATCACTGCAATTGTGTCTTTGGTATTTTGACAGTGAACTAATTATGAAGAACTATTTCAGTGGAAGAAGGCTTGCGATGGGATTCGACTGAAATTAATGGCATGCTGACGTTTCTTTATTTTGTTTCATATTTTGATTTGACAATGATAGACAGTAACACTATGGGACTGTATTGTTTTTTAAAAAAAAGGACAATCCTCGCACCTGTGGACTGAGAAGTCTCATCTCGAGAAACACTGTTTAAAAATTGCGACAGCGTTATGTTAGATTCTGAAAAGGACTAAACTAGTGTAAACCGTTAGCGAAGAACGGAATTATATTTATGTAAAAGGGCCATCATAAGTCTCAATTGAGACCCGTTTAAGGACCCGTTGTTTTATGTGTACATATGTATCTTAAATTTGTTTCAGTTGGGATTTATTTGCGCTGACGGCAGGTATAAGTGACTGCGGTCATCTTGCAATTTCTCATTCTAGAAAAGGTGTAGTGGCCTAGATTATCACCTCGTGCAGTAACAGAAAGCATGTATTATATTGTGTTGCAGTACACGCAACCCAACAACCAAGGTCTAAATAAGAAAGGGAACACTACAATAAATTTAACAACCGGTAATATTTCACCAATGAAAAAAGCAGACACCGCACAAATAATGTTTTTATTTGGCAGAGTGTCATGAATATCGGAACAAATACCAGCTTTAAGAATTGTCATGTAAAAATCAACAGCTACTTTTGAAACCATGAATTATAAGTTTTAAAATGTATTTTTTTTTTTCTGAGAGTGACAGTTTACAAGACAGATGATATTATTTGCGGTCGGAAGCTCGATAATGTTCAACAAAATGCAGTTCTTGTAACGAGATGTGGTCGCGGATTCTGGGGGGAAAGACGCGATCTCTGCAACTTAACCATAAGTTACATACGATTATAATCATGAATACGACACTTGATTCTTGGTAATTACTTGTGCTATGTGTCATTAACATTTCAGTGAGTTATTTGGCCATTTCTGGGAAGTTCTCAAAAGTACAGTTGTCGGGATGAGATATGGTCTCGGTCTCTGTAACTTGGCCAACAATGTATATGCGATTAAATACATGAATACTGAAATGGTATGACAAGGTTACCGATGTGGAACTGATGACAAGAACCAGATAAGTGCCAATGGAACAATAGATGAGAAGAAGTCGCTAGCGATGGATAGGACATACATTAAGTAATCCTGTTCATTGACAGTCCTTGTTCAAGAATCCCCAGAGTAAACAAGGGCCGAGTTAGACCAAAAAAAAAAAAAAAAACACAAGGAGAAGATAACTGGAGACAGAAGTGAAAATGATGAGGAAGACGTGGAAATAACGAGCTGATTGCACGTGACAGGGGGATTTTGGCATGTGTTTGTTAAAGGTCTATGCTCCTTGGGGAGCTAAAGGGTATTGATTGATTGATTGATTGATTGATTGATTGATTGAGATACGTGAATACAAGAACACTCAACTCTAGTTAATTACTTGTGCACTGTATCATTACAATTTGAGGGCATTATGTGGGATTAGTGAACTATAAAGTGGTGCATATTTTGGCTTTATGAAATATAAAATGTTGCACTGAAACTGGGGCACGAAAGTTAGATATATCATCATCATCATTTTCCTTTGCGCCTAGCATAGAGCCTCCACTGTAGCTGATCTTCGTGCAGGAAGGCTGCACCAAGCATTCACATGTTCCTGCGTCGGTGGTTTCTGTGTCAATTTGTTTTTCAAGATGAAATTGCCAACCGCATTCAAAACCTTGTACGACATGCTTGAAAAATCATAGTCCTGTTCTTTCTTTGTCTCTTTAGCGGCTCCCGGTGAACTACGCGGGGTCAAGGTTCGATGCAATCCACACATAAATATAGGATCAGCATATAAGGCATTATACCTGTATATCGAGATACACTGACAGGTGGATCGGCAGGGCACAATAAACACGAAAGCTACAAGAGTGGACAAGGAATAAACCTGAAAGTAAAGTAACTAATCCATTTAGCTCTTGAATACAAATAAGCCACATGGTTTCAAAGCAGTGACATTTACCTGATTGGCTGACTTACATCGTTTTCACTCAAACTACCCCTCCGCCATTAGGGTTTCAACGCTAGGTCATCCATTTATTTATCTTATTGCAAAAGTTTTTCGTATACTTAGTATTTTCTAACTAGGTTATTAGCTTTTATTTTTAATCTGCTGCGATAGTTTTCTGCACCTAGGATATCAGAATAAATCTACGCTAAAACGCCAAGTACGAAGTTGATTGATGAGACGTTTACACATACAATAATAACTGCCTGTGATGTAAATAGTTGACACACACACAAAACATACCCATGATGAGAATACGAAACGTCATGCGTCAGGAATAACGGCCCATGATGAGAATAATTGGAACATACCAGAATAATAGTCCAAGTTAACAGATGAAACATACAGGAATAATAACTCATGGTAACTGGATGAAACGTACAAGAATAATAGCCCGCGATAAATGGATCAAACATACAAGAAAAACAGCTCATGATGAGTAATTGAAAGACACGAGAATAACAGTATTCTCTATGTGTGCTGTGCGTGCTGCGCACACCTATGCCCGAAGGAAAATAAAAATTTAATTTATTATTCTATAAAATATTTCTCTTCTAAAATTCTGCATTCGGACCGCACGCATCAGGATAACGGATTTTCCCGCATAGAATCTACGAGTATATCTAGTTTCAGTTTCCCAGACGCGTTTTATAGTGCAGTTTTTATTGGTTGGTTACAATCGCCCGAAGTGTCTCGGGTAATTCCGTCACAATGCGTGCTGCATCTTTCGGATTCACGTCTGAAGATTGGTTTGTGTGGATCGGCGTCATGGCCAGATACGTCAATACATACGAACATGCGTGCGGTGGACTTGCAGCTCTCGAGTTGTAAAAATCGGTTGTGTCCGTCCAGTGTTTTTTGTGATTAATTTTTGTTAGTTGCCGGGAATGCAGATTATTACAGTGACAGTGAGTTTCAAGTTGTAAGTTAATTAGTATTTCGGAGATAATTGACATATACCCCTAATAACTATCGTTGCGTAATTGAATATAGTTGGTTTTTAAATTAAGAGGGGAAGAAGTTAAATAGTAGGCGTACATATTCATTGTAAGTAGCAGCACGCATAGCTCGCATTACCAGGATACGCCACTGCAGCCCATAATGCGTAGTTCAGAGTACAAAATAACGTCACAGCGGTCTATTGGGCCACTCAGCTTCCCTTTCAGTCATCACTGACCGTAAGAACGCGCCCCCAAGACACTGTCTCGGCCGACGCGAGGTTGGACGCTTGGGTAAATGGGTCAAGCTGTTGCCCATGCAACGTCACATACGAAGCTGGTAAATCCAAAGGAACGGCTTAGCCAATATAGTCTGGCACAAGAACACATAAAGGTTACTGGATCTATCGACTAAATATAACTGTAACGGAATTTAACGTAGAAATTAAACTGTAACAATATTTGAGGGAGTAACTTTAACTGTAACAGTTTTCAAGGGAAGATGTGTTCAAGTCATCAAAGCAAGTATTTCAACTCAGCCAACCAAGACAGAAATAGGTCCTCTATGGAGGAGGATTATGACGCGGTACAGAGAAAGCCGTAAGCAGTCTGGACTGCTGATTCACCTTCTTACTTCTAGGAAGACCTTCACATTTGGGTACCTTGAATGATCGAACTTTAGCCGAACAAAGAAAAACTGGCCAACAAATTAAAAATCAGAGAGACAGTTTGTTGATGTCAGGAAGATAATCATTAGAATTTACCCTCCAAGTATAGCTACTTCGTGAGGTGAGCAGATTCGGAGAATAGCCTTCGCCGACTAATGAGGTAAATTACTGTTACAGTAATTGGTGGGGGTGGGGGTGGGGGGGGGGGGTGTTTAACTGTTACAGTAAGTGAAAGGTGGGGGATTTAACTCTTACAGTAAGTGGGGGGAGGGGGGGGGGGGGAGATATATAACTCTTACAGAACATGAGGGCCAACATTTAGCTCTTAACTTTTAATGGGGGAAGGGGAATTCAAATGTTATAGTAAATGAGGTGGGACATTTAACTGTTACAGTAAGTGCAGGGGAACATTTAATTGTACAGTAAATGAGGGGGAATATTTAACTGTTACATTAAGTGCAGGGGAACATTTAATTGTACAGTAAATGAGGGGGAACATTTAACTGTTACAGTAAATGACGGGGAATGAAAATGAAAATAATGGCCGCGATCAAAATCAGACAAACAAAATATTTTGGAAATTTAAAGCGACATAACACAACACAAAACTGAAATAGCAGGAAACTTGAAGGCAAAAGGGCGATAGTGATATAACTGGGAATAAAGCATGACATAGTGAGAATACAGCCAAGCATGACATACTGAGAATACAGCCGATCAGAATGTTTCATCATGGCAAAGGACAGAACATGTTGGAGGTCGTGAGTCCAACCTTCGAGAGTCGTGGGGTGATTTATGTGATCTGCAAGGACCTGAGAATTTTGACCGCTGTACTAAAATAAAATGACTCATTTAAAAAAAGGAAGTGTAACAGCGCTTAGAATCTGTATTAGACGAGGTAATAATCTAGGACCCGTATTTGAACCTTTCTGGGTTGTTGAAAGTTATACATAATAAAGTCACACACTGTTATATTTGTATTGACGCAGAGAAATAAACCCTCTGCTGATGCATCCAGGAACTATACAATGTATCAGTAACAACGAGGATGGACAAACCAAAGCAAGAAGGTTGACTGCAAAGTGAACTTGCCACATAATTGAATTCATTTTTCAATTCATTGTTTATTTATCGCCTTCTGTTAGATGGTGACGAAGACGTCTAATGTGAGAAAGAACTAGCATGTTTGACAAACGTAAATATAGATTGGTACAACGAACAGGCGGAGTAGGGAGAGAGAATTACGAAAAAAAAAAAAAAAGTTACAATGAGGAAGAAGATGAAAGGAATTAATATAAATAAGAGGGAAGGAGGAGTTGCCGAAAAAACGTACAATGAAGAAAAGTGTATTAATATCAGGAAGATAAGGCGGAGAAGTTGCCGAAAAAGCTTACAATGAAGAAGACAAATGTATTAATGTCAGGAAGATAAGGAGGAGAAGTTGCCGAAAAAGCTTACAATGAAGAAGACAAATGTATTAATGTCAGGAAGATAAGGCGGGGAAATTGCCGAAAAAGCTTACTATGAAGAAGACAAGTGCTATTAATACCAGGAAGATAAGGCGGAGAAGTTGTACAAAAAGGATGAAATAGAAGTTTACAATGAAGAGAAAGACAAAGAGAAGTATATCAAGACAATGAAGAGCAGGAGACATTAACGAAAAATAAGATAACAATGAAAAAAGAAGACAAAGAGAAGTGAAATAATACGAAGATGAAAAGAAACAGAAGGAAAACAAATAAGACTGAAAATGTCAATGACTAAAATAAAGAAACACTAAAAAGATGCAGTAGTTTCTACTTCCTACCTACCCGCTTTTGCTCTTTATGGGGCATACGACTACCACTATGAAGGTAACTTGAAACAAAGCCCTTATGTGCACATACATTTGAGGTTTCTATAGCTACTTTGTTTACATGGTGGGGTTGCCTGCCCTATACGCAACCTCACATAGTCGTTTCTTACGACAAGTGTGGTTGGAGCAATGGCAATATTCTGTCTTTGTTTCATTAAAGAGCCCCTTCCCCGGAAACTAAAAGGGGCAAAGTAGCTACAATAACACATTTTTCAGAAGACAAGTCAGGGGCGTAGACTGCGTGAAGATTCAAAGCAGGGCCCGGTTGACAAGCTTAAATATGTAGCTTTACAAAAAGAATAATGGAAAAAAAAAAACGTTCGTGCTTCAAACCATTTTAAAACAATGTAGATATGTAAATAGATATAAATATATATACTGAAATGAACGTATTTGTGTTGATTATTTTAACTTTATGTTGCGTTATGCCCAACAACTTCAAGAATGCATTTTTGAAATCAAATGGAGCAACAATGTTTGCTTTTTATCGCTGTTCGGTGTGGTAAAGTGGGATGTTATAAATATTTATAGGGGACTTATTGTACTGACTGAGATCAGCTGGGAAGGTATCTGTATCTAATAAGGGTGGTGTATTACAGATAACCTTACTTGCTACCACATTTATACCTCAGTCAGGCTTATTCTGGAATATTGTGATGGCTACGTTGAATGTCTAGGGTTATGATAATGATGAAGTGTATGTTCACAACAACCAACCAACAGATAAACAATTTAATTTAATTCACAATGCTTTACAACACTGTGACACTCACATACATAGAACACTCTATAAGACTATCTTATTAACTCACGTGTAACTTTTAAAAATATGTATTAATTCCTGTCAATAATAGATATCCTGATTCAACTACAAAGTGACTCAGGAATCACAATCAAATGTAATCATAATTTGTATGTACACAATTTATAGATAGGATCTTTGTATTGACATATATTATTATTGCACTATGTTTGTAAGTTGTGCTGTAGTACTATGAGGTAATACTGGCTTGTCAAGCTAAGTTGTTGTTTATCATCATGACTTCAAGTGTTTGTTTCTGGTGGAAATAATATTGGTAAGGTTCACAGTGTCTTTTGATTTGAAACAAATAAATGTCCCTCTTGAATGAAGGTAAAGTCACTTTTCGAGGGGGGTTATACACAAGATTGAGCTGCTCTGGCCACACACTCTTAACTTCTGTGTGAGCGGCAGGAAACAGTCTCCACTGCTCGCTTGCGTCACCGTTTCCTTGAGAAACAACCCTGGTTGATATCTGGACCAAGGAGTATGCTACCAGCCTCTGGATTCAGCAAAACTCAGACCAGGTGCTGCTTCAATACGTTAAGACCTCGGTCCCTGAAACAAGAAGGTTGTACCTCCTTGTAAAGTTTCTTTTCTTCTTTCCACTCTAATGAAGTGTCAGTCTGTATGCTCTGTAAGGAAGAGTGATGTGTTGTTGAGATCAGGCATGCCCCCAGTCTACCCAGCTGTAAATGGGTAACTCACCCTAGTCCTGAGTTAGGGAAGGCAAAGGCTCCAGGGGAAGCAGGCCCTAAAGTTGGTCACTCCAACCGACGCAGGATGGTGTATGTATGAAGTAGAAGTGTAGAGTGTGATTACCGCGAATGGTGTACTGTTCGTGTGCTGACCAATATAACCACTCATACACATGTGTCTACAAGGCACCAATGCAGACTGCTGGAATCTTTGTTTACTCAATTTATTCAGACGTACACACTGGGACATACGAGTACATCATGGTATGTTGACATATCAATTTGTAGGTATACATAGCAGATCTGAAGTCATGACACATTCAGAAATAATGGGCAGTACATCCAAAAGTTCAATGTCATGATATATTATGGCCGCATCCCCCTATCTGACTAAACGCATCAGTGAAGGCAGATCGGTAAATAACTAAGGTTACTTGACGTCCATAGTTTGTAGCATATATTATGAAACCACGAAAGAGGGGGTTTCTAGCAAGATTGAGATCTCCCTGTCACTGTCCGATAATAGGATAAATAATCTGTTCTCTTGGCAGTGATCAAAACATATGATGACCGAAATCTAACATGGCCGCCTCCCTGAGTTGTCGTTCACTCATTCATAGGAAGGAGAATATAAGCCAGAGTTAATTTATAATGGGTATATAAATGATTTCATAAATGTTCCCATACAGCTCTACGATGATCAGGTTAATTCACGTAGCCATAACCGCTGTAGGAAAGTCTGTCATCTTTGTCGATACAAAACACGACCCTAGCGATACGAAGCACAATGTTCCATCTAGGTCGAATCGACATGAGATCATCAAAATAGGGTCTGGCAATACATGGAGTCCGAATTATGCATTGTACCGTACCTTAGGAGAGTCTCTAACATAAACTATAGTAGAGATACCATCTCCTTTAGAAGAAAACCACTCCATGAATCGTATTTCCTTAAGAATCTACCAGCCCTTTGAAAAATGCGTACCCGCCATTAACACGGTACATCGGAACTCATCACGACTTGTCAAGACAACTCATACTTCCGCTAGACCGGAATAATAAGAATCTAGTCCCGCCTACCCATCCAAAATATACAATATAGGACTGATTCTACTTGTACTAATAATATGTAATACATATGAATTCAGGCCATAAACATAATAAGCAAATTAATATATTTTCTGGCCCTAAAAAATAAGTACAAACGTAAGAGCAATCCATGCGCCGGATCAATATCAAGAACGATTACTCCTATAATCAAAAGTGTGAATCAAACATGGATTCTCTCGCTTTTATACCATAGACAGCATTTTCATACACAAATGAATGAATGTCTATATTTTTTCCATATTAAATAGCCATATCGATTTTTGTAATATGTGCGTCAAAATATGCACGCAACACTCCTACTTCAGAACTAATTTATAATCTATTTCCACACTGAAGCACAATACATAACAAACACTGAGTTCAGCGCGGTAGGCCAACTGTTAGCTTCTCGTGTAACAACATTCACCAGTATTCCTCTCCCTAATGGTTGCAACGCCTCTGCAATTCCAGCATTAATTCCTTCTATTCAATAAGATAGGTCTCATAGTACTATTTGGCCATCCCATGCAGTTATACTCCTCTCCGACAAGTTTTATTCATGGTGGAGCAATATCTAGGCTTTTCCTCATGGTTGCTACTGAACTACTCACAGACAGACATAATTTATCAATTCACATTCAATTTTCATCTAAAAGATATCAAATATGTCAAGCTTACCACAATTCATGAAATATTAAACAAAATACGTTGACTGGCGATGAGTTATGGCACAATTCCGATCTGCCTCTGTCCCAGGCTTTCATAAGAAAAATATGAGCTGGATCTCAACGCACTTGCTTCTAAGTAAGTTTATTTTCAAAATGTGGCCCTGAACTGACGCTCCTAATTGACTGTATCAAATGGCCTAACCAATGGGACCATGTTTACAAAAGCTTTTGAAAAAATTTACCCTTCCTACCGTTTCCCTTAACAACCAAAAATAGTATTTGCATTCGACTAATCATGTTTCGCCTTACATATTCTTCTAGCCAATCAAATCGGATTAAACTTGTTGGCCTATTTCCCGTAAAATAGTGGTTTTAAAACATGCCACTGAGCAATTATGATCTGGTGGTGTCAGACAGCACCCCTATTTTATTTTGGCTATAATTTGTTAATTCCTAGACTATTTGCGTAACACTTAACATATTCTTTGTCAGCAAGTCCTAAGGAACCCAAATATATAAATTTAATGGAGCTAAGTGGCTGCGTTCAAAATATGTATTTTCTTCTACCACCCGTTCACTTCGATACGATGGGGTGTCTTCTGTACTGTCAGGATTTCAGACGTAAAACAGTATAATGTCATGTTTCCTAATAAGCATTAAACATGTTTTTTAAAACCTAACCGTGTATTGGTAGTGTTTTTTTATCACTGTCTATTTGAAAAAAAGTTAGTGCTTCATGCCTTTCGCTTGGGGGTGGCATTAATTGTATATCGCGAGACGGCGTGTTAGTATTGAATGCGTTCCTCCTTCTCTCTCTCTCTCTTCTAAGGCCGTCTGTCTTTTAGTTACACAGTGTATAAAATGAAATTAATGCTAGTATTTTATCTAGGTCATTAAGCAGTGTGCGTATCTCAAGGTTTTCTAAGAAACACAGTACCGGTTTCATTTTTATGAAACGCGTGTATGCTGCTGTAGGCTTTACTATCAAAAGTGAAAGCGTTACAATTATGCAGACGAACTAGAAAAAGGGGGATTTTTGTAATCCATTGTGACAGCACTGGTCTTTTACCATTCTTCTTTCCTTTTATTGAATTAATTCGTTAGGCTTTACATTTACTTTTTTTTTTATTTAGATATGTGGATTTAGAATGTTTCACGACATTCGGTAACATTTATAAAATGTGTCATGTTGTTATGAGCTTTGATACTTCATTTAAAAAACAAAAAACAAAAACCAATAATGGTTATCGCGAACACTGACATTATAACTACCAAAAATCATCATAGAAGTAATTGTCGTGGTTTTTTTTTAAATTTATCAACTTGTTAATACAATTATTATTGGTAATTAATATAGCAGCCTGCGAACGTCACATCCTGTATCTAGATGAAAAAATATTTTAAACTATTTTATTATTACAGATCAACGTCAACATTAAATATTTGCATCAAATATTTATTTTACACCTTATTTAAGAAAACATGAGCAGAATTACAGTGTTAAATTTCATATCTTCGCAATGCTGGGGTGTTATATCAACAAACAATAATGACATGACATGACTAAATAAACATGACAACAATGAACAACAAGTGCCTTGTGCTAAATAGCTCAACTGAACCAGATTTAGATTTCCACATTCACACCTACTAACCAAAATCAAATTCCTTTTCTGCCAGTTTCCAGTCTTATTGTGCGCGTTTTACGGAAATAATAAACAACGGAGTTCATCTCCTACTTCCAGGGAGAATAGTGGAAAACAAAGATGTCGGATTGGAAAAACTCAGCACTAACAATTGCTTAGACAAATAAATTGCCAGGTCACGAAATACAAACAAAAGACATTTATAGAAGGCGAACAAACATTTTGAGACAAGCAAAAACAAATTGATCCCACGCACCCAGTGGACAACACAGCCTCATGAGTGAAAATAAGTCAACAAGCTACATAACAAGTGCGCATCTCTAAAATTGTTCTTCAGCGCAGTGGGGTATTTAGGAATTTTCTGTTGGGAGCAGGGCCATTGGGGTGGGAAGTGTATCTATTCGGGGGCTCAGTCTTAGAAGTCCCTCTCCTCCATAAGCCATCTTGTTGTAATCTGTTGTAAATGATTCTGGGGATACTGTTTAAAATGTGAATAAACAAACATATCTCAAAATAAATATGTAATTTGACGTTTAGAGTAAACGAAAGTTGGAATGCGTCTTACTAGGACAAAGGACGATGATTATTTACCTCCCTTATTTTTTTTTTGCATAAATGTTCCTTTTCGGCGAGTTATGCTCTCTTCTGCCTATTGTGAGAGCTTCTTTTCGCCCAATCTGAGGTGGCGCTGTACGGAATTGATGCAATCGGCAGCTTCATCCTTCCTGGTTGCTGGATTTAAGTCCAGCGCCTTCATGTCTTTCTTCACACATCTTTGAAGCTTTTATTTTTGCCATCTGCCCTTTACAACTAAGTATAACTTTATCAAAATATTTCTCACGAGCGCCTGAAATATACCTTTATGTGTATAATATTTATAACTTTATCAAACTGCTTTAAAAAAATGAAATTAACCATCATTTAGACTTTAAACCTACATGAAAACTCAGAGACAGAAAATTCTTTGCGACAAACACAGGGGAAACCACAGCGTTCCTTAAGAGTTAAATAACACACAATCAAAGTTGATACAACCTGTAACATTGAGATAGCTGATGTCGCTCTTGTAAATTACCAGTATGAACACTTTGGCCACTGGAATGACTTTTACATTCTGATTTATAGTCAGTTTGTCCCTGTGGCCGTAAGATTTGCAATTGCCTTTGTTCTAGTTATACACATTACCTATTTTATGATTATTACCTGTACCTACGTACATGTTGTGTTTAGCAATTTAGGAGGTAAAATACTGAAAACGTACATACGCGCGTGCATACGACATTACCGGGTGCCAGGGATGTTCCACAAAATAACGCTAGAAAGATCGTGATATGTTATTATGCAAAACTAATTCTTTGAAGGGGAAACAACTTTTACTTTCATGTGCCTACATGGTTCTTTTTTAAATGAATCCACCCCTGCAGCAATTCCTTTCATTCACCAGTACAGTTGTTTAGGGCGCGTACTCTCAGAGTGTTTAAGGCGTGTACTCTCAGTGTTCGTGCTCCCAGTGTTTAAGTCGCATACTCCCAAAGTCTGAGGGTGTTTAGGGCGTGTACTCTCAAAGTTTTTAAAGGGCATACTTTCAGAGTGTTTAAGGCGCGTACTCTCAGAGTTTTTAAGACGCGTACTCGCAGAGTGTTTAAGGCGCATACTCTGAGTGTTTAAGGAGTGTAGTCTTAGTATTTAAGGCGCGTACTGTTACATTAATTAAGGCGCGTACTCTCACAGTGTTTAGTATCGGTAATCTCGTTTAATGTGCGTCTCTCAGACTGTTTAGAGCGTAAACTCTCGGAGTGTTTAGAGCGCGTACTCTCGGAGTGTTCAGGACGCTTACCCTCATCGTTTAGGACGCTTACGTAATAAGAACACGTAGAGTAAACAGCTAAAACAGCCATAACACATAAGCTGATTCAGTAATATGTTCTGTGCCCCGTAAAGTTCCCTCAGATCTCTGAGGAGATTAACAAATAGTTCTGCTGCTCCCTCAGGCATGTCGTACAAGGCAACTAATGAGGTTTTGCATGGGGCTGGCAACCTTCTCATGTAAACCAAATTGCTTCAACAAACACCGCTGCAAAAGCACGTGGATGCTTTGATGCAGGTTTCCTGCAAGAGAACCATCTGCACTGGGTCATCCGTGCTCCTCAAAGAGCTCAAAGGAAAAAGAAGAAGAAGGATGTCTTCTGTACAATGTTCAGTCATTTAAAAAAAAAAACATAAAAAGTGCAATGTGTGTTGCCATACAAATGAAAGTATGAAATTTAACAATGATGGTGCATCGTAGTACAATATTTCGGGAGTAATTACATACTTTTCTGGAAATCATTGCTTATCTTATCCGGACATAACATTTAACTTTGAAGCATTATGCGGTATCGCATTACAATACACAGGTAAAAGACAGTGGGCCCTATTAGGCCTGTATGTGACATTTAGTTAAGCTGCACCTTTGCTCAATAACCACCATGTATTTTCGTGGCTATTATACTATTTAAGTTCAAAGTTCTTATTGATGGTCTTCACATTTAGTCCTGCCTAACTGGCTAGTGGATTATATGAGGAAAATAAGATGTAGTATTTATAACTTCCACTATCAACTAATTAAAGTGTTCGTCGAATATAACTCAATGGTTGTGGTGTTTATTATACAGATGGAGAAATTACAATGATTGAGGGCAATAAAAAATAGAAAATCTTGACAACATTGTTTTAATGTGTTTTAATTCAACGTATTTCCTTGTGTTTCCATCCTGTATACGAGATTTTGCTTCTCTTGTAAAAAATATTTCAGCTCAGTACTGCCAAAGACAAGACCAGACGAGCTTAACTGAATAATACTGACTGTTATATAATTTAACAAAATAGCAATATTTGGAGAATGTATCTGTGATCTGAATATCTATATTTTTGAACGTCTGTCGGTTTGTCTCCTACAGAAATAAGAGCCGCAATGTTTTTTTTTTTTTGGTAATGATAGTTAGAAATTAATTGTTTTGTTTCTCTTAATATTAATTTTGGGCCAACATATCAATGGATTTCTTCCCATTAAAAAAAAATGGATTCAACAAGATCAAGTGTCGAAATATTTTTGGTTCGTCTACTTTTAGATTCTTCATTATCGCACACAGCAAGAAACATCAGACGACGTTCTACTTAGAACCTGTGGAGTTGGTGACCCACTAGCACTAAGGATGAAGTACAGATATAATCTTAAACACAATTGACATATAGATGCGAGTCATGGGCAATGACTACAACCCACAAAAGCCAGATCTAAACCTCAGAAATGAGGTATCTGAGGAAGGTGGTTGAAGTAACAAGAAGAGACATGGTCCGCAACCAGACGATACGTCAAGGCCTAAAATCCCACCCCCTGCAGACCCAAGTAGAACAGTCCCAACTAAGATGGTTTGGCCATGTCCGCAGAATGAGAGAAGATCGGCTACCACGACAAGCATGGGAAACAAAAAGCCAGGGATCCAGACCCACAGGACGACCCAGAGTCCGTTGGGAGGACAACATTAGACAATCTTTGAAGGACCGAGGACTAGAATGGAACCAGGCCAGGAGGAAGACAGCCGATAGGATAGTCTGGCGCTCTCTCTTCCAAACCTCTACACCTCACGGTAGAAGGGGAACGACCAAGTAAGTAAGTAAGATAACATTTACAATACAGCTTTAATTGCCATAGATGATGAGGTTATTTCTATGGAAGGGTAGGAACTGTATATTCTTGGTCTCCCTCAAACTAACCGAACTCAAGGAGGTACAGTGGAGGAAACGATTGGAGTAGATGTACTAGAGGTGAAATATATGGTGAAGGACATGATCGAATTAGATGTGCTTGAGGTGAAAGGTATAGTGGAGGAAATGATTGGAATAGGTGTGCTCGAAATGAAAGGTAAAGTGAAGGACATGATTGGAGTAGATACGCCGTAGGTGAGAGGTAGAATGGAAGATATGACTGGAGTAGATACGATGGAGGTAAGAGGGACATTGGAGGACATGATTGGAGCAGATGTGCTAGGAGTGAGAGGTATAGTGAAGGACATGATTGGAGGGGATGTGCTGGAGGTGAGAGGTACAATGGAGGACATGATTGGAGTAGATATGCTGGAGGTGAGATGTATAGTTGTCATTGGGTTAATCTGAGAACTAACCTTGGAGGTTTGGTCTTGGTTGTTCAGATAATATTGATGGTCCAGAAGTACCGCAACCAGGTTATATATTAAAAGTTCAGTTACTTTTTGTACTCGGGCAAATGCAGGGTATATCTGCAAGTTAACCATAAATCATAAAGTCCATACCATTACAGACTTCTCCAAAAGAATATAGAATAGTACTGACTACTCTTATCTGAACACTTGCATATATATTTGAGTAAGCTTCTCAATTTGTCGAAACTACTTATTCAAAAGCTATTAAGTCACTACAGATCTGTATCCTTTTGTCCGAAATCTTCAGGCGGACACCTGTGTTTCGGAAACCGGAGGTTTTTTTTTTCGGTTTTCAGATATCGCCCACATCGCTTTAGAAAAGTAACCCAAATTCGCTCAAAATGTTTTCGAAAAGTTGCCTAAATAAACTTTTGTGTTTTCATAATATTTCGGTTTTCGAAATGATTCAGTAAAATATTACATTAATAGCTCTGTATGGTTATGTATTTAGAATAAGCGAGTCATACGGGTGCAGCTACCTCAACACCGATTAAATCAACTATCAATTTGTATTTACAGTTAACAAATCTAATAATCAATTATAGTTAACAAACTTAAAATATAGATGTTTATGAGAAAAAAAAGAAGCACTGTTTTAATCTCTGGTAGTGACTTTAAAGTGGATATCGTTAAAAAAGTTCTTTTGCTGGGTATGACTGTAATACTTAACTAGCCAGGTGTTGACGATGATTTGTTGTTGGGGTTGGGTTCAGTCACTGTTGGTTCACAAGGGTATTGTTGACTGTTCCGTCAGTTATCAAATTCTGAGGCAATAGCACTCCCTGGGGGTAATGCTGGGGTAATCGCTCCAAGGCGCGCGATTTCAAGACCCGTCTGATGTAGGCGTGGAGCGTAGACTGCTGTCAACTTGAACCACAGACTTGTACCACCAACTGAGAGAAAACAAATGTTTCTTCTAAGTTTAGGGTCTCCTGACAATTCCCTCAATTAATATAATTGTACATCCTGTTTTGTGTCATGTTTCTCGTCTTCTCCAAGTTTTTTTCCTTTCATCAAGAAACCTTACAGATTGTGCTAAAAATAGTCATGTAATGTTTTTCTTCACATCTGTATCTGAACATGTGAACATTCTCTTTTGTGTGGTGTCGTTGTTAGGTGTCTCGACAAATGTTTCTTAATTTCTTCATGTACCACAAACAGCCTTACAATTTGTGAGGAAAAAAAATTGCAGTTTCATCCCCTTGATTTTCATCTTTCATTTTTTCTGTGCTATAATGTTCCTATCGCCTTCTAATTTTGCCTACATTTACATCAATATCTTCTCGTGTGTCATTTACACAGACAGAGAATGTGAATGTATTTGCAGTGTCCAGCATTCATATTGCCTAGTGGAATTCCACTTTTTATAAATCGGGTATGTTCTTCAATTTATTTATTTATTTTTGGCAAATACTTATACGTAGTCAAAGTGTAGACTTCTTTTTGTCATTTATTGTTACTTGTTTTGCCCCAAATTAATTGTTTATGTCTGTGTTGGCAGCAATGCCAGGTCATCAGTACGGTACGACCACTCACGATGGCCATCCCATTATGTTATAATTTGTACATTGCATTATTTCACTACGAACAACGCGTCAAATTACCTACACATTTAATAAAGTAGATTTACACATTTAAGCATTCAGTCAAGTTAATGTTAAAATATCCTTGTGGTTCATACAATATATAGTGATTTCCCGCGTACGGCCATTTCGATTTACGATGGAGTCGTCGGAACGGAACTTAGATGTAAGTCGAGGACAATGTGTAGTATTATTATTATTTTATGCCAGGTCATCTATACTGTTCATAAACTATTATTATTTATTACCATTAAACAAATAAAATAAAATTTATCAGCATGGAAATCATTGTCTTTTTTTCTCATTCAGTAGATAAGACATGTTTTGTACTGTTATGAAAGTCCTTGATGCTAAATTGTTAGTAAACGAAATTTAGCATTTTCTCCGTTTTAACCCTTTCTATCCTACGACGATTATGGTACAGTACCTTATTCTCCTAAGTTGTTGTGTTGTATGCCTATTTGGCTATAGTCAGACTTCCCCATGTCTGTATTTTATACAACATAAATAAAATTTACAATGGTTCGAAATATTTTTCAGCCAAATTATAACCATTATAAATGCATTACGAGAAATTTCTCCTAAAATATATGTCTACTAATGTTTTTAAAATGTACCCTGTGGAAGAAATTGGCTTCACTTTTCGTGGTTGGGCAAAACATGAAAACTTCCCGGCACAGGAGTTAATATAGTAATTTCTGCTCCTAACAACACGGCGTATTTTCTTGCTATTTATGTTTCTGTGTATGCTAAAGTATTACTTTCTCTTTGTTATGATTTTTTTTTCATTTACATATGCGTTTGTTTTGTTTTAGCAGTGAATCGTCATAATAAACTAATATTAAAGATTGTTGACATTTCAATTTGTGTTACCGCTGATTGGTTTGTTCATGTTTTATGATTGTGTTTATCTTTTATGAATCATCATTCAAGTTACCCTAACAACAAATGGGAGGAGGTGAGTCTTCATCTTTACGCTGTGCTAGTACATTTACCTTTCGTCTTATACGGTCGTAATGTTTGTTTTTGTCTAAATCAGTGTGTATCTCGAAATCGCGGAAATTAAAAACTTGGTGTTACTTCAAATTAAGATAAAGATTAAGATAAAGATTAAGATAAAGATTAAGATAAAGATTAAGATAGACACATAGTAGATACCGCGATAGGAGAGTGAAGCGTTAAGGGACTTCACTTATACTTTGTATCAGCTTTTTTTAGGGAGGGTGACCAATTCCATTCGCTTCCTTTGTCTTCCCTAACTCACAAGCAGAGTCAGGTACCCATTTTTACAGCTAGAATGACTGCGGCGGGACGCCATATGATTCGATCTTGATCCTTTGATCCTTTGAACCATCTCTTGGACTGTGCGGACGTGTTTTTATTTGGCTCTACATTTTGGATATTTTATTGAAGTTGTTCCCATTTAATATGGATGGTTTATACATCCATGTGTTGGCGGTTTTGTTTGACATATAATGAAATAGTTTATTTTGTAATTGTGTTAAATTCACGTATAAATATTGTGTTTTTTCTGTATGGAATGACGGTAAGAGCGTTCATCGTGTCCAGCCACCATTTGTCGATATATGAAACACTACTGTAACACATTCCAACTCTGACGGTGACCTTCTGGCTAGAGAACAATAAACAGCAATAAATCGCAGGGCTTGTCCGCCCTCAAGCAATTAATGTCATGGCGAGCGGGGACGACAGCGTCGTCGAATCGGGAATTTTTATATCAGTGTATTCATTTTTGGACTGCAAATGCCTTCTACCATGCTTTTAACAATGACCGCGTGACTCGTCACTGACCGCTGTAAAGAAGAGACGGCGTATTTTCTTGGCTACTAGCTTCTCTTAAACAGATAAGGTTTCCAGTGGAGCGATGTATTTCACTGGTAATTAATCCCAGCGGACATGTAAACATGTCACACTTGGAGATCGGTCATGGCTCGCAGGTAACGAAAGCTGATAGGGACTCTAGATTACGCCCGACCAAAATCAAAAATTACTCCTTAGACCAAAACAGAGCTATTCGCGTTAAACTTCAGGGATTTAACAAAGAGTCGGATTTAACCTTTAAAATAGCAAATGACGATAAATGTGCTACTGTACTCTTCCACAATACATATCATTATGAGGCATTTCGCACAACGTGTACCAAATACTACCAGAATGACCATGTCGAAACGAGAGCAGATAAACAAGGTGCCTTTGTAGAAGATTTCATCACAACACCACTATTATCTCTGCACCTTTATTATACAAAAAACAAGATAATGGCTCAAGCAACTGCCACTGTTATTGAGTCATGGCTGGAAACAGACTTTGTCAGTTTAAATGAGTCTGCACAAAACATAATTTGTACCACAAAATTGGACTCGACAGCATGTTTACCCCAGCTCGCAATAGACGTCACATCATCAGCTGCCAGCGTCTCATCTGCTGACAGCGAAATCATCAACATTAACTCTAGCATACACTCTCCTACAAATACATCCACTTTGCCTCCCACAACACGGGACTTTCCAATGAGCGACACAGTAGCAAATACTCCATTTTCTCATCCTATGCTGGCCATAGAATATCCAATGGGCCCTAAAGACACTAGCACACAAACAGATGAATCATTATCACGGGAAAATCACCCAGAAGTCACTCACATGATAAATGCGCAGTGCTGCCAGGAGCTGATGCTCAAAATGGAGGACACACTTCGAACACTAATTGCCGATCTGACGACTAATGTCTATAAATCGATCAGCGCAGAAAACGAACTACTCAAAAAGGAAATACTGCATCTGAGAGAAGATAATTCCAATATGAAACACGTCGTTGAGCAACTGCGAAGTGATTTTTCTATTTATAAAACACAGCACTCGGAACATCCTCTTACAGTACCTGAAGCTTCTGGAGATCCCTCCAAAGAACATATATCAAACGAACGCCGCAAGCAGCACCAATGTAACACCAAAAAAGTTGAGGATACACGTGCACACGAAGCTTACCCTATTAGTGTAAAAGTAAGCAACAGGTTTACCGCCCTTAACCAGCGTTCAGTACAAAATGAACAGGCATTAACGCCGCTACCAGATCAGATACTGACACAACAACCACCCGATGAAAAAACCCCAGACTATTCAGGACGATTCACACCAGGAAAATCAATGGCGGCAGCAAGAATAAAAACGAAAGCCGAGTCAACAACTATGTAGTAAAGCAACACACGTTATAATTGGCGACTCTCTCCTAAAAGGCATATACAATGACCGGATGTCTACTACTAAAGAGGAAACTGTCTCAGTATTAGCGATACCTGGAGCTGGAACTGAAAGATTAATTGATAGAATTAATAGGTTCGACATACATCATAACATTACAAGAACAACAGTACATGTAGGGATCAACGACATAATGAATGGACACAGCGTTAGCCCTTCGGCGATTTCCAAACTGACTACTACAATAAAACAAAAATTTCCTAACACCTCCATTTTTATGTCATCCATTATTCCACCTTGCTATGGCTTCCAACGTCGCGTAGCCGACACCAACAACAAGACACTCCAGAGCTATTGTGAACACAACAACATTGGCTATATCAACAACACTCCTTTCTTCACAAGCAACTCTGGAGCACCAAAGAAACGCCTTTACATAGATCAAATACATACATCAAAACTAGGTAGCAGCATCCTAGCAAAAAACATCAAGTACCCGCAGCGAACGCAACACGACAACCCACCAGACACAAAGAACACAAACCGATCTACCATGAGATCAGCCCTTCATGAAAATGCACAACACACCTTGCCCGCCCCTCAAAGAAGCGCTTCTGTAACCAACAAATTACCTAACAACAAACAGAACGCCACATACAGCCAGGAAGCCGAACGTTACGATGTTATGTTTCCTCCACTACCTATAAGACAGCCCCTCACAAACACATTATATGACAGTTCAACAAGCAGTGCCACAATGTCCCAGACCCAAAAATCTCCTACAAGTGTTGGAACCACTGCAGATGAAATCTACAGTCGTCATGCTTCCTCCCGTAGCCTTCCTGGTCGTGCTCAGTGGAACCCAGAACTTGGATACCTGATGCAATTCAGTCCTGCATCCCTCAGCCAAGCACTAATGATGTCTGTGCAACGGGGGCCCTACTATATACCTGACAGAGACATCCATTATCGATGATGAATCCACTAATTTTTTTATTTTTAAAAATTTTTTTTTTTTTTGGTTATTGACTTAATCCCTGCGACCAAAGCCGTCTCTCCCGTGAACAATTAGTTGATTACTGTGACGCATAAAGTAATAAGTACTTTGTTACTTTCTCAAAACACTCTAATTTCATTGGCTACAGGCCTTCGACAGTTTTTTATAATTTGCAAGATTTTATTTTATTTTAGTTACTTTTTTAATTCGTATTCTCTCAGTGTTGCTTAATTACTTTGTTAGAATTTTAGTGTTGTGGTGTGAAAACGTGCGTGCCTACTGTTGTGTGACTATTTTAATATACTACTGACAATTTCAGTTAATTGTAATTTTTTAGCAATACTTGTACCAAGTGTTCGTACGTTAAGTACTAACATTTGTATTTTCACTTACTTGGTGACGTTAATTAGTTTAAATTTTCGTAGGTTTCGTATCTAAAATTGCTTTTGTTATTTTCCTTTTTAAAACACTCGCCAAAATAAAATGCATACCTATCAGACACAATGGCTAATTAAGGATGGTCTACGGCTGGGCCACCTGAACATTTACCATTTATTAGGCAAACTTCCTGAGCTTACACAAATTCTGAATAAAAATTTTCATGTTTTTGGACTTTCCGAAAGTCGTTTAAACGACAAAATATCAGATGATGAAATTGCCCTAAATGGCTTTAAAACAGTTCGGCGAGACTCAAGTAGAAAGCTAGAAACAGGTATAGTAGTATATATTTCCACTTCTATTAGTTATCGCCACAGAAGCGATTTAGAGACAGCAGAGACCGAGTGCATATGGTTAGAAATAAAACTACCGACTCAGGGACAATTTCTAGTCGGGTATCTTTATAGAAATCCCAGTGCAGGAGCCATCTGGTATGAAGATTTCACCACCATGATGGATAAAGTATTTACCACTGCCAAAGAAATTATTCTTCTAGGCGATTTCAACATCGACATGCATAACACAAACCAAACGTGGGAAAACATCATACTATCTTACAACCTAAAACAAATAGTCAACCAGCCTACCAGGGTAACAAATGCATCATCCACAACAATTGACCACATCTACGTCACCTGTGCAGAAAACATTATAGAATGCTCTGTTCCTACTGTCGCGATGAGTGACCACTATCCTATATGTTGCACGTGGTCAAAGAATAAATATAAAGCTCCAAGAAATAAACATATCAGTATTAAATTTAGAAGTTTTAAAAAATTTCAACCGTGAACTATTTTTACATGATTTGCGAACTGCACCTCTTGCCAGTGTTTACCAGATTTCTGATCCCGATGACGCCATTGCCCATTGGACACGTATCTTTCTTTATGTGTTTGATAACCACGCACCAACTAAAGAAGTTCGTGTGAAACGACAGGTCAAATCTCCTTGGATCACACAAGCAGTGCTAGACGCCATGAGGCAGAGAGATCAAGCTCACAAAAACAAGGACTTTAACACATACAGAGCACAGAGGAACAAAGTGCAATATTTAATTCGTATTGAAAAAAAGAAATTACTTTAAAAATTTGGTTCAGAACAAAACAAACAGTAAAGATATATGGAAAGCAATCAACACCTTAGCGAACAAGCGAAATCTGTCAGTCTCGTCAACCCCTAACAGTTCATTTACTTGCACAGACTTCAGCAATTACCTTCATGCAGAAATAAACAGTCTTAAATCTACAATACCAAATTCACCTTGTGACTTAGGCAGGCTGTCAGTATTTTGTGAGAACAAATGTACCAACACAATCCCATCCAACATTCCGTTTATGACAGTTAATGAAGTATATAACTATCTTCTAGGACTTAAAGATAATAACTCATCAGGACTAGACGGAGTCAGTAATCGAATACTGCGTTATGCGGCTCCAGCTATTAGTGATTCGCTTACATACATATACAATCAATGTATCGCACGGAGTTACTTTCCGTGGCACTTTAAAGTCGCTAAGGTATATCCTCTCTTAAAACCTGGCACTTCCGACAATAATAACCTTGGTAACTATAGGCCAATCTCCTTAATATCATCGCTATCCAAACCACTAGAAAAACACATACATAAAATAACACTACAACACTTAGTTAACAACGGCTTGCTAATTGATAGTCAGTCGGGGTTTAGACCTAAACATTCATGTCACACAGCTCTAACTAAGATGATTGACAACTGGCACTTAAATATTAATAACGATAACATATGTGGGGCAGTTTTTGTAGACTTTAAAAAAGCATTTGATATGATAGATCACGCTATTTTAATTAGAAAACTAGAAACATCAAAAGTAAACCTTCAACTAGTGACGATAATTAAATCATTCCTGTCAGACAGAAAACATGTAGTTTCTTACAATAACTCTTGCTCAAACCCAACCGTAATAAATACCGGCGTTCCTCAGGCTCTATTCTTGGGCCTCTACTTTTTGCCATATACATTAATGACCTTCCACTACACGTCGAGCACGCATCCTGTGACCTATTTGCTGATGACTGTACTGTCTACACGAGTGATACAAGTTGCAACACACTCGAACTATCGTTACAAAAAAGATACAGACAATCTGATTAGGTGGAGCATCGGAAAACGCATGCTAATTAATATAATTAAAACAAAGTGCATGTTAATATCAACTAGACAAAAATTACAAAATTCAGAGAAAACAACACTTCAGATCTATATTGGTGCCTTACCAATTGAAAACGTTAATGAACATAAAACTCTAGGAATAGTCGTTGACCAGCATCTAAATTGGAACTCACATGTTCATGCACTGACCAAGCAAACGGCACAGAAAGTTTACCAGTTAGCTAAAATCAAACATTTCCTAGATGAAGATGCACGTAAATTGTTCTATATATCTCACATACAAACAAACCTGGACTATTGCTCCACAATCTGGGATGGTTGTTCTATGTCCAACACAAAAAGACTCCATTCACTACAAAAGCGTGCAGTGCGTCTAGTTTCTGACAACTGCCAAGCACAGTGTGTAGATCTATATAAAGATCTCAAAATACTGCCTCTAAGAAAGCGCTTTCTGTTCAACAAAGCTAAATTTGTTCACAAAATCCTGTCACAGAATGCTCCAACATATCTGTGGCCAATGTTCAAATACAGTGAAAGACGCAGTCAACGCCTTAACAAAATACAAGTGCCCAAGCCTAGGCTTGACTTATTCAAGAAAAGCTTAGCTTACTCTGCTGCTCATCTCTGGAACTATCTTCCACATTATCTGAAAGATAACAACCTCAGTCCCTATTCATACAATCGTAAACTTTTCGATTACTTTATGAGTTCTGATTATCTGCCCCCCTAATGTGATTATTTTTCCGAACAAATGGTATAATATCGAATGTAGGTTTAATGATGATGATAGTGTTTTTCAACATATTTTGTTTCATGGTGATACTTAGTTTGTATTTTTTCAACATACTTTATTTCATGTTTATAATTAGATACTGTGAATGTGAGTATGCTATTATTTTACCTTTATAACGTTGAATTCCTTGAATTGATGGGTAAAATGTATGTGAGAATAAATGAAATCAGTATAAAAGATGAGAGAAAGGAAGGGCAGAATGTCAGACGGGCCTGCGTGCCCAATTCTCAACCCTTTGAAAATAAAGTTCGTTCGTTCGTTCGTTCGTTCTCTCTCTCTCTCTCTCTCTCCCTCCCTCCCTCCCTCCCTCTCTCTCTCTCTCTCTCTCTCTGTTAAGTTTGGGGCATACATTCTTTATTCCTAAATTACATCATCACCATTCATCTATCCCCTTCTCTCCCCGTGGAAGAAATGTCTGCTGTTGCTGTCGCCCACACATTTCTATTTTGACCTGTCTTCTTTAACTCTATCCATGAGCTACCGCTGCTTTAGCGTCCCTATCTTTCTGTCAGCGTTATTATTAAGTCTTCCCATTTTTGTCTTCCCTGTGGGTTTTAGATGAGGATATGTCTGATTACAGTAGGTGTTTGTTAAAGGTACGGCATTTCCATCTGTAGATTCCCTCATTTATCTCCGCTTTATTCCTTGTTATCTGGTTTCTCTGTACTGTGACTGCAGTCTCTGTAACAATTTTTTTTTCTGGCCTAGCTCATCAGTTTGAGGTTTTCTACAACTCCATTAATTGGTAAGTTAGCGTCAGTTGTAATATCGTCAAAAGAGAAAAAAAAAAGAAAAGATTTACGAGTGAGTGAGTGAGTGAGTGAGTGAGTGAGTGAGTGAGTGAGACAGAGTGTCTGAGAGAGTGTATAAATGGGCGAATGAGCGAGTGAGTGAGTGAGTGAGACAGAGTGTCTGAGAGAGTGTATAAATGGGCGAATGAGCGAGTGAGTGAGTGAGTGAGTGAGTGAGTGAGTGAGTGAGTGAGTGAGTGAGTGAATGAGACAGAGTGTCTGAGAGAGTGTATAAATGGGCGAATGAGCGAGTGAGGGGCGAATGAGCGAGTGAGTGAGTGAGTGAGTGAGTGAGTGAGTGAGTGAGTGAGACAGAGTGTCTGAGAGAGTGTATAAATGGGCGAATGAGTGAATAAATTAGTGAGCGAGTGAATGAGTGAGTAAGTGCCGGCTATAGTAGGACGGACTACTGAACACACAAATTCAGTTCGTGGTAAAACGTTTAACACAGTCATGAGTGAATTACATATTTCAAATTAAGAAAGCGGACAAAGGCTCATCTCTCTCACGTATCCTCTCTCTCTCTCTCTCTCTCTCTCTCTCTCCCTCTCTCTCTCTCTCTCTCTCTCTCTCTCTCTCTCTCTCTCTCTCTCTCTCTCTCTCTCTCTTCCGAACAAATGATATAATATTGAATGTAGGTTTAATGATGATGTTTGTACTTTTCAACATATTTTATTTCATGTTTATGATTAGATACTGTGGATGTGAGTATGCTATTATTTTACCTTTACAACGTTGAATTACTTAACATTGACGGGTAAAAAGCATGTGAGAATAAATTAAATCAGTATAAAAGACGAGAGAAAGGAAGGGCAGAATGTCAGACGAGCCTGCGTGCCCAATTCTCAACCCTTTGAAAATAAAGTTCGTTCGTTCGTTCGTTCGTTCCTTTTGCCTGGAGAAGCTACTGCTCTTACCATTCTGCCACTCGGACGCTGTTGGCGTTATCATCAGTCTTTGCTAGGTAAACATGTAGTTCCCGGGGGGTCTGAGGACATAAAGAAAGCATATGACTATTTCTCCCTCATTCATATTTTAAGAGGCGAGTAATGTGAGGTTATGCATTGGGCTGGCAATCTCATCACGAAAAATAAATTGTTACCAAAACCATCACTGGGAGAGTACATGAATTCTTTGGAACTCCATACAATTCTTTGGGGACGAGCAGCAGTCTTGGCTGCATCCTCCATAAGAATCAAAAAGAGGAAACGAAAAGAAACGACACACTTACTGCCAATTTGTTAACTGCTAAATTAACTGGTGTGCTGCAAGCAGTTTGTACTCTGATTGTTAAACTTCATGTTATTACCAGTGTAAGTAATTGTTAAACATGACCGTATGGACTGACAATTTGTTAACTGTTAAATTAACTGTTGTGCTACAAGCAGTATATACTCTGATTGTTAAACTTCATGTTACTAACAGTGTAAGTAATGGTTAAATATGACCTTAAGGAACTGACAATGTATATCTAATTTTTCTGACTGTTTTCTAAGATGAAAATAAAAAAACGCATGTCAACAACATGAGACTAAAACTTGTTCCAGAGTTCTAGTCAGGGTAGTGGAGTCGGCCAAAACATTCTTCGACTCCGGAAATTTTAGATATCCGATTCCGACTAAAATTTTTTTAAACTAGTGATATGGCTTACAATTATGCACTTTTATGGAATTATATCAGTAGCGGCTTTCTTTAATGAGCTGTAGAGCTGCAGCACTCCCAAAGAAAAGGACTGCATACTGCTGTCTCTACTACAAAATATAATACATAATACGGACAGACCAAAGAATTGAGGTTACATCGGAGGGGTTAAATAAAAAAAAAAAAATTATCTTACACCGTATGTGCTGCAAACGATTTCAGCTCAAGTGACCTTGACCTCTTATAAGCGAATGCTTGTCATACACACAGCTAGAGACGAATTACGATTGTTTTGAATTTTTTATCATGAGCTGCAACGGATCGCAGCTCGTGTAAATTATCTCTAATTAAAGGGAAGTTACAATGAAAATTTTAAACACGAGAAATAGTGCATACAAGTCTGTGTAACCGGTTTGAGACTCGGGAAGCTGCTACGACTGCCAATGTTTACTCCTAGTTGCAGTAAACGTTTAAAATAACTTTTCAGAACTTCTTGACAGATTTTAGATGAGATAAGACACTAATCATTTGTGTCTGGGTTGATATTTCACATGGTGGTCACAATTTGTGAGTATTATGTATAGTACACCAATACCTCACTCTTTCGACAGGTTTGGGACCAGAGCTATGACGAAAGTCGAAAATCGACGAAAGTCGAAGCATAGTGCTTAGCACCCCCAATGACAACGTGCCCACCTAGATAAACAGAAATAAACATAAGAGTAAAGAAAATACAACAAACGTAAAAACTAATATACGTAAACACCTAGCCTTACTGAAAATTATTCTTGATAGTATAAGTATGTACAGTAATGTTAGTAATTTTAGGGGGGATCTAACTAAATGAATACCAGATGGAGAAAATTGAGGAGGCCATCTTCAGAACTGGAGGACCAATCTACTTTTAGGAAAGGGCACTTTGAAGGAGATCTCTGGGGCTGATGTTAATTCATATCTGAGTTAGAAGGAGGGGTGACTGAAGTTGGTTGTGGCGGTTGAAAAAAGAGCAAATCATTGATGTCTTCAAGAAGTTCTCTGTAACAGGCTGCACCCACTATTTACTAAACTGTCGAAATTTATTCTACGCTTTGTGTAGCCAACTATAATTTTTTCACCTTCACTTGAAAAGCTCCTGCAGCTGCGGTAAGCTGATTCTCCCTTCACTGCTTATTATGCAAATTTTACCTTTTCTTAAATTTCTCAAACAAGCCCTGCTAGCTCCAAATGTCTCTTCAGCTGATGTCTCTCCTTGTTCAGCCTTCATTGCATTAAAATAAAGTTTGTGCTTTAGCCTGGATAAGATCTTGGCTTAGAGAATGTTGTGGCTGACTTGGTCTTCAATCCCCACATTTAACACACCTTCTTCCATACCAATTAATTGCCTCTTCTAATAAGTTTGGTATGCACTGGCGTAGCGTTTTTAATTTCCTCTAACACTTTAGCTCTGTTCTTTAAATTGTGCTAACTGTATGCTTGGTACACCTAGCCTGCGGCCTATTTCAGCATTTAAGATGCCTTGTTCATTAAGCTTGATTAGCTTAAGCTTTTCTTGCACATTGAGAACCTTATGGTTTCTTTTAACTTGCCACTACACTTAGGAACCATTATGAATATATTAAAGCACAAAAATAAGTAGTACTGTATAAGGCCTAATCACACAAAAAGTACAGTATGAAAACTGTACACGTGTCTTATAATCACGATATGAACACTGTCACCAACGGGCTGATCACCCGTTTGCCAGTCACTTTGATTACGGAAACAACGACAAATGGATTGATTTGTCATTGCCCTAAAGACGCCATTAGGCGTGATGGGAACAACGGCAAAGAAAATCTATTCGTCCCTTAAGTAGCGTTGGCCACTGACTGTGCCGGTCTTGGCTAAGGACGGAAAAAAGAAGAAGATGAACACTGCTTAGACTGTTATCATAAAATAACTATGAAACTGTTTTTCAGTAAACAAAATGATAGATAACACAAAAAAATAATTGCTTGCGTTGATATATGGACGCCACGGCACAAAATCTAATCGCTGATTGCAATAAGTGATGGCGTTTCCCAAAAATAGTCTAGTATGAATAGACCTCTACACGATTTGGAAACGTGGTTAGAATTGAAAACCGACGAAAGAGCGAAGCGACGAAAGTCGAAGCGACGAAAGTCGAGGTATCGGTGTATTTGAAATGAATGAACAGTGCAGCACCCCCAATGACAACCCCCTGGAACCGCCACTGAATTATATGTATAAGTTTGGTAGGTGTGTCAATAAATGAATACGTGGCTTCCGTAGACCACACTTTAAACTATTCATTCATTCATACAGTAATACAAAATAACAAATCATCCACACCCGCACACAAATGACTGCTTTGCCTAACACCATGAGACGAAATAGTTTCATTTTAAGAATAACGGGAAAATTGACAGCGTATATAGTTTATTTTCATTACTTGTGTGGGAGCCATATACATATAATTCCATAAAAGTGCATAATTGTAAGCCATATTACTAGTTTTAAAAAAGTTGATCTGGAATTGCCAAAAAATAAAGCAGAGCTGTTGGGGTCCAGACTGCAGCAATGGAATCTTCTAGAAGATAATGTGCATGTGTCTGTGTTTCGTGCTCGGCAAAAAGAACTGCTTCCATATTTCAAAATGACAGATAACCTCATTGCTTGCGTTGATATAGTGGGTCTGATGGCACCTCTACACATCAACTACAAAGACGACGATTGGAGGCTGTTCATTGATTCGTCCAAGTTGAAGCTTAAAAGCTCTGCTGCTCCATAATGGTAACGTTTTACCATCTGTTCCACTCGGGTATGCAGTCCATATGAAAGAAACGTACAACAACATGAAACAACTGTTACACACCATCAACTATGACAAGTATAAGTAGCAGATTTGTGGTGACCTGAAGGTCATTGCCATCGTGATGGGACTAAAGCAGGGTTACACAAAGTTTTGCTGTTTCCTCTGTCTGTGGGACAGCCGTGCGAGGACTTCCCACTACAAAAAAAGGATTGGCCCCAACGACAATCACTTGAACCGGGGAAAAAGAATGTACTTAACGAACCACTTGTAGAATCCCACAAGATCTTGCTCCTTCCTCTCCACATCAAACTTGGATTAATGAAGAATTTTGTAAAGGCCGTGGATCGAAATGGGGCAGGATTTTTATACCTTCGTGATAAATTTCCAAGACGTAGTGAGGCCAAAATCAAGGAAGGTGTATTTGTCGGTCCACAGATGCGTCAGCTCTTCCGAGATCAGCGTTTTGATGGTATCCTCACAGGTGATGAAAAGTTAGCTTGGAATGCTTTCCAGCAAGTGGCCACAAACTTTCTAGGAAACAATAAGGCTGACAATTACCAGGAGCTTGTAGAAACCCCCTAGCAACGCTACGAGATAGGGTGCAACATGTCCTTGAAACTACACTTTTTACACTCTCATCTGGATTTCTTCCCTGCTAACTGTGGTGCTGTCAGTGACGAGCATGGGGAACGATTTCATCAGAACATTACTACCCTCAAAAAAAGGTACCAAGGGAAATGGAATGCATCAATGCTAGCAGACTATTGTTGGACTCTTGTGAGAGATGCTCTAGAAACTTATTACAAGCGACAGGCAAAAAGTCGTCGCTGTAAATCATTTCCGCTATGAGCATTATCATTTGGTATGTATATGCAAATGTGTAACACTTGTTTTACAGATATTTTAAAAACTAGAGCTAATCTGGTGTTTTAAAGGCCATTTTCATATTCGGCAGCCCAAACAACATAAAGGTAACTTGGTTTAATCTCAGATACACACACAAAGTCAAAATTTGTTGTTCAGTGTTATCTGTGATAATGATACAGATAGAGGCCAACGGGTGCGATAATCTAATTATCACCCATCCTTCAGACGGCTTTCGTTGCGGGTTCGTGCGCTATACCGCCTTGGGTAAACACCGTCATCAGCTTTTCACCTGGGGTCAAATGTTGACCGACACGTTTCAAAGGGTTGTTGTGATGAATTTACCGTGATACAACGTTAAAATATCTCCAATTATAAAGATAAAATGTAGGGATAAAAATAATGCGTAAGATACTAGGAGACATGCTCGCCCATGCCCGCATTTCCTACCGCCATTCAAACTAACTAGTTAGACGTGCAGACGAAACGGTTTACCCTTGTAGACGGGAGGATAACGGAGATAGAAAAAGGAAAAATATGACTGAACACGTGTTTGAACCTAATGGGCAAAAAGACGCAATTGGTAATAAAAGAGAAAAAAAATTCATGCCACTAGTTAACACAATGTAAGGAAATGGACAGAAAAGACCTTAGCTCTTATTCGAAACAGTCATTTCTTGGACGTTTTACGATACTTGGTTGTTTTATTTGAATTCAGCGGCAAACGCCGTGGAGAAGGTTCGGAAGACAAATTTCAAAAAACTAACCTTGAGAAAAAATATGTTTTTTCTTAATACTAAAGTTATGAATATAGAACCTAGCTAGTTTGATAGCCCATCTTAAGCAGAGAAATAATATACTTTAAATTATCCAGACGGATAGATAACAAGGAAGATATTGACAAAAGACTGTATTGTTCACATCAGACTAGCGACAGTATTGTTGTGCACACTTTCACTAAAGCCTCAAAATTGCGTCCTTGAGACACGGAAATGCTAAAATCTAGCTGTAATGAACGAGAGGGGGAAGGTGGAGAATTGTGGCTAAAAATAACTTAGGAGGCAGATTTGTGTAGGTTTTGTGTATAGTTGGTCCAAGAAAACAAGTGTGTTTTGTGAAAAACCAAGTAGAGACAGACGGGCCAACAGACAATAATACATACTTGACTGAGATCTGACTGAAATTTGACTTTTGGTTGAAGATTTGAAAAAGTTAGGGGGGAAGTCTGTGATTGGACAAATGTATTCATATTAGCGGGGTAGAGACGCGCAATTTTGCCATTTGCTATAAGTCTGTCCAGTAGACACAGTAAATAATTACCAGTACCAGTGGTGTTTTTCCCAGAAGATATTACATACATTTTAGTGGGACGCCATACTATAGCCAGCAGCTCAGCTGAGTTTTGCTAGTAATAACTGTGTTCTCAATTCTGAATTCTGGTAAGAATGAAAGCATTTATCTTGTATATTTTAAATATTTTGAGTGATTGATACTGCCATATCATATAAAATGATTACGACAAGTAAGTGCTCGCTCTAGGTCCCCAGCCCAAGTTCAGGGTCTAGAGACAAACAAAAAATATATGGACGCCTAACTAAGACTATGGAAGGCGGATCTATTATTGAGATCAGTGGGAACATATCACCTATCTTATTGAATAAAAGGAAACTATTGAACATATCTCAGATGCAATGCAGTCTTGGGGAACTGGTACTATATGAAAACAACTGGGTAAGATGTGCTGTGTTGGTCAGAGAGATCTGACCCATTCTGTGTAATGTTGATGTGTTGTGCTGTGTGTAAGAGTGGTGCAGTAGATAGAGTACTGACACATAGCACAAATTTTGTTTCAGAATTGTGAGTTTCTGTTGTGGCACTAAGGTAGTGCCACATACTTAAGCAAGAATACACAAGCAGATGTGTGTGCCGCCTAACGTTTGTGTCGGTGCAGCCTAGCATTGTATTACAGCTACCGAGAGGAGTGGGCCACAGGAATCCAGTAGCAGATCTTCACAGACAAGACAAGATGAAATAGGTGGCCTGCTGAAGATTCACCAGTATTCACAACTATTCACAAATATTTCCCCATCAAAAATATACTTAATTCTTGGGAAATATAACAGTTAACTACAGTTTATAAGTCAATGGACAAAGCTTGTTGTAGTCACAGAGTGGGTGTGATGACACCACCCCAACAGCACATCCAGTAATAGTTTCCCAGAGACAGTAGAAATATTATTAAGATTAACCAGTCTTATAAAATACCTATGTACACAAATTCCATTTTATTATGCCATATATTTATGCATTCCATTTATAACTCCATAACATTTCATATGTTCTGACCAAAATAAAACATTGGTTCAGAACTAATAAATTTAGAAAAAATTGTTAAAATCAAAACTAAAACAGTCTGAGTTAGTTCAGTGTGTTATAGATTTTATTAATATTATTAGACTTGGTAATTACCTGTGTGTGTTTGTATATTCTATTACAACACATTACATTTCAGTACCCTAGACTTTTTAACGTAGCTACATTCATAATAGTAAAAGAGATCTGTTTGAGGTCGTAGTGGTAGTAAGAAGGGCCTTCTGTAATTCACATAAACATTTATCTCAGGAGCCTTCACAGCTGACCTCATACATTACACTAGGTACCATACAACCATACAATACCATCAAAAACCACTACAAATATTGGGGTCTTGTCCAGGGATATTAAGTTTATCAAAGATATTAGAAGCTCCTGGTGGGAGAATTAAACCAGTGGGGACAGATTGTATAATTTAAAAAGTACCCCTTAAAATAAAAAGGGGAAAATAAAAGTTGGTGAATCTTCACAGCCAGTGGTAATTAGTTAATTAATTAAATAATTAGAATTACCTTGGCCATTTTATATAATTAGAATTACCTTAGTCATTAATTAATTAGAATTACCTTGGCCATTATATATAAGTAGAATTGTCTTAGTCACTAGATAATTAGATTTACCTTGGTCATTGTTATTTTGTATGATGGCTGACCTAGCAAAATTTAGATCGGCTGCTGTGCTAACGGCGAAGGAGATGAATATGGAGGGTCAGGTTTTAATTCAGTATGTAACTGCAGAATGTGACAAGTATACTGAAAGGGAAGATAGGAGGTTAGCTGAAGAGAAGAGGTTACAAATTGAGGCTGATAAAGAACTTAAGAGGTTGCAGATTGAGGCTGACAAAGAGGCAAAAGCATTAGAGGCAGAAGAAAAACGACAGCAAAGGGAGGCAGAAGAAAAAAGATTGACTGCCGAAAGGGAGGCAGAAGAAAAAAAGGCCGAAAGGGAAGCAGAAGATAGAAGGTTGCAAAGGGAGCACGAATTACGACTAAGGGAGCTGGAATTACAAGGCCATGCTCCTGAAAATGGTGCCAGCCCTTTTGCCTCAGATGCTACGCCTAGTCAGGGAGCCTCAACCTCAGCTATGGGGTTTCATTTAGACCATTTTGTTGAGAAAGACGATGACATCGAGGGGTACCTCAGTAGATTTGAATTATTAGCTACTACATATGGGTTAGAGAGAGAGAGAGGTGGAGTCTAAAGTTATCACAGGGACTGAGAGGTACTTCTTATGAAGTCTTTGCTAAAATGAATAGAGAAGACCAAGACAATTATGACATGCTAAAGCAGGCTTTGTTATTGAGATATGAAAAAAATGGTGAATTTTATCGTAAGAAATTTAGAAATGCCAAGCTGTTGTCTGGGGAGACATACCACCAATTCTCTGCCAGACTGGAAACCTATTTGGAGAAATGGACTGCTCTGGGGAAGACCCAAGATCTTAAAGAGATGATCATGATAGAGCAATTAAGAGAGTCCATGGCTCCAGACTTGAGAAAATTTCTCATGGAACAAGGTGCAGAGAGGTTGGGGGAGGTTTTAAATGTCGCTGAGAGGTATCAGGCAGCCCAGGCAGAGGTAAGTGGCACTAAAAAGAAGCACATAGAAAATTTTAAAGCTCCACAGCAATTTAGTAGATTTGATAACAGAGAACAAGGTAATAAAGGCAGGACAAACTTTGATAGGCCAAGAAATGACTATCGTGACAGAAACTCACAGTTCAATGACCAAAAATATAATGAAAGAAAACCGTTTAACCAAGGAAAGAGATGGTGCAAATGGTGTAAGAAAGACAACCATAACACCGAATTTTGTAAAAGGAAACCTTCAAACATTGCTGCAATGAAGTCGGGGACTCGAAGATTAAAGGTTAATCCTAAGGGACAGCAGGAACCTTATCACCCCCCAGTTTGTGAGGATGTTATTTGTAATGGGGTCACCATAAGGTGCCTATATGATACAGGTTTGGATTATGATTCAGTTTGAAGTCTAGCCTAGTGGACCCAAGTCAGTATACCACAGAAACAGTGGAAATACAAGGGGCGACTAAGGACATACCACTCATGACACTTCCCATCGCAAGGATAACGGTGAAAACTCGCTATGTGGAAGGAGAAATCAGAGCAGCAGTGATAGATGAACCAATCTACCCTCTGATATTGGGGTGTAGGTACGTCTTCTTGGGAATCCCGAGAGACCTGTGATCATGGCGACAGTGCAGACCAGGTCACAGAAAAAAGAGGAAGAAGGTGAACCTATAAATGCTCATCCAGAGGAGATGAGGAAGGCGCAGGCTGAGGATAGGACACTCAAGCCATGTTTTAAAAAATTGCCCAAATGCCACACACCTCCAAGCAAGGGAGAGTACTTTATGAAGAACAAATTATTATACAGGAAGGCCGGAACTGGAACAAATGGTCACAACCAGCTGGTTCTTCCCACTTCATATAGGGATAAAGTGATGGAACTCGGGCATGCGATTCCCTTCAGTGGTCACATGGGGATCAGCGCCACAGGACAGCGTATAGCTTGTCATTACTTCTGGCCAGGGATAACGGAGGATATAAAAAGATATGTCAAATCCTGTCCAGAATGTCAAAGGGTAGCTCCAAAGCATTGGACTGCTCCTGCAACTCATGGGGAAATGCCCATAGTGGGAACACCTTTTGAGAGGGTTGCAGTGGATATTGTGGGACCTCTCACTCGGACCAAGAGGAGGAACAGTTACATCCTTACTCTGGTGGACACTTGTTCTATGTGGGGAGAGGCGGTAGCCCTGCCATCAATTGATTCAAAACATGTAGCAGAGGCACTACTTACAATATTCACAAGATTAGGATTCCCGCATCAAATCTTGACTGATAATGGCTCACAGTTCAAGGGGAAACTAACGGAAGAAGTTTTTAAGCTATTTCAAGCCAGACACTTTCATTGTAGTCCGTACCATCCACAAGGGAACGGCCAGGTAGAGAGGTTCAATGGGACTCTCATTTCTATCCTGAGGAAGCTGGCACACGAAAAACCGGATATGTGGGATCAATTCCTGCCCGCCGCGTTGTTTGCGTATCGGGAGGTACCACATAGTTCAACCGGGATGGCTCCCGCAACTCTGCTATTTGGGAGGCCAATAAAAGGTCCACTGGAAGCTTTATTAAGGACCTGGACAGATGAGAAGGCAGAAGAGACTGTTACCTCATCGTATCAATATGTGAACGAACTGACCACTCGTCTGAAAGCTGGATGGAAACTGGCAAATGATAATTTGAGACAAGCCAGGAAGAAACATGCAGCGTATTTTAATAGGAAGGCAAAGGACAGAGAATTAGCTGTGGGAGAGAAGGTGCTTCTTCTACTACCCGGCAGCCAGAATAAATTACAAATTGGATGGCAAGGTCCATATACGGTTCTAGAGAAGGTGTCTAGAACAAATTATAAAATTGACAAAAAGGGGAAGGAGAAAGTTTATCATGTAAACCTTTTAAAGAAGTATCTGGACAGACCACTCCAGGAAAGCACTCCCTTACTGACCTTGGCTATCGCAACTCAAATGCAAAAGGAACCACTCACCTCACATGAATACCCATTACATCCTTGTGAGACAGCTGCACAAGTAAAAGTCAGTAAGCACCTGACTAAAAATCAGAGGGAGAGAGTTCAACAGGTTCTGGAGGAACATACAGATGTATTAACAGATAAACCAGGACATACAAATTTGCTACAGTATGACATGAAACTGGTAGACTCAAACCCAATCTGTATGAGAGCTATTCTATTCCGTTCGCGAAGGAGAAGGCATTGAAAGAAGAAATAGATTATTTGTTGAAGGAGGGGATTATTTCACACAGTGAATCTTCTTTTAGCTCCAGTGTAGTTTTGTTGAGGAAACCGTCTGGGGAACATAGACTGTGCATAGATTACAGGAAACTGAATGCTGTCACAGAAGGACAAGTGGATCCATTACCAGACACAAAACAGTTATTTGCCAGATTAAACAAGGCAAAATACTTTTCAAAGGTGGATCTTAGTAAAGGCTATTACCAGATTCCAGTGAAGCCTAAAGTTAGACCTTATTTAGCTTTTAGCACCTCGGAAGGACATTATGAATTCAACATGCTACCATTCGGATTGAAAAATGCTCCGAGTGTATTTTCAAGGATGATGCGCAAATTGTTGGATCCCCTGAATAATCCATGTATCACGAATTTCATGGATGATATTCTCGTCGCCACAGAGACATTTGAAGAACACATTAACTCTCTAAAAAATGTTATTTGATAGGCTTAGGGAAGCGAACTTAACTGCTAGACCAACAAAATGTTGTATTGGATGCAAAGAGTTGGAATTCTTGGGACACACTGTATATCAGGGTAACATGACCCCTGACCCCAAGAACTTGGAAAAACTGCAGAGAGCACCTAGACCACAAACAAAAAAGGACGTGCGATCATTCGTGTCGTTATGTGGATTTTACCAAAAATATATCAAAAATTTTAACTCTATTTGTGCTCCTCTGACTGATCTGACTCGCAAGGGACATCCAGATAGAATTGTTTGGACTGCGCAATGTGAATTGGCTTTCCAAGAGTTAAAGGATAAACTCACTAGCAAGCCTATTCTCAAATTGCCTGATTTGACACAGGACTTTGTGGTGAGAACAGATGCAAGTAATGTAGGCCTCGGGGCGGCTCTGTTGCAAAGGTCATCTTCACCCGATGGGGAACTGAACCCAGTCGCTTATGCAAGCCGCAAATTGAATAAAGCGGAGCAAGGATATTCCACAAGCGAAAAAGAATGTTTAGCGTTAATCTGGGCAATAAAAAAGTTCCAAATCTATCTGTATGGTAGGACTTTTGTGGTCCAGACGGATCATCAGCCCCTAGTGTTCTTATCTCAGGCTAAGCATGAAAATGCAAGATTGTTGAGATGGTCATTATTGTTACAACCTTATAATTTTATTATCGAATACATCCCGGGGTCATTGAATGTCGGTGCAGATTTCCTCAGTCGGCACCCCTGTGATCAAAATTAGAGTAGTTGGTAGGCGTGAGGAGTAATTTTATCTATGTGTATCACTGGTTTTGGAACTTGCCGTAGTGCATGTTCTCAAGTGGGGAGATGTGTGATGAATTTACCGTGATACAACGTTAAAATATCTCCAATTATAAAGATAAAATGTAGGGATAAAAATAATGCGTAAGATACTAGGAGACATGCTCGCCCATGCCCGCATTTCCTACCGCCATTCAAACTAACTAGTTAGACGTGCAGACGAAACGGTTTACCCTTTGTAGACGGGAGGATAACGGAGAAAAAAAAAGGAAAAATATGACTGAACACGTGTTTGAACCTAATGGGCAAAAAGACGCAATTGGTAATAAAAGAGAAAAAAAATTCATGCCACTAGTTAACACAATGTAAGGAAATGGACAGAAAAGACCTTAGCTCTTATTCGAAACAGTCATTTCTTGGACGTTTTACGATACTTGGTTGTTTTATTTGAATTCAGCGGCAAACGCCGTGGAGAAGGTTCGGAAGACAAATTTCAAAAAAACTAACCTTCAGAAAAAAAATATGTTTTTTCTTAATACTAAAGTTATGAATATAAAACCTAGCTAGTTTGATAGCCCATCTTAAGCAGAGAACTAATATACTTTCAATTATACAGACGGATAGATAACAAGGAAGATATTGACAAAAGACTGTATTGTTCACATCAGACTAGCGACAGTATTGTTGTGCACACTTTCACTAAAGCCTCAAAATTGCGTCCTTGAGACACGGAAATGCTAAAATCTAGCTGTAATGAACGAGAGGGGGAAGGTGGAGAATTGTGGCTAAAAATAACTTAGGAGGCAGATTTGTGTAGGTTTTGTGTATAGTTGGTCCAAGAAACAAGTGTGTTTTTGTGAAAAACCAAGTAGAGACAGACGGACCAACAGACAATAATACATACTTGACTGAGATCTGACTGAAATTTGACTTTTGGTTGTAGATTTGAAAAAGTTAGGGGGGAAGTCTGTGATTGGACAAATGAATTCATATTAACGGGATAGAGACGCGCATTTTTGCCATTTGACATAAGTCTGTCCAGTAGACACAGTCAGTCTTTTCCAGTGGTGTTTTTCCAAGAAGATATTATATACATTTTAGTGGGACGCCATATTACTGCCATATCATATAAAATGATTACGACAAGTAAGTGCTCGCTCTAGGTCCCCAGCCCAAGTTCAGGGTCTAGAGACAAACAAAAAATATATGGACGCCTAACTAAGACTATGGAAGGCGGATCTATTATTGAGATCAGTGGGAACATATCACCTATCTTATTGAATAAAAGGAAACTATTGAACATATCTCAGATGCAATGCAGTCTTGGGGAACTGGTACTATATGAAAACAACTGGGCAAGATGTGCTACGTTGGTTAGAGAGATCTGACCCATTCTGTGTAATATTGATGTGTTGTGCTGTGTGTAAGAGTGATGCAGTAGATAGAGTACTGACACATAGCACAAATTTTGTTTCAGAATTGTGAGTTTCTGTTGTGGCACTAAGGTAGTGCCACATACTTAATCAAGAATACACAAGCAGATGTGTGTGCCGCCTAACATTTGTGTCGGTGCAGCCTAGCATTGTATTCCAGCTACCGAGAGGAGTGGGCCACAGGAATCCAGTAGCAGATCTTCACAGACAAGATGAGTGAATAGGTGGCCTGCTGAAGATTCACCAGTATTCACAACTATTCACAAATATTTCTCCCATAAAAAATATACTGAATTCTTGGGAAATATAACATTTACTACAGTTTATAAGTCAATGGACAAAGCTTGTTGTAGTCACAGAGTGGGTGTGATGACACCACCCCAACAGCACATCCAGTAATAGTTTCACAGAGACAGTAGAAATATTATTAAGGTTAACCAGTCTTATCAAATACCTATGTACACAAATTCCATTTTATTATGCCATATATTTATGCATTCCATTTATAACTCCATAACATTTCATATGTTCTGACCAAAATAAAACATTGGTTCAGAACTAATAAATTTAGAAAAAAATTGTTAAAATCAAAACTAAAACAGTCTGAGTTAGTTCAGTGTGTTATAGATTTTATTAATATTATTAGACTTATTAATTACCTGTGTGTGTTTGTATATTCTATTACAACACATTACATTTCAGTACCCTAGACTTTTTAACGTAGCTACATTCATAATAGTAAAAGAGATCTGTTTGAGGTCGTAGTGGTAGTAAGAAGGGCCTTCTGTAATTCACATAAACATTTATCTCAGGAGCCTTCACAGCTGACCTCATACATTACACTAGGTAACATAACAACCATACAATACCATCAAAAACCACTACAAATATTGGGGTCTTGTCCAGGGATATTAAGTTTATCAAAGATATTAGAATCTCCTGGTGTGAGAATTAAACCAGTGGGGACAGATTGTATAAATTTAAAAAGTGTCCCTTAAAATAAAAAGGGGAAAATAAAAGTTGGTGAATCTTCACAGCCAGTGGTAATTAGTTAATTAATTAATTAATTAATTAGAATTACCTTGGCCATTTTATATAATTAGAATTACCTTAGTCATTAATTAATTAGAATTACCTTGGCCATTATATATAAGTAGAATTATCTTAGTCACTAGATAATTAGATTTACCTTGGTCATTGTTATTTTGTATGATGGCTGACCTAGCAAAATTTAGATCGGCTGCTGTGCTAACGGCGAAGGAGATGAATATGGAGGGTCAGGTTTTAATTCAGTATGTAACTGCAGAATGTGACAAGTATACTGAAAGGGAAGATAGGAGGTTAGCTGAAGAGAAGAGGTTACAAATTGAGGCTGATAAAGAACTTAAGAGGTTGCAGATTGAGGCTGACAAAGAGGCAAAAGCATTAGAGGCAGAAGAAAAACGACAGCAAAGGGAGGCAGAAGAAAAAAAGATTGACTGCCGAAAGGGAGGCAGAAGAAAAAAGATTGACTGCCGAAAGGGAAGCAGAAGATAGAAGGTTGCAAAGGGAGCACGAATTACGACTAAGGGAGCTGGAATTACAAGGCCATGCTCCTGAAAATGGTGCCAGCCCTTTTTGCCTCAGATGCTACGCCTAGTCAGGGAGCCTCAACCTCAGCTATGGGGTTTCATTTAGACCATTTTGTTGAGAAAGACGATGACATCGAGGGGTACCTCAGTAGATTTGAATTATTAGCTACTACATATGGGTTAGAGAGAGAGAGGTGGAGTCTAAAGTTATCACAGGGACTGAGAGGTACTTCTTATGAAGTCTTTGCTAAAATGAATAGAGAAGACCAAGACAATTATGACATGCTAAAGCAGGCTTTGTTATTAAGATATGAAAAAAAATGGTGAATTTTATCGTAAGAAATTTAGAAATGCCAAACTGTTGTCTGGGGAGACATACCACCAATTCTCTGCCAGACTGGAAACCTATTTGGAGAAATGGACTGCTCTGGGAAGACCCAAGATCTTAAAGAGATGATCATGATAGAGCAATTAAGAGAGTCCATGGCTCCAGACTTGAGAAAATTTCTCATGGAACAAGGTGCAGAGAGGTTGGGGGAGGTTTTAAATGTCGCTGAGAGGTATCAGGCAGCCCAGGCAGAGGTAAGTGGCACTAAAAAGAAGCACATAGAAAATTTTAAAGCTCCACAGCAATTTAGTAGATTTGATAACAGAGAACAAGGTAATAAAGGCAGGACAAACTTTGATAGGCCAAGAAATGACTATCGTGACAGAAACTCACAGTTCAATGACCAAAAATATAATGAAAGAAAACCGTTTAACCAAGGAAAGAGATGGTGCAAATGGTGTAAGAAAGACAACCATAACACCGAATTTTGTAAAAGGAAACCTTCAAACATTGCTGCAATGAAGTCGGGGACTCAAGATTAAAGGTTAATCCTAAGGGACAGCAGGAACCTTATCACCCCCCAGTTTGTGAGGATGTTATTTGTAATGGGGTCACCATAAGGTGCCTTTATGATACAGGTTTGGATTATGATTCAGTTGTGAAGTCTAGCCTAGTGGACCCAAGTCAGTATACCACAGAAACAGTGGAAAATCAAGGGGCGACTAAGGACATACCACTCATGACACTTCCCATCGCAAGGATAACGGTGAAAACTCGCTATGTGGAAGGAGAAATCAGAGCAGCAGTGATAGATGAACCAATCTACCCTCTGATATTGGGGTGTAGGTACGTCTTCTTGGGGAATCCCGAGAGACCTGTGATCATGGCGACAGTGCAGACCAGGTCACAGAAAAAGGAGGAAGAAGGTGAACCTATAAATGCTCATCCAGAGGAGATGAGGAAGGCGCAGGCTGAGGATAGGACACTCAAGCCATGTTTTAAAAAATTGCCCAAATGCCACACACCTCCAAGCAAGGGAGAGTACTTTATGAAGAACAAATTATTATACAGGAAGGCCGGAACTGGAACAAATGGTCACAACCAGCTGGTTCTTCCCACTTCATATAGGGATAAAGTGATGGAACTCGGGCATGCGATTCCCTTCAGTGGTCACATGGGGATCAGCGCCACAGGACAGCGTATAGCTTGTCATTACTTCTGGCCAGGGATAACGGAGGATATAAAAAGATATGTCAAATCCTGTCCAGAATGTCAAAGGGTAGCTCCAAAGCATTGGACTGCTCCTGCAACTCTAGGGGAAATGCCCATAGTGGGAACACCTTTTGAGAGGGTTGCAGTGGATATTGTGGGACCTCTCACTCGGACCAAGAGGAGGAACAGTTACATCCTTACTCTGGTGGACACTTGTTCTATGTGGGGAGAGGCGGTAGCCCTGCCATCAATTGATTCAAAACATGTAGCAGAGGCACTACTTACAATATTCACAAGATTAGGATTCCCGCATCAAATCTTGACTGATAATGGCTCACAGTTCAAGGGGAAACTAACGGAAGAAGTTTTTAAGCTATTTCAAGCCAGACACTTTCATTGTAGTCCGTACCATCCACAAGGGAACGGCCAGGTAGAGAGGTTCAATGGGACTCTCATTTCTATCCTGAGGAAGCTGGCACACGAAAAACCGGATATGTGGGATCAATTCCTGCCCGCCGCGTTGTTTGCGTATCGGGAGGTACCACATAGTTCAACCGGGATGGCTCCCGCAACTCTGCTATTTGGGAGGCCAATAAAAGGTCCACTGGAAGCTTTATTAAGGACCTGGACAGATGAGAAGGCAGAAGAGACTGTTACCTCATCGTATCAATATGTGAACGAACTGACCACTCGTCTGAAAGCTGGATGGAAACTGGCAAATGATAATTTGAGACAAGCCAGGAAGAAACATGCAGCATATTTTAATAGGAAGGCAAAGGACAGAGAATTAGCTGTGGGAGAGAAGGTGCTTCTTCTACTACCCGGCAGCCAGAATAAATTACAAATTGGATGGCAAGGTCCATATACGGTTCTAGAGAAGGTGTCTAGAACAAATTATAAAATTGACAAAAAGGGGAAGGAGAAAGTTTATCATGTAAACCTTTTAAAGAAGTATCTGGACAGACCACTCCAGGAAAGCACCCCCTTACTGACCTTGGCTATCGCAACTCAAATGCAAAAGGAACCACTCACCTCACATGAATACCCATTACATCCTTGTGAGACAGCTGCACAAGTAAAAGTCAGTAAGCACCTGACTAAAAATCAGAGGGAGAGAGTTCAACAGGTTCTGGAGGAACATACAGATGTATTAACAGATAAACCAGGACATACAAATTTGCTACAGTATGACATGAAACTGGTAGACTCAAACCCAATCTGTATGAGAGCCTATTCTATTCCGTTCGCGAAGGAGAAGGCATTGAAAGAAGAAATAGATTATTTGTTGAAGGAGGGGATTATTTCACACAGTGAATCTTCTTTTAGCTCCAGTGTAGTTTTGTTGAGGAAACCGTCTGGGGAACATAGACTGTGCATAGATTACAGGAAACTGAATGCTGTCACAGAAGGACAAGTGGATCCATTACCAGACACAAAACAGTTATTTGCCAGATTAAACAAGGCAAAATACTTTTCAAAGGTGGATCTTAGTAAAGGCTATTACCAGATTCCAGTGAAGCCTGAAGTTAGACCTTATTTAGCTTTTAGCACCTCGGAAGGACATTATGAATTCAACATGCTACCATTCGGATTGAAAAATGCTCCGAGTGTATTTTCAAGGATGATGCGCAAATTGTTGGATCCCCTGAATAATCCATGTATCACGAATTTCATGGATGATATTCTCGTCGCCACAGAGACATTTGAAGAACACATTAACTCTCTGAAAATGTGTTATTTGATAGGCTTAGGGAAGCGAACTTAACTGCTAGACCAACAAAATGTTGTATTGGATGCAAAGAGTTGGAATTCTTGGGACACACTGTATATCAGGGTAACATGACCCCTGACCCCAAGAACTTGGAAAAAACTGCAGAGAGCACCTAGACCACAAACAAAAAAGGACGTGCGATCATTCGTGTCGTTATGTGGATTTTACCAAAAATATATCAAAAATTTTAACTCTATTTGTGCTCCTCTGACTGATCTGACTCGCAAGGGACATCCAGATAAAATAGTTTGGACTGCGCAATGTGAATTGGCTTTCCAAGAGTTAAAGGAAAAACTCACTAGCAAGCCTATTCTCAAATTGCCTGATTTGACACAGGACTTTGTGGTGAGAACAGATGCAAGTAATGTAGGCCTCGGGGCGGCTCTGTTGCAAAGGTCATCTTCACCCGATGGGGAACTGAACCCAGTCGCTTATGCAAGCCGCAAATTGAATAAAGCGGAGCAAGGATATTCCACAAGCGAAAAAGAATGTTTAGCGTTAATCTGGGCAATAAAAAAGTTCCAAATCTATCTGTATGGTAGGACTTTTGTGGTCCAGACGGATCATCAGCCCCTAGTGTTCTTATCTCAGGCTAAGCATGAAAATGCAAGATTGTTGAGATGGTCATTATTGTTACAACCTTATAATTTTATTATCGAATACATCCCGGGGTCATTGAATGTCGGTGCAGATTTCCTCAGTCGGCACCCCTGTGATCAAAATTAGAGTAGTTGGTAGGCGTGAGGAGTAATTTTATCTATGTGTATCACTGGTTTTGGAACTTGCCGTAGTGCATGTTCTCAAGTGGGGAGATGTGTGATGAATTTACCGTGATACAACGTTAAAATATCTCCAATTATAAAGATAAAATATAGGGATAAAAATAATGCGTAAGATACTAGGATACATGCTCGCCTATGCCCGCATTTCCTACCGCCATTTAAACTAACTAGTTAGACGTGCAGACGAAACGGTTTACCCTTTGTAGACGGGAGGATAACGGAGATATTTAAAAAAAAGGAAAAATATGACTGAACACGTGTTTGAACCTAATGGGCAAAAAGACGCAATTGGTAATAAAAGAGAAAAAAAAAAAAATTCACGCCACTAGTTAACACAATGTAAGGAAATGGACAGAAAAGACCTTAGCTCTTATTCGAAACAGTCATTTCTTGGACGTTTTACGATACTTGGTTGTTTTATTTGAATTCAGCGGCAAACGCCGCGGATAAGGTTCGGAAGACAAATTTCAAAAAACTAAAACTTGAGAAAAAAATATGTTTTTTTCTTAATACTAAAGAGTTATGAATATAAAACCTAGCTAGTTTGATAGCCCATCTTAAGCAGAGAAATAATATACTTTAAATTATCCAGACGGATAGATAACAAGGAAGATATTGACAAAAAAATGAACTGTTCACATCAGACTAGCGACGGTAATGATGTGCACAAATTCACTAAAGCCTCAAAATAACGTCGTTGAGACACGGAAATGCAAAAATCTAGCTGTAATGAACGAGAGGGGGAAGGTGGAGAATTGTGGCTAAAAATAACTTAGGAGGCAGATTTGTGTAGGGTGTTGCGTGTAGTTGGTCCAAGAAACAAGTGTGTTTTTGTGACAAACCAAGTAGAGACAGACGGACCAACAGACAATAATACATACTTGACTGAGATCTGACTGAAATTTGACTTTTGGTTGAAGATTTGAAAAAGTTAGGGGGGAAGTCTGTGATTGGACAAATGTATTCATATTAGCGGGGTAGAGACGCGCAATTTTGCCATTTGCTATAAGTCTGTCCAGTAGACACAGTAAATAATTACCAGTACCAGTGGTGTTTTTCCCAGAAGATATTACATACATTTTAGTGGGACGCCATACTATAGCCAGCAGCTCAGCTGAGTTTTGCTAGTAATAACTGTGTTCTCAATTCTGAATTCTGGTAAGAATGAAAGCATTTATCTTGTATATTTTAAATATTTTGAGTGATTGATACTGCCATATCATATAAAATGATTACGACAAGTAAGTGCTCGCTCTAGGTCCCCAGCCCAAGTTCAGGGTCTAGAGACAAACAAAAAATATATGGACGCCTAACTAAGACTATGGAAGGCGGATCTATTATTGAGATCAGTGGGAACATATCACCTATCTTATTGAATAAAAGGAAACTATTGAACATATCTCAGATGCAATGCAGTCTTGGGGAACTGGTACTATATGAAAACAACTGGGTAAGATGTGCTGTGTTGGTCAGAGAGATCTGACCCATTCTGTGTAATGTTGATGTGTTGTGCTGTGTGTAAGAGTGGTGCAGTAGATAGAGTACTGACACATAGCACAAATTTTGTTTCAGAATTGTGAGTTTCTGTTGTGGCACTAAGGTAGTGCCACATACTTAATCAAGAATACACAAGCAGATGTGTGTGCCGCCTAACATTTGTGTCGGTGCAGCCTAGCATTGTATTCCAGCTACCGAGAGGAGTGGGCCACAGGAATCCAGTAGCAGATCTTCACAGACAAGATGAGTGAATAGGTGGCCTGCTGAAGATTCACCAGAACTCTTAACTATTCACAAATATTTCCCCATCAAAAATATACTTAATTCTTGGGAAATATAACAGTTAACTACAGTTTATAAGTCAATGGACAAAGCTCGTTGTAATCACAGAGTGGGTGTGATGACACCACCCCAACAGCACATCCAGTAATAGTTCTCCCAGAGACATTATAAATATTATTAATATTAACCAGTCTTATAAAATACCTATGTACACAAATTCCATTTTATTATGCCATATATTTATGCATTCCATTTATAACTCCATAACATTTCATATGTTCTGACCAAAATAAAACATTGGTTCAGAACTAATAAATTTAGAAAAAAATTGTTAAAATCAAAACTAAAACAGTCTGAGTTAGTTCAGTGTGTTATAGATTTTATTAATATTATTAGACTTATTAATTACCTGTGTGTGTTTGTATATTCTATTACAACACATTACATTTCAGTACCCTAGACTTTTTAACGTAGCTACATTCATAATAGTAAAAGAGATCTGTTTGAGGTCGTAGTGGTAGTAAGAAGGGCCTTCTGTAATTCACATAAACATTTATCTCAGGAGCCTTCACAGCTGACCTCATACATTACACTAGGTACCATACAACCATACAATACCATCAAAAACCACTACAAATATTGGGGTCTTGTCCAGGGATATTAAGTTTATCAAAGATATTAGAAGCTCCTGGTGGGAGAATTAAACCAGTGGGGACAGATTGTATAATTTAAAAAGTACCCCTTAAAATAAAAAGGGGAAAATAAAAGTTGGTGAATCTTCACAGCCAGTGGTAATTAGTTAATTAATTAAATAATTAGAATTACCTTGGCCATTTTATATAATTAGAATTACCTTAGTCATTAATTAATTAGAATTACCTTGGCCATTATATATAACTAGAATTGTCTTAGTCACTAGATAATTAGATTTACCTTGGTCATTGTTATTTTGTATGATGGCTGACCTAGCAAAATTTAGATCGGCTGCTGTGCTAACGGCGAAGGAGATGAATATGGAGGGTCAGGTTTTAATTCAGTATGTAACTGCAGAATGTGACAAGTATACTGAAAGGGAAGATAGGAGGTTAGCTGAAGAGAAGAGGTTACAAATTGAGGCTGATAAAGAACTTAAGAGGTTGCAGATTGAGGCTGACAAAGAGGCAAAAGCATTAGAGGCAGAAGAAAAACGACAGCAAAGGGAGGCAGAAGAAAAAAGATTGACTGCCGAAAGGGAGGCAGAAGAAAAAAAGGCCGAAGGGAAGCAGAAGATAGAAGGTTGCAAAGGGAGCACGAATTACGACTAAGGGAGCTGGAATTACAAGGCCATGCTCCTGAAAATGGTGCCAGCCTTTTTGCCTCAGATGCTACGCCTAGTCAGGGAGCCTCAACCTCAGCTATGGGGTTTCATTTAGACCATTTTGTTGAGAAAGACGATGACATCGAGGGGTACCTCAGTAGATTTGAATTATTAGCTACTACATATGGGTTAGAGAGAGAGGTGGAGTCTAAAGTTATCACAGGGACTGAGAGGTACTTCTTATGAAGTCTTTGCTAAAATGAATAGAGAAGACCAAGACAATTATGACATGCTAATGCAGGCTTTGTTATTAAGATATGAAAAACATGGTGAATTTTACCGTAAGAAATTTAGAAATGCCAAGCTGTTGTCTGGGGAGACATACCACCAATTCTCTGCCAGACTGGAAACCTATTTGGAGAAATGGACTGCTCTGGGGAAGACCCAAGATCTTAAAGAGATGATCATGATAGAGCAATTAAGAGAGTCCATGGCTCCAGACTTGAGAAAATTTCTCATGGAACAAGGTGCAGAGAGGTTGGGGGAGGTTTTAAATGTCGCTGAGAGGTATCAGGCAGCCCAGGCAGAGGTAAGTGGCACTAAAAAGAAGCACATAGAAAATTTTAAAGCTCCACAGCAATTTAGTAGATTTGATAACAGAGAACAAGGTAATAAAGGCAGGACAAACTTTGATAGGCCAAGAAATGACTATCGTGACAGAAACTCACAGTTCAATGACCAAAAATATAATGAAAGAAAACCGTTTAACCAAGGAAAGAGATGGTGCAAATGGTGTAAGAAAGACAACCATAACACCGAATTTTGTAAAAGGAAACCTTCAAACATTGCTGCAATGAAGTCGGGGACTCGAAGATTAAAGGTTAATCCTAAGGGACAGCAGGAACCTTATCACCCCCCAGTTTGTGAGGATGTTATTTGTAATGGGGTCACCATAAGGTGCCTATATGATACAGGTTTGGATTATGATTCAGTCGTGAAGTCTAGCCTAGTGGACCCAAGTCAGTATACCACAGAAACAGTGGAAATACAAGGGGCGACTAAGGACATACCACTCATGACACTTCCCATCGCAAGGATAACGGTGAAAACTCGCTATGTGGAAGGAGAAATCAGAGCAGCAGTGATAGATGAACCAATCTACCCTCTGATATTGGGGTGTAGGTACGTCTTCTTGTGGAATCCCGAGAGACCTGTGATCATGGCGACAGTGCAGACCAGGTCACAGAAAAAAGAGGAAGAAGGTGAACCTATAAATGCTCATCCAGAGGAGATGAGGAAGGCGCAGGCTGAGGATAGGACACTCAAGCCATGTTTTAAAAAATTGCCCAAATGCCACACACCTCCAAGCAAGGGAGAGTACTTTATGAAGAACAAATTATTATACAGGAAGGCCGGAACTGGAACAAATGGTCACAACCAGCTGGTTCTTCCCACTTCATATAGGGATAAAGTGATGGAACTCGGGCATGCGATTCCCTTCAGTGGTCACATGGGGATCAGCGCCACAGGACAGCGTATAGCTTGTCATTACTTCTGGCCAGGGATAACGGAGGATATAAAAAGATATGTCAAATCCTGTCCAGAATGTCAAAGGGTAGCTCCAAAGCATTGGACTGCTCCTGCAACTCATGGGGAAATGCCCATAGTGGGAACACCTTTTGAGAGGGTTGCAGTGGATATTGTGGGACCTCTCACTCGGACCAAGAGGAGGAACAGTTACATCCTTACTCTGGTGGACACTTGTTCTATGTGGGGAGAGGCGGTAGCCCTGCCATCAATTGATTCAAAACATGTAGCAGAGGCACTACTTACAATATTCACAAGATTAGGATTCCCGCATCAAATCTTGACTGATAATGGCTCACAGTTCAAGGGGAAACTAACGGAAGAAGTTTTTAAGCTATTTCAAGCCAGACACTTTCATTGTAGTCCGTACCATCCACAAGGGAACGGCCAGGTAGAGAGGTTCAATGGGACTCTCATTTCTATCCTGAGGAAGCTGGCACACGAAAAACCGGATATGTGGGATCAATTCCTGCCCGCCGCGTTGTTTGCGTATCGGGAGGTACCACATAGTTCAACCGGGATGGCTCCCGCAACTCTGCTATTTGGGAGGCCAATAAAAGGTCCACTGGAAGCTTTATTAAGGACCTGGACAGATGAGAAGGCAGAAGAGACTGTTACCTCATCGTATCAATATGTGAACGAACTGACCACTCGTCTGAAAGCTGGATGGAAACTGGCAAATGATAATTTGAGACAAGCCAGGAAGAAACATGCAGCGTATTTTAATAGGAAGGCAAAGGACAGAGAATTAGCTGTGGGAGAGAAGGTGCTTCTTCTACTACCCGGCAGCCAGAATAAATTACAAATTGGATGGCAAGGTCCATATACGGTTCTAGAGAAGGTGTCTAGAACAAATTATAAAATTGATAAAAAGGGGAAGGAGAAAGTTTATCATGTAAACCTTTTAAAGAAGTATCTGGACAGACCACTCCAGGAAAGCACTCCCTTACTGACCTTGGCTATCGCAACTCAAATGCAAAAGGAACCACTCACCTCACATGAATACCCATTACATCCTTGTGAGACAGCTGCACAAGTAAAAGTCAGTAAGCACCTGACTAAAAATCAGAGGGAGAGAGTTCAACAGGTTCTGGAGGAACCTACAGATGTATTAACAGATAAACCAGGACATACAAATTTGCTACAGTATGACATGAAACTGGTAGACTCAAACCCAATCTGTATGAGAGCCTATTCTATTCCGGTCGCGAAGGAGAAGGCATTGAAGGAAGAAATAGAGTATTTGTTGAAGGAGGGGATTATTTCGCACAGTGAATCATCTTTTAGTTCTAGTGTCGTTTTGTTGAGGAAACCGTCTGGGGAACATAGACTGTGCATAGATTACAGGAAACTGAATGCTGTCACAGAAGGACAAGTGGATCCATTACCAGACACAAAACAGTTATTTGCCAGATTAAACAAGGCAAAATACTTTTCAAAGGTGGATCTTAGTAAAGGCTATTACCAGATTCCAGTGAAGCCTAAAGTTAGACCTTATTTAGCTTTTAGCACCTCGGAAGGACATTATGAATTCAACATGCTACCATTCGGATTGAAGAATGCTCCGAGTGTATTTTCAAGGATGATGCGCAAATTGTTGGATCCCCTGAATAATCCATGTATCACGAATTTCATGGATGATATTCTCGTCGCCACAGAGACATTTGAAGAACACATTAACTCTCTGAAAATGTTATTTGATAGGCTTAGGGAAGCGAACTTAACTGCTAGACCAACAAAATGTTGTATTGGATGCAAAGAGTTGGAATTCTTGGGACACACTGTATATCAGGGTAACATGACCCCTGACCCCAAGAACTTGGAAAAACTGCAGAGAGCACCTAGACCACAAACAAAAAAGGACGTGCGATCATTCGTGTCGTTATGTGGATTTTACCAAAAATATATCAAAAATTTTAACTCTATTTGTGCTCCTCTGACTGATCTGACTCGCAAGGGACATCCAGATAGAATTGTTTGGACTGCGCAATGTGAATTGGCTTTCCAAGAGTTAAAGGATATACTCACTAGCAAGCCTATTCTCAAATTGCCTGATTTGACACAGGACTTTGTGGTGAGAACAGATGCAAGTAATGTAGGCCTCGGGGCGGCTCTGTTGCAAAGGTCATCTTCACCCGATGGGGAACTGAACCCAGTCGCTTATGCTAGCCGCAAATTGAATAAAGCGGAGCAAGGATATTCCACAAGCGAAAAAGAATGTTTAGCGTTAATCTGGGCAATAAAAAAGTTCCAAATCTATCTGTATGGTAGGACTTTTGTGGTCCAGACGGATCATCAGCCCCTAGTGTTCTTATCTCAGGCTAAGCATGAAAATGCAAGATTGTTGAGATGGTCATTATTGTTACAACCTTATAATTTTATTATCGAATACATCCCGGGGTCATTGAATGTCGGTGCAGATTTCCTCAGTCGGCACCCCTGTGATCAAAATTAGAGTAGTTGGTAGGCGTGAGGAGTAATTTTATCTATGTGTATCACTGGTTTTGGAACTTGCCGTAGTGCATAATCTCAAGTGGGGAGATGTGTGATGAATTTACCGTGATACAACGTTAAAATATCTCCAATTATAAAGATAAAATGTAGGGATAAAAATAATGCGTAAGATACTAGGAGACATGCTCGCCCATGCCCGCCTTTCCTACCGCCATTCAAACTAACTAGTTAGACGTGCAGACGAAACGGTTTACCCTTGTAGACGGGAGGATAACGGAGATAGAAAAAGGAAAAATATGACTGAACACGTGTTTGAACCTAATGGGCAAAAAGACGCAATTGGTAATAAAAGAGAAAAAAATTCATGCCACTAGTTAACACAATGTAAGGAAATGGACAGAAAAGACCTTAGCTCTTATTCGAAACAGTCATTTCTTGGACGTTTTACGATACTTGGTTGTTTTATTTGAATTCAGCGGCAAACGCCGTGGAGAAGGTTCGGAAGACAAATTTCAAAAAACTAACCTTGAGAAAAAAATATGTTTTTTCTTAATACTAAAGTTATGAATGTAGAACCTAGCTAGTTTGATAGCCCATCTTAAGCAAAGAAATAATATACTTTAAATTATCCAGACGGATAGATAACAAGGAAGATATTGACAAAAGACTGTATTGTTCACATCAGACTAGCGACAGTATTGTTGTGCACATTTTCACTAAAGCCTCAAAATTGCGTCCTTGAGACACGGAAATGCTAAAATCTAGCTGTAATGAACGAGAGGGGGAAGGTGGAGAATTGTGGCTAAAAATAACTTAGGAGGCAGATTTGTGTAGATTTTGTGTATAGTTGGTCCAAGAAAACAAGTGTGTTTTGTGAAAAACCAAGTAGAGACAGACGGGCCAACAGACAATAATACATACTTGACTGAGATCTGACTGAAATTTGACTTTTGGTTGAAGATTTGAAAAAGTTAGGGGGGAAGTCTGTGATTAGACAAATGTATTCATATTAGCGGGGTAGAGACGCGCAATTTTGCCATTTGCTATAAGTCTGTCCAGTAGACACAGTAAATAATTACCAGTACCAGTGGTGTTTTTCCCAGAAGATATTACATACATTTTAGTGGGACGCCATACTATAGCCAGCAGCTCAGCTGAGTTTTGCTAGTAATAACTGTGTTCTCAATTCTGAATTCTGGTAAGAATGAAAGCATTTATCTTGTATATTTTAAATATTTTGAGTGATTGATACTGCCATATCATATAAAATGATTACGACAAGTAAGTGCTCGCTCTAGGTCCCCAGCCCAAGTTCAGGGTCTAGAGACAAACAAAAAATATATGGACGCCTAACTAAGACTATGGAAGGCGGATCTATTTTTGAGATCAGTGGGAACATATCACCTATCTTATTGAATAAAAGGAAACTATTGAACATATCTCAGATGCAATGCAGTCTTGGGGAACTGGTACTATATGAAAACAACTGGGTAAGATGTGCTGTGTTGGTCAGAGAGATCTGACCCATTCTGTGTAATGTTGATGTGTTGTGCTGTGTGTAAGAGTGGTGCAGTAGATAGAGTACTGACACATAGCACAAATTTTGTTTCAGAATTGTGAGTTTCTGTTGTGGCACTAAGGTAGTGCCACATACTTAAGCAAGAATACACAAGCAGATGTGTGTGCCGCCTAACGTTTGTGTCGGTGCAGCCTAGCATTGTATTACAGCTACCGAGAGGAGTGGGCCACAGGAATCCAGTAGCAGATCTTCACAGACAAGATGAGTGAATAGGTGGCCTGCTGAAGATTCACCAGTATTCACAACTATTCACAAATATTTCCCCATCAAAAATATACTTAATTCTTGGGAAATATAACAGTTAACTACAGTTTATAAGTCAATGGACAAAGCTTGTTGTAGTCACAGAGTGGGTGTGATGACACCACCCCAACAGCACATCCAGTAATAGTTTCCCAGAGACAGTAGAAATATTATTAAGATTAACCAGTCTTATAAAATACCTATGTACACAAATTCCATTTTATTATGCCATATATTTATGCATTCCATTTATAACTCCATAACATTTCATATGTTCTGACCAAAATAAAACATTGGTTCAGAACTAATAAATTTAGAAAAAAATTGTTAAAATCAAAACTAAAACAGTCTGAGTTAGTTCAGTGTGTTATAGATTTTATTAATATTATTAGACTTGGTAATTACCTGTGTGTGTTTGTATATTCTATTACAACACATTACATTTCAGTACCCTAGACTTTTTAACGTAGCTACATTCATAATAGTAAAAGAGATCTGTTTGAGGTCGTAGTGGTAGTAAGAAGGGCCTTCTGTAATTCACATAAACATTTATCTCAGGAGCCTTCACAGCTGACCTCATACATTACACTAGGTAACATACAACCATACAATACCATCAAAAACCACTACAGTTGTCAGACTGAGAGAATAAGATAAACGTATTACCGCTGACCGGTGATAATGACCGGGTATTGTTTCGATAATACCCCAGTTCACCTGGCGGAACGTAAATAAGTCTGAGGAGTGGTAAAGCAAAAATGCAGGAGATAAAGATAATCCCATAACAGATACTTCCGTATGGGAGTGGAGTGTTAGAGACCTCCCCCTACTAGAGAGAAAAATAATGAATGAAAGGGCAAAAATTATGCCAAATAAAAGCGGTTGATGAGAAAAATGAAGGAAAAAATGATACTACTGTAGTGGCTAAAGGTGTGAGAGAGCCACCAAAAGAACACGTACAGACGTTCTGTCACATTATTCCAGTCCAAGTCCCGGTCGACGAAACTTCTTCAAATGTCCTCGCCAGGGCTCGACAGGGGTCGAACCTGGATCACCCGATCGCCAGGGCAGTGTGGTAAACATTACACCAGCGCGGCTCCCAAATTTGATTTAAATTTTAAATGATATTGTCCTGTTCTGTTACTGTGACTGACAAATGGTATAAATAATCAATTATAAAACTGACTTAATATACTCTCCCCCCCCCCCCCCCAAAAAAAAAAAAAAAACAAACAAACAAACCCAAAACAGATTTTGGCTTTATCTTCCAGTTTGACAGCAGCTCCTTTTATTGTAATTTTACTAGCAGTTTGCAAACTACTAACTCAAATAGTGTTACCGGTACAGGTATTTTTGCAGTCTGTTTTCCAAACTTAAAGTTACTGGCAGTGTGAAAGCAGGCTGTTATTGAACGTTTGTAAGTTGCTTGTCAAATATGGAGCCGCAGTAGCTCAGTGGTTAGTGCACTGGCTTCTTAGCTCGGTGGTTTTTGGTTTGATCCTCAGTTGAAGTCGGATTTTTTAGAATGCAAACGACTCCGGGGTCGATCCAGCCTCATGAATTGAGTGCCAAAGCAACTCTGGGAAGGTTAAGGCGGCCGGCGTGATGCTGACCACATCACCCCTAGTGTGCCGTATAGTCAAGAAAATATGGGCCTAACCCAGTATTCCCAATATGCCTCAATGGGCCTGTAACGGGATCCTTGTCAAATTTGGTTTCTGGCCTTCTGAAGCTTGCTGGTTAGTTTGGTGCTGTTGGCATTTAATTTGCTGCTAGTTACAGTGATGCTGCTGGTACGAGTATTTTGCAGACAGCTTGCTAATTTGATTGTACTGCCACTGTTTGAAATGTGTCGATGCAGATATCCTTACCGAATAAATACTCTCCCGCAGTTGGAGTGCAAGAAAAATGACCAACACCGACAAAACGTAAAACAATTACTGCAAAACTTGTAAAATATAAATGAATGTAGAAAATTTGATTTGGCACCAAAAACAAAATAAGAACTATAACAATTATTAAAATAATTCATATTTAAAAGAAAACCACAATTTATTCAATGACATAAAAACATGAAGAAAAGAAAATCGTCACATAGACATCCTATATATATATATATATATATATATATATATATATATATATATATATATATATATATATATATATATATATATATATATATATATATATATATATATATATATATATATATATATATATATATATATATATATGTCACGAGTTGGATTTAAGTTTAGAGTTATGCCTGAGTGTAAGACAAGACCCTAGTAAAAGAAAAGACTGAGATGATAGATTTTTATGAGAAATGATAGTGAATGTGGACAGATGGGCCTATTGGCTAGAGGGATGAGAACCGAGATTGACTCTCCCTCGCCACTCGTGACCTCAAGAATTGCTATAGACTCACCCCCTCTGGCTACCTTTAGCAAACTAAAGGAGATAAGGTTAAACTTATGACCAGACACCACTATACAGACAATAATTAAGTACGGTATAGTAAAGAAGCTGATCCAGTGAACATTTATTATACAAATCAACATAAGTTCATAACACAGTAACAAAAATTATATCGTGCAAGGTTGCACAGACCTGGAAGCAAAAGAATCAATTTAAATTTATAAACACACAAAAAAAGAACCCAACCGCTGTCACTCCTTCATTCACCCTGCTGGGGACAAAAATCAGAATGATTAAATGGGTTTAACTACCGTCTAATTGGTGGGGCATCAACTGTAGCCACCACTCTCTATTACACTACTATTTCTACTGTCACTGTTCTGCTGACACTGCATAAAGACTATTTGCACAGCTGCTAACTCTGTCAGCGATATACGCCACTAAGTCACAATCTGAACTGCTACCTAGCAGACTTTTATAAATGTAAGGCTCAGAGGCTACCCTCTAAGAATAATATGAGACTCTACCGGTCTCCGATATATTTTCACTGTCTCTCTCTCCACTTCTCCTGCCTTGCTTCTCTCGTTTCGTTTCAAAAACCGGGAATGATACCCCTTTCTCCTGGTTCTTACTCCTACACTGATGACTTCTGAAAATATTGACTAGGAACTAGATTTCCACTGTAGAGGCTTCACTGTTGGCGAAAACTGATTTTCACCTGCCCGGTTACCCCTCATTGGGTTTAGAGCCATCGGTATTATTATGACCGAACTTTTGTTAACACGACAACACCAGACCCATGTGCCTTTGATTCGGTGTGGGTATATGAGCTTAAAGCTCAGGATTTAAAGGAAATTCGTTCGCTGAAGACTGCGTCACTGCCAGCGACCTGCTCTTTCTCACTCCTCCCCTCTCTCTTTCTCTCTCTCTCTCTCTCTCTCTCTCTCTCTCTCTCTCTGGGGCCACTGTACTCAGAGCCGATACCCCCCGCGGTACAATGCTCTTACACCTCTGGCGTTTCCTCTACTTTTCCCTCCTGAGAAGACTGACTACCTTTGCCAGCAGTCAGGAACAAAATTTATGGCACCCTGAGCTACGGGCCGTGACCAAATGCTGTGGACAAAAAAGAAATGCCACTATGTACAACAACTTCAAATACTCTCATATCTAGCACAAACATGTAACCCCCCTCCCCCAAAACAAAAACTGCTCCACTCTAACCCCTACTCCTGTGCGCAACGATACATAAGTATTTACAAACCCCGGGTCAACTACCCACGACTTCAACACTGTCTGTCTAGTAAAAATCCAGACGCGCTGACCTAATTCTGGTTATGCACAGCTTTCCTCAGGCATCAAAACATTTCAACCTTTAGGGAAACCTCCCGTACTAGGCCTACTTTAACTCTGTAAGCGGTCTCACGACCGTTCCATCGATTACCCAATTTCAATAAAATGCACAACAGTTTAATGCACACCAGTGATTTAAAATTTCACCAATACACTTATATATTACATCTCCATGTACATAAATATATATATAGACTATCACCTCTAGGACTAATTAAATCCCTTTTCCGGAAATATTAAATACTACTCTCCATAATATTTAATTACACAACCAATTTGAATCACAATAAAATACCTTATGTACTACCAAGCGTATTTACACTGCAATTATTTCAGGTCAACAGATAAGGAAATATTTAATTACCCCCTCTCTCCATCCAACTACCATCCCGAATTACTACTCAATTAAATCCCGGTAACCACGTGATTAAACTACCAAAGAATCCGCTCCCGTATATATTCTGTAATTTATCATAAATCAAAGATGCGTGTTATTCTACAGACCTTCTCTTAAATCTTACAGAGCACATACACTTAATATCTCAACTTCTTTAATCACTCCTAGATACTGCTATCATCATAGAAATAATTCCATGCTCCTCTAACATTAAATACTTCCTCGAAGATCGTAATTGATGGCACTACAAGTTACATTAGTTTTAAATAAATTCCCCAAAGGAACCTATACTAGAATGGGCTAGGACTCTATTAGAGAATCTTAGCTTTAAGTACCACGCTACTTTAAAATATAGACATACCAATTGTGATAAGAGGTTTTGATGTTAATAAGAGATGGACTATCCTGGACAAATAGGTGTATCAGAGCATACCAGGATAGTGCGAGATAAGAGACTGGTCTTAAAAGTAATACCCCCTTCTCTGAAAAGAGTAAGGGTGTATAGACATTAAAGTGGGGTCAAGCTATGCAAGTTCTCATAGACGATGATGATGATGTACTCTGAGTCCCTACTGCTACCTCTTCTGATCCCACATTGATTTAGCTACGGGTCTAGGGGAATGTATTTATTTATATTTTATGATTAATTACCAACAGAACTTTCAACTTTAATAAAAGTAGTTAAGAAAGGCTGTAGGCAATTTATATGTACAATTTAATGGTCCTGAACATAAATCTTTTGTCAGGACTTTCAAACTCAAGAAAATGTTTATTACAGAATAAAATAAATAATTTGGAAAACAAATCCTATTCATTTCTGTAAAGGGTTACTGGAATGGCTGCACGCACAGTTCTTGTACAAATATTACTACTGTTCTAGTCCTACAATGGAAGGTCTGCAAATGTCATCATGCCATAGTTGTTTCTAAGTTTATTTGGGTGAACCAGTTTTGGATGAACCACCATTTGCCTTATAAAGGACTTATCTTTAAACTGAAGCTACTGCTGTTCTCTCAATAGTATTCAGGATAATCCACTGTGACTCCTGGCTGAGACGATGGTGTCTAGCTTCAAGTATCTGAGAAGCGCTCAACTTCCACACGCCCCTCTTCACACTAGCATGCAGCCACGATGTAAGTTCGTAATATGACCTGGAATAGAAGGACAACCCCCTCCATATATAAATTTGCCTCAATCACTTCACCCCTAAACAATATTAAACTTACTATGTTCAGACCTGTGTGCTAACAAGTTGCACAAGACCTTGAATTCCGTTCTCTACCATCAGTTTTCATGAAATCATTCTTTATCTGGTGTAGATTCAACGTTTGGATCTCTTGTCCATGTTTGGCTTTAATACCATAAGCAAGTCAAGTACAATATAGCATGTGACCTCTTGATTACTTCATTTTAACCTTCCCTAGATGTTTATTACATGATCTATGAACAGTGTGTCACTCCAGAAGAAATACTAAATTAAACCACTAATACCACTTACTTGTCGTAATTGTGCCCTATTTTCAAACATTAGACACATTTTTTTCATTTCGAACAAGCCTACACATTCCTACTTAGGTCGGCATGACATAACACATCCCGCGGCAGTTTTCACTTCCGAATGAATATGGAGCACATAGGCTTTGTAATTACAAGTCAAATATTTAACAAAGTATACCAATAAAATTATCTTTCTTACCCTCAGGTAAATATGTTCACTCACACACAAGCTGACTGGCCGTAAATGGGTTCTTATCATGCTTTCACAGATCAGACGGCAAAGGCTTGGTCATACAGTCTTCTTAAAACACGTCAGCTCGGCGTGGTGTTTATGAATCAATGGCGGACTAACCACAAGAAATTGATACTATTTTTCAAACTACACCCAACCAATCAGAAGACGAGTCAAAAAGGTTAACTATTTTTGAGACTATAAACTTGGGCGGTTCTAAGTGTGTTTATCTAATCTGACCAAATTTTATTATTTTATATCATAGTTATTTGTGGACCGATTTTAATTATCAAAGGTGATAATTAAACGGCCAATTTCTCCCTATCATTCTATATAGTTTTCCTTTAGTTATTCCTTTGCATTCAAATGTGGGTAATTTTTTTGTAATTTATTTTGGGCCTTACCCTGATGTGAAAATATCACTAAATTAAATTTTCTACTACCATAAATTTTTTTTATGAGGGAATCTTTATGTGTATATGTTAAGCAATATCAGCGCTATAATTTGAGATATCCCTTTCATTTTAAGTATCTTTAGTTATTAAGAAATAAATGATCTACGTTCGGTCAAAAACACAAAATAGGCATTTATTTCGCGTCAACCAAAATTTTCTTACCACTACAAAATATGGAAACGATTTGATTGGTTGTTAAATTTTAAACTATGCTCTTCGATAATGTTGGGGTGTGTGGTAACTTTTTACTTGTTTCTTATAAAAATTCAAATACGCTAGATGAATTGTTGGCGGTAAATTTGACTTCCCCTCAGAAAAATTTCAAATACTGTAGTTATTTATAGACTAAAAAAATACGATAGCTAGGTTGTTTTGAGCGGGGAATTTGAGCGTGTTGTCATACGGATTCACTTCACTACACCAATTACTGCGTTTCTTCCGCTAGAAGCAGACACTAATGCTTGGATGCACGGCCGGACCTTTCTGCAGACAAAGAGGCCCCTACTTGATATGCGCCAGTATATATCTTAAAAATCCCCGCACTGACCCAAGCCCTACGTCATACTTGGCGTCCCACTTATAACCAATAGAAATAGTTCAAAATCTAAAAATATCCCCTGCTCATATTCTAAATTTAGAACATATGAGTAACCCGCTACGTTTCTGAACGCGCGCGTCTTTCACCACGTCATATTACCTAACATTGCCCGTTGGCGTGAGTAGAATCCCTTGTGATTCGCTCTAACGTAAGTTCGACGTTACCTGGGTAGTGGTTCATCACCATTTCCCCCGA